>CABEGB010000403.1:0-38404 GCA_901521435.1 Crematogaster levior | reverse complement strand
CAAAGGCTCAAATGAGTAAGAAAGCAAAAAGAAAAAATAGGAGAGACACCTGACAAAGTGGAAGAAGAAAGAGAGGGCTGGGGGGGAGTGGGGAGACTTCTGAGGAGCCAAACAAAAACGGTGGCCGAATAGATACATTCTGCCAAACAATAAACTGTGTCGACTATTTATCAGACTTGAAACACTTTACCAGAATAGTAAATCTATATTATTTGAATCAATAATCAGTTTAATATTTGATGATAAAAAGTATTAATTTAGTTGTTGTTTAGTTGCTTGATTTATCTCTTTAATTTTTAAGTGATTAATTACCATTACCTTTTTATACTTGATTCTGTTATTTATTTATGTTTTATGTGATAAAGCATTAAATAATAAAATAATAAAACATTTTGGACGAAGAAATTCTTTCATTGTAATGATTTCAATGTCTTTTATTTATTTAAAAAATTTAGGTAAACATTTATGTAGCATTATCGTGTCAACAGGACCTAATCAATTATCAATGTTGTTTAAAGATATATTTATATCATTACGCAGTTCAACAAAAAAAAAACACGGGAACTATTCGTTTCTAGTTTTTTGGACATTGAACACAAATCCGTTTCCAAATTTTTTCCAAATTGCTCCATTATGTCATAATTTTGAGAAATTTGCAATTAAAGTTGCAAAAAAGGACTATTTTCACAAACTTTGTGATATTACAGTTACAATATGTGACATGCTGAAGAAATTTTATTGTAATCAAAATAAAATATGTTGTTAGGACTTTCAACCCTCAAAACGAATTTTTAGTGTCGGTTTATAAGATATCCATAATTAAATGTGAGAATATATTGCAGAAATTAGCTGTGACTGGGTCATTGATGGATTTACCAAATAGCTTTCAATTATATTTATTTAAACTTAAAAATTTTGCTGAATATGGTCAATATCAAGATTGTCAAATTCAGATTGGTGGACTCAATATGGCGGATGTCAAAACTTTAAAAAATTATAATGACGATCATTTTCTTTGCCAGTAGTATTTTTACAAATTTAAATGAAGGAAATTAGTTGACGTCAAACTGGCATATGATTGGTGAGCTGCGAGCCGATTTGGTTTGTCAGACTTTCACCGCAGTGATTCACCAATTTTTTTTGAAATCTAAATTCGATTTACAATTTGGGATAAAATGGATCTAATGTCAAACTTATAAGATGAAGAATTTATTTCGAAAAATATTACCTCAGCCAGGATTCGAACATGGAACTGGAATGGGTTTCTATTCCCATTCCAGTTCCAGGTTGGAATCCTGACTGAGGTAATATTTTTCGCAATAAATTCTTCATCTTATAAGTTTGACATTAGATCCATTTTATCCCAAATTGTAAATCAAATTTAGATTTCAAAAAAAATTGGTGAATCACTGCGATGAAAGTCTGATAAACCAAGTCGGTTCGTAGCTCACCAATCATATGCCAGTTTGACGTCAACTAATTCCCTTCACTTTAAAAAATGTTTAGATTGTTACAAAAATTTGTGTATAGATGTTTTTCATAATACTGAATACTAATATAATGTTGAAATTGATATATTCGAAATAGTAAAATTAATATAGAGTATGAAAATTAAATGTGTGTTTTACAAGTATAAGTATAATGCATACATATAGACCTTTTTTTATATTTTAGATAACTAACACTAAAAATTTGTTTTGAGGGTTGAAAATCCTGAACAACATACTTTATTTTGATTGCAATAAAATATCTTTAACACGTCACATATTGTAGCTGTAATATCACAAAGTTTGTGAAAACAACTCTTTTTTACAACTTTAATTGCAAATTTCTTAAAATTGTGACATAATGGAGCAATTTGGAAAACAGATTTGTATTCAACGTTTAAAAAATTATAAGAAACGAATAGTCTTGTTTCGGTGTTCGAAAAAAAGTCATTTTTTGTTGAACTGTGTTATCAATATAAAGTGGAAAATCAGTAGCCAAAACAAATTAATAAAAAAGCATTTTGTAGATTTCTTACTACGATTTTTATTTTAGACGAAATATCAGGATGAGAAGGATCGAAGTGTCGAGGACTGGTTACATCGATAATGTAAGTTAGAATATAATTAGCGATATGAGATGATGAACGGATTATAATTCTCGCGACATCTCCTCGGTTTTTTGGATGCTTTCAGATTGCTTATGAGTTCTCATGCTTTATCCTAACACACACGCGCGCGTCCACACACACACACACGCGCGCGCGCGCGCGCGCACGTTCTCTTTTTATTCTCGAAAATTCTCCGATCCTATACATATACTCTTATCTCAGTAGTAGTCAAAACGAAATGAAGCATGTATTTTTATACATATATTGTTATAGATATATTATTGCGTTACCTTCACTAAAGAAAACATTAATGCCCAACCAAGGACGTAGACCATCATACACGAAACTCTTCTTGGTATGCTTTTTGTTGCTTAATATTGTCTGAAAAGAAGATATGGAGTTAACTTAAACGCAATACAGATGATTAATTATAATAGTTGATTTTAAATTTTCTCAAAAGTTTTATTATCTCCATAAAACTTTATGACTAAATATATTTTTGCAAAATAAAACTAAATACTTAAATATTTAAGCCTCCGTGTATAAATAATAAAAACTGAATTAAATTTTTCAAATATTTTGTTACCTTAAGATCGTCCGGGTGTCGAATGAATACAACAGGTAGGGAAAATATCCAAATTTTAAAAATAGGATAGTACTGATCATATTGAGTATTTAGAATCTTCCATATTTTCTCTAAAAGATGCATACGTATATATACATATAATATAATAAATATATAGATTATTAAATATTAATACAAAAGCACATAATTTGTATTTAATTTTATTAAAATATATTATATTATTGTCATTAATCTCAAATAACTTTAATTAAGGAAATGCATGTCATATTAAAAAAATTGATTACTTAAAATAATTATTAACACAATCAGTATAATATTGATAGTTATTTTAGGGTAAAGAGTTAAATATTACTTTTGCGTTTCTGTAAACAAAAAATTTAATTTATGCAAATGTATACACAATTTTAACTTGCCTCGTGAACTTTGATATTGTAATACATTTCCAAAAATCGGATATCTTGCTGGTCCTGATATAAGATTAATCAGTTTTCCGTTTCTCTTATGATGTACGTAATAATTATATGCGAGTATAAGAAGGATAAGTATAAACAATACAGTGAAAATCATCGTTATCAGATATGGTTATTGACCAAGTTCAGTTTCAGTTTTTTTTTTAATAATTCAATTATACGAATCACTGAATATGAAATATTTGCTTCAGGATGATTTGCTTCAGGATGATTTGCTGCCACACTTTGATATTCTAATCTGTTTCATAAATAAGAAATACAAAATTAATTCATAAGAAGGGTATTATATAACGACAAACTGGCTATATAATGTCTTTATTTGTATTCACGACGTTTCGACCATTGGTTTTTATCCTTTTCAAATGAGGTATATTTTTTCACACAAAAGTTACATACTAAAACGAAAAGGTGTTACAATTTTTTTATGAAAAAACAGCGCTACAATTTGGAACATATTAACAACTTACAAAAGCTGTGCGTCAAAAAAAGTCACAATATAAAATAATAAATGTAAAAGACATTACTGCAAATGTAGAGAAACGTGTCAAAGATTCGTGAAGGCAAGAGAGAGACTGACAAGGAGAATACACGGTTGACTCATCACCGATTTTGATCTCCTTTTTTCTGGTGAATCTATATCGAAAAAAAGTTGATTCGTGTCTGAGTTTTTCGTCCAATGCGCCTTGTAACAATTTTTTTTTAAATTTGAAATTTAGAAGATAGTTATAAAGTCTAAAGAAAAATACATTTTCGATTGATGCTGCTAGTGCAGCAGGAGAGGACAGAGATAGTAATCCAAGGATCCCAGGTTCAAAACCTGGGTTGTCTTTTTTTCTTAATGTATTATTTATTATATAAAAATAAATATTTCGCAAATACTTATTGTTGAGTATGCAAATTTATACATTTTTGAAAATATTTTTAAATAATTTAATAATGTGTTAGAGAATACGCTCTTTTTATAACTTTACAAAGACAGGATTTTCTACCTACTTTAGGGATCTCCGGATGTAACCGCCGAATCATCAATCGAAGCATTCAATCGAAAATGTACTTTTCTTTAGGCCTTATAACGATCCTCTAAATTTCAAATTTAAAAAAAAAATTGTTACAAGGCGCATTGGATGAAAAACTCGGACACGGATCAACTTTTTTTCGATATAGATTCACCAGAAAAAAGGAGATCAAAATCGGTGACGAGTCAACCGTCTACTCTTCTTGTGAGCGGTAACACTTTCAACCGTCTTCTAAGTCCCGGACAAATTTAGAGTAAACAATAAATAAATAAATAGTTGAAACGTCTGCCAATGTAATATAAGTTAGATGATAAATAAATAGATAGAACTGGCATAAATCAAATGATAAAAGAATAGATAAAGGTATAAATAAAAATGTAAGTAAAAGTATAACTAAAATCAAATAATGCTTATGAGGCCGTCGTAAATCGTAGTTATGTTTTCAGTGTCTTTTTGTTAGTTAATAGCCAAATTGCATTTTTTAATAAACAGCATTTCTCTTTTTTTTATATGTCTTTCCTTATATAAAATTTTAGGGTTTTGCCAGTCGAATTCATGTGCGTAAGATATTCTATGTTTCTTCACAACTGAGTGGTTAGATTTGTTTCTTGTGTTTCTTAATATCATTTTGATGTTCTTTTGGCTATGTTTCTAAATGTCTTTTTGTTTGTCCTATGTAACAAGCATTACAAAGTGTGCAATCTATTTTATATACAAGCTCTGTCTGTTTTAATAAGTTCAGTGTGTCTTTACCCTTTTTAACTATGCAGTTTAATTTCTTAGGGATCGTAAATAAAATCAAAATTGATATTCCTCAATATCCTTTCAATATTTTCACCATATTTTTTGGTATACGGGATAGATATACATTTTCTTGCGTCAAAATTTTTATTTTTATTATTATTTATTTTTATTATTAATGTCATTGTTGTTTTCTCGCTGCTGTAATTGTTTTAGTCTTAGTTGAATTTGTTTATTAATCGTATGTGTCGTGTAACCGTTGTTTTTGAGAATATCTTTAACTGTGTTAATATTTATACGTTGAAATTTTTTATCAGATAACAAAATAGCCCTGTCGACTAGATTTGTAATTGTGTTTTTCTTATATCTAAGCGTGTGATTGGAAAACAAATTAATATAGCGTCTCGAGAAAGTCGGTTTACGGTATCAATTTGTTATTAACTTGTTACTTTCCCTATATACCATTGTATCTAAAAAAAGGTAATGAGGAATCCCTTTCTGTGTGAACTTTAATCGGGGGTGGTAACTATTAAAGATTTCAAGAGTTGTGTGGATTTCAGTTGCAGGAACTATCATAAAAATGTCGTCGACGTATCTATAAAAAACTAAGACGTTAAAATCTAAAAAAGGTTCAAACAATAAGTCCCTAAGTTGTCCATTATTAAATCGGCAAAAATGGGAGAAAATGGAGATCCCATTGGGCTGCCAAAAATTTGTTTATAGAACAATCTTCCAAAACCAAAACTTGTAGAAGACAAAACCAAATCAATCGCATATAGGAACTGTTGCAAAGTAAATTTTGTTACTTTCGAGATGGTGTCCCAACGTGTTTCAATTGCTTTTAAGATTAGTTTCTTAGGTATGTTGTTAAATAAAGCTGTGACGTCAAGAGATAAAAGAATTTCGTTATTTTGGATATGTATATTTTTTATGTTTTCTGCGAAAGAAATAATTGTTTTTAATGTGAGATTTTGGTTTTAGGACCGATTACTCCAAGATTTCATGTAAAAACCTCATTATATAACCTCATTGTATAACAGACTCCCTGATGCAGATACAATGCGCAAGGGAAACCCGTTCTTGTGAATTTTTGGCAGTCTATAGCGTCTCGGTAAGTTGCCGTTTGTACATTTCAATGATTTATAAGTGTGCTGACTCAATGATTTTATTGTTCATCCACCTTTTAATTAATTCATTTATTTTGTTTTCCATTAATTTCGTGAGATCTCTTTTTAATTTTTTATAAGTGGTTTCATCATTTAGTAATTTTTCCATTTATGTGTGATAAACGTTCTTGTCCATTATTACCGTTACATGGACTTTATCAGCTTTAGTTACAAAAATGTCATCATTTTGTCGTAAAAACTTTTTACATTTATTAAACTCATGTAAGATAAAGTTATCTATTAGAATTATATGCTTATCTGTATTTAGAACTTTGGCTAATACATTGCTAATTGCATTACGTGTTGAGTCAGTCACTGTTTTGTCTAATTTATAACAATAATTTTCCAAGTTTTTGATAATTCAACTATTTTTAATATTTCAATACTTTAATTATTTTAAATATTTTATATTAAATTTTAAATATTTTATATTTAAAATAATTACAAATTTGCAAAATTAATTAAATTTTAGACGAATTTAGACGTTTTTGTTGCACGGACGAACAACATAACATATGTACGGAGACACTTATAATTAATTTTTGAAAATAATATTAAGTAACATAATTTTAATACATAATTGAATTCGTAAAAAAATAACTTTTAATTTGTGTAGCAAAAATAAAATTTGAAAATTTTGAAAAAAATGTTAGATGGCGGGGAATTTTGAAAAATAAAAAAATAAAAAGTTTTTTCTCATTTTATAGTACTAATACTTTTCAATTTAATTTCCAATTCAAATTTTTTTCTATTTTTTTATAATTTTGTAGATGTTTATTTTAAAAAAAAAAAAAAAACTGATTTTTTAAAGAGTTTTACTCTTGTTAGGTTTTTTCGTAGGGAAGACTATTACACACAGCCCGTTATATTTGAACTCTTTATTACAATATGTCCAATATGTTTACAACGCAGTAGTCACTATCCAAGTGAGAAGAATGTGAAAAGGGACTCGTGTGGCAAAGCAGGAATAATACGGTCGTAGCGGTCGCTAAAATAGCTTAGTAAATACTTAAAGTAACTAAACATATATAATATTATGATATCCCTACAATTCTAAGGCTGAAATCTTATGGTGCGGAATAGAAGTACGGAATAGAGAGTGCGTCATAGAAACAGCCAATCAGAGCTTTGCCACAGTATCTACGTCATTTTCTGCAAAGCTCTGATTGGCTGCTTCTATGACGCACTCTCTATTCTGTACTTCTATTCGCACCATGTGATTTCAGCCTGAAAGTACGTATGAGCATGTAAAAAAGTCTCTTTATTGTGATTTAGAGAAGAGTTTATTACAAGCTCATCAAGATCGGAGATGGACACTTCTGAATCTTTCTTTGTAAGTAGAAAAGCCCTGTATTCTTTTGTGTCTCAATAAATAATGAGCCATTAATTAATAGAGAGAGAAGGGGAGAAAGAGGGGAGAGAGAGGGGGATAGAGGGAAGAGGGAGGAGAGAGAAAGAGGGGTGAGAAAGGAAAGAAGGAAGGGAGGGAGGGAAGAAGAAAGGGGGAGGAGGAGAAAGGGAGAAAGGGAGGGAGAGGAAGAGAGAGAGAGAGAAGTTGCAAGTCTATATGCAATGAGAACAAAATGTTCTTTAAAAAATAGGATAAAGGTGCCTATTATGAGACGGGTGCCTAATATGAGACCATAATATTTTACAAACGCGACCTCTGTTTTCTATAAACGTTACTATCTCACGTTGGTAGCGGGCGTCAAAGTGGCAGTTAGTGGCAGCTTCGTAACGTAGGCAAACAGTTGTTTACACGAAGAGTTTGTTCTGCCGCTTGTCGAAATTTTTCAATGTGCTAGCTTAAAGGTTTGTAAACAATATAATTTAATAGCAATGTTTTTATATTCGTGTTTAACATGTTACTGACATTAAGTACAATCATTTTATCTTGGTGTATTTCCATTAGCTTAGATATTTTACACGCATAACTTTAATATTTTTATGATTTGTGTAGTTCTTAATATAGAATACTAGAAAGTTCTTAATATGAAATACCTCATATTTTAGGGGAGGATGCAGAATGTCCGTATTATGCAGGATTATTTTCACAAGATAAATGGGGTGAAAAATGAAAAAGATGTCAGGCTTGCTTTAAATGAGGACATGTAGAGAAATAAACAATGTAGAGAAATAAAATCTGAAAAGTTTTTTTGTACTCTTTGTTGTAAAGGTTAATTTTCATTATGAGATTTTATTAATTAATTTTGCTGCCACAAATCTAAAAGTTTTATTTTCTGTTCTTTCTGTTTCTTTTTTAATTTACTTTCTATTTTATTTTTAAAAGTTTAAAATAAAATTAGCTGTAGTGGTAAGTTTCTTCCATTTTTTGTCCAAAATTTTTTATTGTATTTTTTTTAACTACTGACATAATAAAACTACTGTGATTTGTTTTGTACTATTTTATTATATTCAATATATGTTTCTAATTGTAAATGTGTATTTTCCTACTTATTTCCTAGTAATTTCTTAATATGAGATATCATCTCATATTAAGAGACCCCACTGTCTCATATTAAGATATTTTTTTTTAAAACAGACAAATTCTGCAAAGTTACAAAAATAATTATAGAAAATAAAATACATATGTCAGCCATTAGCCCACTTTACTGGTAAAACTTGAATGTTTTACCTATAGAAATACATAAAGCTCTTAAGTTAAAAGTAACAGTTTAAAAAGTTATAAGCTTCCAAAAAAGGTATTTTTACCCTATATTTATTAAAATTAGATTGACTTAATTTAAATACTGTTTAAAGTATAAAGTTTCTTTTATTATTATAGTAAACCAAACCATTAAAAATAAAAAGTAATTTCGTATTGAAAATTTTTTAAAGTCTAATTCAGATTTGCTATATTAGAGTACAATACTTGTTGAAACCTAGTGAATAAATTTTCAAAATATAGAATCTGAGTATTAATTTTTACAAACTGTTTTAGTATATATTTGTTTAAATTCAATATTTCAAATGTACAAAAATAATAAACAGATTACTTATAAGAAGTACATACGTTTTAAAAACAATTTTTACATTAGTAGAAATGTTTACTTGAATAAAATTAATATATCCAATAAAAATACAAAACAACTTTTATTTGTAGTAAATACACTTTTTTTAAAATTGCATTTTTTAAATTTAAAACTATTTTTTTCCTTTATTTTACTACTTTTCAACATATTGTTTTTACAAAACCTGATAACAAGACAACTTCAACAAGACAGTCTCTTGAAATAAGAACGATTTTTAACAACCCATATTCAACGCGCTTACAACGTTCGTGCGTTGTTGCATAATTTTATCCTTTTATGTATATTGTATACGACGAACGATAAAATGACGTAATATTTGTATACCAATATCTTATAAACACGTTCTAAACATAGATATTATTTATTTGCAAATAAATATTATGCAGATATCATTTATTCACTTATTTTTTTGCAAATTTTTTTACAAAGGACGCGGAAACATTCGCCGCGCGTCAGCTAGCATACGCAGCTATAATGCTAGTTGCAGACCAGTGCGACACGTGACGATATCCAATGAACGTACAGAGGTGAGCGGAAAGGCGCTGGTCTGCAACCGATATATGTTAACGCGAAATGACGCGGTAGCGCGCATGATACTATATTCTTCTGTCTTAGTCCAGCGATCTTCCATAATTTCGCCAAACGTTTGTACGCATTAAACTTCTCAACGGCAAAACGTACGTGAATGTTGTGCTAATTAAAATAAATCAAATTGAGAAGTCTTTTAAAGTGTAGTAAGTATTTATTATTCGTTATAGACATAAATTATTCGCTCGAGAAAATAATTGAGAATCTGTAATAATGTATCATATATCCCTCTGTGATTTCCTTTGAATAAAGAATTATTGTATTGATTTGTTAAATAATAATGATGAAATAAATATGTGCATTGCATTAGCATAAAGCTAAATTATATGATAAAAATAACAGAAATGTCACAATAGGCAAAACAAAAGTTTCGCAATACAATTATTACAAAAAAAGTGTGGTATAATGGTGCTCTAATTTTTTTATATCTTGCTTTGATAAAAAAATAAGTTATTCATAAAGTTTGCTCAAGTGCAGTACAGAATTATTATTATAAGTGACGATGTCAAATCGGGAGAAAAAGATGCATTATAAAAAAGTGAAGTTATATTCTACAACATAATTGCTACATTCTCAAATCAAATTCCTTTGTTAATAAAATTATTAAATTTGTCACGTAATTTGTTACGTAAAAGATATTATAGCATACAGAATAAGCTCTATTCTGTATTAATAAATGTCTCATAAAAATAAACGTCTGTTTAATATTTCATTCTAATGTATTAAACTTCGATGATATTGAAACAAGACCTTTTTCTATTACAATTTAAAGTACATATCACCTACAATATATAGAATTAATACACAGTGTATGTATATATATAACAATATACATAATCTTACTATTAATCTTACTATTATAAAGAGACAGCATTTGTTTGTTTGTCCGCAAAAATCTCAAAAACTACTTGACCGATTGTTTTGAAATTTTAAACAAAGATTCTTTATTACACGTGGAATGCCATAGGCTGTATAAAGTACAATCGCCACTTCCAATGCAGAAAATGAAAGATCAATTACAAACACATCGCGTGCGGTGATTTATCTCTCACACCCTCTCTATCAGCGTACGCGATTATTATTTAAGAGATGAACTAGAACTAATTACTAAGCAAATTCAAAAATTTTACACAGCTATGGTGTTTCGACTTTAACAGGGCTTTCGTGAATATGTCGGCTATCATTTCTTCTGACCTTAAATACTTCATTTCGATATTTCCAATCTCAACTTGCTCTTTAGCATAATGATACCGAATGTCTATGTGTTTACGATTGTGAAATACAGGATTTTTACACATCAGTATTGCACTCTGGTTGTTGCAATATACCGTTGTAGGATCTTTTGCATATTTATTAAATTGCATGAATCTTAACAGTTCTTTAATGAAAGTTAATTCCCTTATGGCCTCAGAAAGTGCCATGTACTCTGCTTCCATGGTCGATAGCGCAACAGATTTTTGTTTCTTTGAAGTCCAACTCACAGGTTCTCCAGCGAGCATCGTGACATAACCTGAGCAGTATCTCCTATCGCTAATATCACCTGCCCAATCTGAATCAACATAAGTTTGTATTCCGACTTCGTTTCTTTCGTACACAATGCCATGATTGATTGTTCCTTTTAAATACCGGATCACTCGTTTAGCAGCTATCCAGTGCTTTCTTTGTGGATTTGAATAAAATCTGCTCAACACGTTGGCAATGTATGTTATGCAATATCCGGTCTTGTCGAATTTGCCAGATATATAAGACTTCCTACAAGTTCCCTGTACGGTCTATTTTTCATCTCTTCTTCGGTCATCTGTCCATCTTCTTCTATTAATTTTTGACTTATGTCGCAAGGAGTTGATACTATTTTTGATTTTTCCATTCCGAATCGGTTAATTGTTTTATTTATATACTTTTGCTGACTCAATTTAATTTTTCCGATAGTTCCCTCCCTTTCGATGTTTATTCGTAAGATTTGACGTATTGTACCAAGATCACTCATGTAAAACTCAGATTTAAGCTTATTCTTCAATTCGGTTAACTTATTAATATCTTTAGATGCCAGCATTAAATCGTCAACGTAGATTAATAATATAACCATATTTTCATTTTCTTCGTAAGTACATACACATGGATTTGACGCATTGTTTTTAGCTCCTATTTTAATTAAATAATCGTCGAGCCGTTTGTACCATTCCCAGCCTGCCTGCTTCAGGCCATAGAGTGGTCTTTTTAATAGACAAACTTTATCTTCATCGCCCTCTCTGACGAATAATTCCGGCTGTTCCATATAAACTTCTTCATGCAAATTTCCTTGCACGTATGCTGATACTACGTCCATTTGATGAACGTACATTTTTTCATTCACTGCGCATGCTAAAAGGATATTGTTTCATACCGTGCTACGGGAGCGAACACTTCGTCGTAATCTACTCCTGCTTCTTGTGTACATCCTCTAGCAACCAATCTTGCTTTGTATCGGTCAATTTTTCCTTCCATCGCGTGCGGTGATTTATCTCTCACACAACATTTCACATGGTCTCATTCTTTAGCACAAGATGCGAAAAGATTTGGTACATTGGATACCTTTAGTTCGTTCAAATATGAAAATTATTTGCAAACATTTAAAAATGTACTAAAAAAACATAACCAACCATTACAACAGGTTAGAAGATATATTGAACGAAGAAACATTGAGAAACCACGTGAATTACATAACATAACATTATCTGATTTTGTAATTAACAGAAAATCTATTCATACGACAGGTCCTTTAATTAAAGATTGCTGTAATCCACAATATATTACATAATAAAATGCTCAAATGCAACCATACGTACAGATTAGCGTAGACATTAGCAGATAATTGCTGTGGTTTAGGTGTTGGAAGTATTGTTCGAATAAAAAATATTACTTATCATAAAGATCTAAAGACAGATGTCATTATTGGCAATGAGTTTTTACATAGAGAAGATTTATATGATAAACCATGCCCTTTATATTTTTTAGAAATTTGTTGTAGATAATTTATCAGATTTTAAAATATGGTCAGTAAAAGATATTAAAATAAAATATATTCAGTTACCATTTAATAACAAATTTGCTATCTTTCCATTGCTGCATTTGTAAATTTATATATACATATACATACACATAGTTATACATATATAATACATATACATATACATGTACATATACATATACATATGCATATACATGTATATGTATATATATATATATATATATATATATATATATATATATATATATATATATATATATATATATATAGCATGGCCCATATAAAATGTTACAAATTTTTCTTCGCCACTGCTGGAGATATTATCTTGAATTCTTTTTGTTCGGATCGCTCACACTTTGTATCTAGTTCTTAAGTTTAGTTTATTTTGTATAGTTTAGCTGATTTCGTTACTTTATATATTAGTTGTTTGATAGTGGATAAGTTTAGTTAGTTTTAGTTGAATTTGCATGTCTTGATGTTATGTCTAACGAATCGGCCGAAGCGGCGATCTGGCAGCAGTAAATGAGCGACTTATCGGTCCTGGTGCTGCCATCGATCATCGCGGGCCGGTAATCATTTTTGGCGAACGGGGTACTGTCTGCGGGACTTTTGCAGAGACACCCCGAGCCGCGGCACTCGCCGTTGAGTCGCCGGATAGACAACAGCTTTCGAGAATTGTGCACACCCGCTCTTCGCTTGCTTACTCTCTTTGTGCCTGAAGTCGGATCTCTTGCCGCCACTTGTACTAGTGCCTGACTCTTTGCCTTGGTTCTCTTGCTTTGCTTGCGCTTGTGCCTTGCCTAGTGGACGCTCGCAGCTTCTTGCATGCCGCCTGGAGTACCGGAGCTGGACGGAGTCTACAGGAGGTCCAGAGGATCGACCGGCCACGGTGAGTCGCTACTCTTTTGCTTATCTTGCTTGCCGTATTTCGCATGCCTATTGCATGTTCTCGCGATAACTGCCGGATCGCCGGTTCGCGTCTTCCACAAGCCGTCCGCGCCGCGGTTATCACTTCGCGTTTTAATTTAGCAATTTCGCCTCCGGCGGGATAATCGAGACCCCCGCCGAACACTTTTTAAATTAAATGAGACAGTGTTTGAAGATAATTTTTAAATTTTCAGATCTTGTTCCATTTAATTTAAAAAAAAATTCAATTTTAACATCTCTAGCAATAGCGGAACAAACAGTTTGTAACTTTATGTAAACTATCTTGTATATATATATATATATATATATATATGTATGTTTCTTGTATATATATATGTTTATGATATACAGGGTGTCCCGAATTTAAATGTCATAACTTCGGGAGCGTGTAGGGGATCGATAAACTAAAAGAAAAAGTGGTATAGAGATATGCTCGTTTTTGCTTCGTTTTGGAGAAAATCGTAAAAAACATAAAACGTAGTTTTTATTTCTGTACTTATTTATTACTTTTTAATTCATATTTATTTGTTCGCGTTGTCACTTGCCTAATGTAAATATTGTTCAAAATGTTGCCCTCCTGCAGCAATGACTCATCGTTCTGGCATTCATTGAAATCGTACACGGAAACAATAATATTCCGTTTTTTGGTAAAAGCTTTTTTGTTTGTTTACATTTCTGCCTTTCTCCTATAAATTCGTTCAGTTACTCATCAGAAGATGAGTAGGAGAAATCCCGAAAAGAGAGAGCAAAAATAGTAATCTCAAGCAGTGAAGATAATTATAGTGATCAAGAAAATATACAGTTATCCTAAAGTTCTCATTATCCTAAAGTTCCACAAATAAAGAGCAACATATTTAACACCAAATCAAAGAACAAAATGTGATGATAAATCTAAAAAACAGTTAATAAGTATGAAACAAATTTATCATATTTTATCATATATATAATACATAAAAAATTTAAAAGTATAACTAATTATTTTATTTTTGATTGATTCACAGAAGAAACTGTATATACTTTTGAAGAACAAAAACTGAAATCTAAAAATACTATAATACGCGAAATAAAAAATAAAAATGATAGTGAATTTATTTCTGGTAATTATAGATAATTATTAATTAAAAATCACAAATATAAACATCTCCTACTCATCTTCTGATGAGTAACTGAACGAATTTATAGGAGAAAGGCAGAAATGTAAACAAACAAAAAAGCTTTTACCAAAAAACGGAATATTATTGTTTCCGTGTACGATTTCAATGAATGCCAGAACGATGAGTCATTGCTGCAGGAGGGCAACATTTTGAACAATATTTACATTAGGCAAGTGACAACGCGAACAAATAAATATGAATTAAAAAGTAATAAATAAGTACAGAAATAAAAACTACGTTTTATGTTTTTTACGATTTTCTCCAAAACGAAGCAAAAACGAGCATATCTCTATACCACTTTTTCTTTTAGTTTATCGATCCCCTACACGCTCCCGAAGTTATGACATTTAAATTCGGGACACCCTGTATATCATAAACATATATATATACAAGAAACATACATATATATATATATATATATATATACAAGATAGTTTACATAAAGTTACAAACTGTTTGTTCCGCTATTGCTAGAGATGTTAAAATTGAATTTTTTTTTAAATTAAATGGAACAAGATCTGAAAATTTAAAAATTATCTTCAAACACTGTCTCATTTAATTTAAAAAGTGTTCGGCGGGGGTCTCGATTATCCCGCCGGAGGCGAAATTGCTAAATTAAAACGCGAAGTGATAACCGCGGCGCGGACGGCTTGTGGAAGACGCGAACCGGCGATCCGGCAGTTATCGCGAGAACATGCAATAGGCATGCGAAATACGGCAAGCAAGATAAGCAAAAGAGTAGCGACTCACCGTGGCCGGTCGATCCTCTGGACCTCCTGTAGACTCCGTCCAGCTCCGGTACTCCAGGCGGCATGCAAGAAGCTGCGAGCGTCCACTAGGCAAGGCACAAGCGCAAGCAAAGCAAGAGAACCAAGGCAAAGAGTCAGGCACTAGTACAAGTGGCGGCAAGAGATCCGACTTCAGGCACAAAGAGAGCAAGCAAGCGAAGAGCGGGTGTGCACAATTCTCGAAAGCTGTTGTCTATCCGGCGACTCAACGGCGAGTGCCGCGGCTCGGGGTGTCTCTGCAAAAGTCCCGCAGACAGTACCCCGTTCGCCAAAAATGATTACCGGCCCGCGATGATCGATGGCAGCACCAGGACCGATAAGTCGCTCATTTACGGCTGCCAGATCGCCGCTTCGGCCGATTCGTTAGACATAACATCAAGACATGCAAATTCAACTAAAACTAACTAAACTTATCCACTATCAAACAACTAATATATAAAGTAACGAAATCAGCTAAACTATACAAAATAAACTAAACTTAAGAACTAGATACAAAGTGTGAGCGATCCGAACATACCGCCCACCAAATACAGTGTATTTTACTTATCAACTAAGCGTCTCCGGTGTCCTACCCATCGGTAACGGGCAGAGCTTGACCAGAGGACGCGTGAGTATTCCCTCCGCGGTCCGCACTGTGGCGACGCGTGATACCCCGTCATTTCCCGGGTGCAGGGCCACGATCCGGCCCTTCAGCCAACGTAAGGGCGCGGCGTTCGCGTCCTTTATCAGCACTAACGAACCGATAACCACGGACGCACTTTCTTTCAGCCATTTCGGACGCTGTTGGAGACAGTGCAAGTATTCGGTACTCCAACGCTTCCAAAAGTCTTGGTGCATGCGCTGAAGCAGCTGCCATCGATCTAAACGGTTTACGTGAATGTCCGCCAGGTTCGGACCCGGGAGGGACACCAGAGGCTCCGTCGTGAGAAAATGTCCCGGGGACAGTACCGCGAGATCATTCGGATCCCCGCTCAATGGGCATAACGGCCGCGAGTTCAGTACCGCCTCGATTTGAACGAGAAGTGTAGAAAACTCTTCCAAGGACAAAACTTGAGCCCCCACGACTCGAACCAAGTGAGTTTTGAAGGCCTTCACGCCCGCCTCCCAAAGACCTCCAAAGTGAGGCGCAGAGGGCGGATTGAACGACCATTCAATGCGCTCAGCGTCGGAGACTCGCTCCATGTACCTTACCAACTCGCGATGTGCCCCGACGAAGTTGGTCCCGCGATCACTGAAGAGCAGCGAGCATCTACCTCGGCGGGCGATGAAGCGTCGCAAAGCCGCGAGAAACGACTCCGTAGAGAGAGAGTGAACGACCTCTAAATGTAGTGCCTTTACGGCGAAACAAACGAATACGCACACGTAGGCTTTGAACGCCTTGGCTCCGCGGGCCCGGCGAGGCGTAATGGAGAACGGCCCTGCAAAATCCACTCCTGTGGTGGAGAATGGCTTGGCCTGCTGCACCCGAGGCGCAGGCAAATCGGCCATGAGTGGTTGAACCGTCCGGGGATTCGCTCGGAAACATCTATAACAGCGCGACAGTACGCGCTTAATCGCACGCTGGGCTCCCAATACCCAGAAGCGCTGCGAAAGCAAATATTGAAGAGCCCGACGGCCCGGATGCAAATATTGCCGGTGTGCGCTCTCAATAAGAAGATCCGTGAGCCTGTGCCTACCCGGCATCAAGGCTGGATGCCTTGTTTCATAAGGCAGGTCGGAATGGGTGATCCTACCGCCCACCCTGAGGATCCCGCCCGCATCCAAAAACGGGGCAAGTTGCATGAGCGCCTTAGAGGCCGGTCTCCCCTTGAGTAGGTTTGCAATATCGATGCCGAATCGATCAGCCTGGACGACCTTTACGAGCGACAAGAGTGCCGCGTGAGCCTCCTGCTGGTCGATTGAGAGACTGGAGGGCACATCCTTCCGGCGGGTTCGATGAGCAAAACGGCGCATATAGGCAACGACGCGACAAACCTTTTCCAGCGAGGAATGCTCGTCCAATAGTGCCTCAACGCCGAGGCGAGCCCTGGTCGGTGCGAGTGTCGACGCGAACGCTACGTCTGGCACATCGGCCTCTTGCAAAGTCAAATCTACGGCGTCCGCAAGCGCAAAACCCGAAAGCCATTTCGGACCCACCCACCATAATCGACAGTTTACTAATTCTTGGGGAAACAACCCGCGCGAACAATGATCAGCGGGATTCGATTTTGTCCCCACATGACTCCAAGATGTAATGTCAGAATAATTTTGGATCTTCGCCACCCGGTTTCGAACGAAGGTTTCGAGTTTGTGCGGTGACGCTCGGAGCCACGATAAGGTCACCATTGAATCGGACCAAGCGTAAATGGCATCTAATGCGAGAGTGCCCCTCAGAATGGTCACTATATAATGTAGAAGATCCGCGAGCAACAGGGCCGCGCACAATTCAAGACGCGGAATGGTGAGCGATTTCAGCGGTGCGACCCTCGATTTCGCGGCGAACAAGTGGACATGCGCGGAATTCGTCGTGACGATGCGGAGGTATACCACGGCCCCATAGCCGCGCTCACTCGCATCGCAGAAGCCGTGCAATTCTCTACGAACTATGTCCCGGTGAACCAGAGGACGCTGAATACGTATGGATGCCAACTCCGTCAACTCCCGTTGGTGTCGACATATGTCGGGCGGAGGTTGGTCATCCCAGTCCAATCCGAGACTCCAGAGTTGCTGTACGAGGACTTTGGCAGCGAATGTCAGAGGCGCGAGAAATCCCAATGGATCGAAGATACGAGCCACCTCCGACAAAATAATTCGTTTGGTGCAACCTCTGTGCAAAACATGTACATGAAAACCGAACGAGTCCGATCGAGCGTGCCAATGCAGCCCGAGGACCTTAAGAAAGCCGTCCTCCTGCGTGTCGAAGGTGAGCATTGCGCTGCTGCAGTGAGCCGGCTCGATATCGCTCAACACAGTCGGATGGCTGCTGGCCCATTTGCGTAGGGCAAAACCTGCGCCGCGCAACAAGTCAACGAGTTGTTCCCTCAAGGAACGCGCTTCCTGGATGGTATTGACGCTTGCAACTATGTCATCCACATAAAGCGATGATCTCAACGAGCGAGATGCCTGCGGATGGCTCTCCTTACTCTCCTCTGCTAACTGCATCAGACAGCGAATTGCCAAATAAGGAGAAGGAGTGATTCCAAAGGTCACCGTGGTAAGGCGATAATCCCGAAGGGGTTCGTGATCCGCAAAGCGCCAAACAATTCTTTGGTAGTCCTGCTGAGAAGACTCGATCTGAATTTGTCTAAACATCTGCTTGACATCAGCCGTCACCGCGATCGCGCCGAGACGAAACCTAACGAGAATAGCCATGATATCCTGCTGAAGCTTCGGCCCGCTCAACATCGTCTGATTAAGGGACAACCCGTTAGTGCACCGGGACGAGGCGTCGAACACAACGCGCAATTTAGTTGTCTCACTTTCGCTTTTTAACACGCCGTGATGCGGCAGGTAGTATATGCGACCGTCGGCCGGAAATGGCTGTTCAACCAATTTCATAGGACCACAATCGAGATAATCGCGCATAAAATCACAATATTGTTTCTTAAACGAAGCGTCTGCCTTGAAGCGGCGCTCCAGCGACCGAAAACGATTGATGGCGATTTGACGCGAATCCGTAAAGCATGGCAGCTCCCTGGCAAACGGGTAGGAGACGATAAAACGACCGGTCGGACTCCGATGAGTGGTTTCCTGGAATGTGTCTTCACACCGGACGTCCTCAGACGAGAGCGAGGAACCGTCAGGAATCTCTTCCAACGACCAAAACCGACGAATAGCGGCGTCAATATCATCTAATGAAGTAGAGACGAACGAATGCACCGGCGGTGCGCTTTGAGTGGAGACTGCTCCCATGAGCACCCACCCAAATATGGTATTCAGGGCATCAGGCTCCCCTGCTCTACCCTTGAGATGTCCCTCGCGAAGGACCAAAACGAAACTTTCCGCACCCAGAAGAATGTCAATGCGACCAGGCTTGTAGTAGTCAGGGTCTGCCAGGGGTAAGCCTTTGATGTGTGGCCATACGTGGCAATCAATTTTATTATGCGGCAACGGAGACGATATTTTGGCTAGAACGGTAGCCTCGACAGGAAGGCGCAAGTCGCTGCGCCCAGAAACTCGAATCACGAGGGAAGCTCGACCTTTCGTAGTCGCAGCCCTGGCATCGCTCAGCCCCAGCACTACCGACCTACACTGGGAGCGCGAGAGTCCGCTTCTCTGAAGACAAGCCTCAGTTATGAAGTTCGATTGACTGGCGCTATCCAATAGAATGCGCACCTGAAAGAAACGTCCCTGCACGTCCGCCATTTCGGCCCGAATGGTGGAAAGCAACACCGTCGTAGCGGACCGAGATGTACTGGACATCGAGACTATGGGCTCCGCGGGTGCCGACGGTTCCGCAACCGGCGGCGAGGTAGTCGACGACGACTTATCCGTAATCTCCGTAGCACCGGAGGCAAAATGAATCAACGAGTGGTGCTTTTGGCTGCACTTGCGGCACGACCAAGAAGACGGGCAGTTGTTGACTCGGTGCCCGGAACGCAAGCAATTCAAACAAAGTCTCAAGCTGCGCGCGCGCGAGTATCTATCTTTCTCCGCCAGCTTGAGAAAGATAGATGAAAAGGACGAACACTTTGTGACGGGATGTGACTCCCCGCAAATTGAACACGAGGTCGAGTTCGCTACGAACGCCGAAACCGATGCGTTGACAGCCGAACCTTTCGCGGTTTTATCCCGAGCTTTGCCTGCCGGCGAATACGTGGACAGCGACGCGAACACCCGACAGTACTCGTTGAGGAAGCTCGTCAACTGTTTAAAGGTCGGAATCTCCGACCTCCGATGCTCAGCTTCGAACTTCTCGCGCAGCGACGGAGTGAGTTTATCGAGCACGATATTCAGCAGGACAAAATCCCACGCGTCGGTCGGGAAGTCCATTAATTGCAATGCGCGAAGATTTTCGTGGATTTCATCCAGCAGTTTACGAAGCGCGTCGGCTGAATCGATCCTCAATGGTTTCGCGTTCGCGATTGAGCTCCAATAATGAGTGGCTAATCGGCGCTTGTTCTGATACCGCGCAACCAAGGTATCGTACGCAATCGCGTAATGCTCCTCCGTGAGCGGCAGATTCTTTACAATGCCTAGGGCGTCGCCCTTTAAGGCCGCGAGAAGGTATTGATAACGCTCGATGTCCGTGAGTTGCGGGTTCGAATGAATCGAGCTGTTATACAACGCGATGAACGACGGCCAAAGCGAGAGCTCTCCCGTAAACTGTGGCAACGATATCTTTGGCAGTTTTATTTTCGAGATGCGCGAGTGCGGATTTGCGTCGACTGTGCTGGATGTAGCGGCGCCGTTAAGCGTATGATAAACGATCTTCACCCGATAGTGAAGTCTGTCAAAGCGTGCACGCACTTTATCTTCCGCATCAAAATCGGTCGAGGCATCCTGGATAATTTTGAGATGCGCCGCCTCGAAGTCGCGCGCAATATCAGCCACGCTCGGATAGCACGCGAGAAAGAAAGCTCTGGCCTGTGGATCGGACTCCGCCTTCACCGACTCCTCATGTACCTCCGTCAAGCGCCTAACGCATAACTCCCGTCTAGTTGTCGCAGCCTTGGCCATGATAGCGACAAGAAGAAAAAGGACCAAGGCAGAAGCTATGATCGATCGGGATTATGTCCAATCCGCAAGGTACAAGTCAATAGATATCGATTTACCGACAAATCAAGGTAATCGGCGAGAAAGCACCATCGGTAACGCAGGAAACTCCCCAGATCGCGACACGCGACACCAACGACAACACACGCACCAAGACACGTCAGCGAAAATATCGTTTGAAATGAACACTATGCTGTCAACAATTTTAAATTGTCTAACAAGTAAACCTACCTAAGTGTCAATCTCCGATTTTTCTGCACTTTGGATATGTTATAGAACATGAAAAACTAAGAGACACGTATTTTTTTATAGCTGCGGTAAAACACTTTTAGGGGGTGAAACAGCCCCCCCAAAATTGGGGCGAAAATGGAAAAATGGCGATATCTTTGAGGATAGTGAAGCGATTTGAATGATTTTTGGTAGAAAAGTGTCTTTCGGTAGAAGACGAATGTCGGCCTAGACATCTTGGAGGGGGAATGAAAATTAGGGGGTAAACTACCCCCAAAATGACTATTTTTGTTATAAGAAAAATCAGTTTTTATCCGATCACAACAAAAGCTATTAAAACATGAAGAGGAAAGTTAATTATGGAGCACGTATATTTTATTCTTTTGTTTATATAAATAATTTGGGGGGGGAGGTAATTACTAGTCCAGGGGCCAAGTATGGGTCAGTAGCCTTTTATATGTCTCCGACTAAATGAAGGTGTTTCTTATGTATTTTGAGCCCCTGAATCCGAATGTTTTTGGTAGAATGCCTGAAAGTGGTGCTGTTAATTTTTATTAACAAATTTTATTAACAATTTAAAAAGTTGGATTTTTCGGCCCGGAAAAATTTTTGTTAGATTCTTTGGGTGATTTTGGACAAAACAAGTCTCTTGTAAATTTTTCATAAAATGCATATTTTCGGAGATAAACATTGTCAAAGTTTTGAAAAATGGCATTTTTTGTAACTTTGACAATGTTTATCTCCGAAAATATGCATTTTATGAAAAATTTATAAGAGACTTGTTTTGTCCAAAATCACCCAAAGAATCTAACAAAAATTTTTCCGGGCCGAAAAATCCAACTTTTTAAATTGTTAATAAAATTTGTTAATAAAAATTAACAGCACCACTTTCAGGCATTCTACCAAAAACATTCGGATTCAGGGGCTCAAAATACATAAGAAACACCTTCATTTAGTCGGAGACATATAAAAGGCTACTGACCCATACTTGGCCCCTGGACTAGTAATTACCTCCCCCCCCAAATTATTTATATAAACAAAAGAATAAAATATACGTGCTCCATAATTAACTTTCCTCTTCATGTTTTAATAGCTTTTGTTGTGATCGGATGAAAACTGATTTTTCTTATAACAAAAATAGTCATTTTGGGGGTAGTTTACCCCCTAATTTTCATTCCCCCTCCAAGATGTCTAGGCCGACATTCGTCTTCTACCGAAAGACACTTTTCTACCAAAAATCATTCAAATCGCTTCACTATCCTCAAAGATATCGCCATTTTTCCATTTTCGCCCCAATTTTGGGGGGGCTGTTTCACCCCCTAAAAGTGTTTTACCGCAGCTATAAAAAAATACGTGTCTCTTAGTTTTTCATGTTCTATCCAAAGTGCAGAAAAATCGGAGATTGACACTTAGGTAGGTTTACTTGTAAGACTCCTATGTATACAATAAGGAGCAAAGAAAATAGAATAAACAGCAAAGAAACCGTCTGGCCTTGAAGCGCACAGTGCGAACCGCGAGGAGAAAACATAGAAAAAACGCCGTCAACAAGGTTGTCCGATGTAACAGTCACCGCTAAGTAACAACAGATTGTGACTTTGAGCTCTAATTTACAACGGCTAAATTTGATTTTAGTAATTGCCACAAACAGGCTGTTGAATTTCTACAATTAAACGCACGCAAAATTTTAATGAAAAGGCGCAATGATCCGGCGATAGCGCGTCGCGCGGATCGCGAATGGATTTTAACGATTACAATGCCGTAGACAAGCGCCGATCTGGCGATAGAGTGTCGTCCAGATCGCGAGACGGCAATTATAATTAACAAGATTCGAAAAGCGCAAGGATCCGGCGATAGAGTGTCGCGCGGATCACGATTGAAATTAATGATGCTAATGCCGTAACGAGAATTGATCTATCGATTGAGCGTCGCATAGATCACAAACGGCGATTACAAGAAAACAATGAATGCGATAATCCGGCGATAGTGCGTCGCGCGGATTGCGATTCAAGACTACTAGCGATTACGATTATCAAGACGAAACGAACGAGATTCTATATCCGGCTCGAAGGACCATTTTGTTCGGCGGAGGTCTCGATTATCCCGCCGGAGGCAAAATTGCTAAATTAAAACGCGAAGTGATAACCGCGGCGCGGACGGCTTGTGGAAGACGCGAACCGGCGATCCGGCAGTTATCGCGAGAACATGCAATAGGCATGCGAAATACGGCAAGCAAGATAAGCAAAAGAGTAGCGACTCACCGTGGCCGGTCGATCCTCTGGACCTCCTGTAGACTCCGTCCAGCTCCGGTACTCCAGGCGGCATGCAAGAAGCTGCGAGCGTCCACTAGGCAAGGCACAAGCGCAAGCAAAGCAAGAGAACCAAGGCAAAGAGTCAGGCACTAGTACAAGCGGCGGCAAGAGATCCGACTTCAGGCACAAAGAGAGCAAGCAAGCGAAGAGCGGGTGTGCACAATTCTCGAAAGCTGTTGTCTATCCGGCGACTCAACGGCGAGTGCCGCGGCTCGGGGTGTCTCTGCAAAAGTCCCGCAGACAGTACCCCGTTCGCCAAAAATGATTACCGGCCCGCGATGATCGATGGCAGCACCAGGACCGATAAGTCGCTCATTTACTGCTGCCAGATCGCCGCTTCGGCCGATTCGTTAGACATAACATCAAGACATGCAAATTCAACTAAAACTAACTAAACTTATCCACTATCAAACAACTAATATATAAAGTAACGAAATCAGCTAAACTATACAAAATAAACTAAACTTAAGAACTAGATACAAAGTGTGAGCGATCCGAACAAAAAGAATTCAAGATAATATCTCCAGCAGTGGCGAAGAAAAATTTGTAACATTTTATATGGGCCATGCTATATTGTATCATTTTTTGACATTCTTAATATTTACCGAGATATTAACAAAAAAAGATCGGCGAATCCGCGCGAGGAAAGCGCGCGCGGCGAGAAGGACGTCCCACCGCTACGTGCTCACTAAGCGCGCAGTGAGACGGTGGGAGGAGTCTACGAGCGTAATACTAGAACACCGCGGCGACCGCACCGAATTATTCGGTGTAATCCCACCGCTCTATCTCCCACCGCTTCACTGCGCGCCTAGTGAGCACGTAGCGGTGGGACATCCTTCTCGCCGCGCGCGCTTTGCTCGCGCGGATTCGCCGATCTTTTTTTGTTAATATCTCGGTAAATATTAAGAATATCAAAAAATGATACATGACTTTTCTGCTCAGTTTAACCTACTCTACCTGCAGTTTACGGGTGGACTTCGAATTATCAGACACCCTGTATATATATATATATATATATATATATATATATATGGGGCATTCCATACCAAATCGACCACTTTTGACTCCGACCCCTTTCGATTTGGCTGAAAATTTTTTATCCGTTTCTACTGTATAAAAAACGGTTTTCATAATTTTTTCAAATTTTTTTATCCATCTCAAAAAAAGTTATAAATTTTTCAAAAAAATGGCTTTTTTTTTTTTAAATTGCCATAACTTTGTCAAAAATTGGCCAAACGAGACGTTTTTTTTTTCAAAATTTTCGTAATTAAATGTACTTTCTGAAAAAAAATACAAAAAAAATTTCAGAAAATAAATTCTACAAAATTTTTGTGTTTTTTGAAAAAAATTGTTAATTTTTCGAAGTTCGCCATTTTTTATTTTTTATTTTATTTTCTTAAAAAAAACTTCAATCAATTCTGCGGTGATCACCGCCAATCCCAGAGTGGGCCGAATTTTCTTTCTATTTTTTTTTTTGAAAAAAAGATTTTCAATTTTCAAAATTATTTTTTTAGAAACTTTGTTGAGATAATAAAATAAATGCTAGAAAATGATTTCTCGGTATATCTTACCTAATTTATAGTCTAAACTTACAACTAATGACTAGGATTCTACATTTCATATGATTAACATTCAATATTTTTATTAATAATATAACAAATAATTTATTTTATTTTTTTTGGCGTTTAAATATTTTACATATTCTATGTTCATTTGAATTCGAAAAATTTTTAACATATAAACAACCACCTGTGTCGGGAATTACACTGTGTAATTGGTGTGTTCCGGTAATTGGTTTTGTTTTCGAAAATCGCTCTTTTAAATCATTTACAGATTTATTGTAATCTTTTTCCGGGGAAAACCTGACCGTGATATTTGGAAGGTTATCCGGTGCAGAAGCCCAATCAAAAAGTTCATGAGCCGTCGTTATTTGTTGATCAACCGCTAGTTGAAGACTTGCTCTTGCTGCTTGTCGTTTGATAGTGCCACCAATACCGTCACACGGACCTTTGCCATGGGCAGTCGCGAAAAAATGCCATTCAGCAGGTATGCCAAAATCACTTGCATGGTAATATAAGTTGACAAAATTTTTATAGTTTTTAAATTGTTGAGGAGCCCCATCCGAGAAATAATAAATCTTGCTAACACTTTCAGAAAAACTTTTCACAAAGTCAGTAATTATTCCTATGAAAACATTAACAGCGACGGCATCATGATTATTACAATCTGAAATAATTACTAGACTTTTGTGTTTAAGTTCGTTATTTACTTTGAAATAAATAACGACTGGAAAAATTGTAGCTTGATTATTGTTCCAGTGAAACCCAGATGCCGCGTTTTGCACTACGAAAGCATAATTTTCGGCAAAATCACAAATAATAATAAATTCATTCGGTTTTAGTGATTCTTTCAATGCTTTCAAAAATTTGGTTTGTTCTTTAGCGATGAATGAGTGTGGTAGAAGAGTTTCCAACTCTTTACAAAAATCTTCGACAAATTCATCGGTTGGCTTAATAAAAGTTTCTAGACTACTTCTTGGTTTCAATATCCAATACTTATACGTAACATTTTCAATTCCATTATCATCGAAGCTTGATAGTAAAGCGTTAGTTAATTCATCTACTCCTGGACAGTTTTTACATTCACCCAAGTAACATTGAAACGACGGAGCCTCACATATAATCATGCTTAAACAATCGGTGTAATGTTTTATAGGTTTCTCCGTATTTTCCGTTAAAGAATGAAAATTTCCACCTAAAATGAAAGTAATTTAATTTACAGAAAATTCACGTATTTATAAATAAAAATTAATTTGATAATTACCAAGCATCATCAATTTAACGTTCTGATGAATTGTACAAACACAAATGGTATGTGTTCCGCTTGTTCCTGCTAACACACAATGTTTCGGTCGCAAAGAGGCGAATTTCGAAAAGCCAACCTTCTCTGCAGGGTTTATTACACGAAAACATTGGTATAGTTCTTTTAAGTTTGAAAGAATAAGTCTTTTTTGGACGTGTACACGATTGCCATCGTCACGTCGAATTGAAACAAAATCTTTCATTCCTGGCATCGGAGCACTATACTCATCATCGTTATAAAAATTCACAATTTTTACTTTTACTTGATCCGAAATTGTCCAACCTATAAAAAAATGTTGAGAAATTAATCTTCAGTGGTAATTGAAACATTTATTTTACGTTATATGCATACCTAATTTCGATTCAGGTGTTGAAAGTATTCCTTTTTCTTTAATCAAGTTCTTAGCAACCTTTGACATATGCCTTGATGTATTCATAGTTTCACAAATACGTCTTTCACTCCAATTTTCCGGTAATAATGTTAAAATTTGTATCTTCGAGGATTTTTCAGTTTTCTCATCGTTGAATTTAGCGTGCAGCATTTCAATCAAAGTTCGAAAATTGTCACCATCGTCATCAATTGATTCTTCATCAGTAACAGAGAATAGAACCTTTTTTAAACTATCGGAAATCCGATTTATCTTGTTATTCAAATAGTAATTATCATTCAATTTTTTCGATGGAATCGGTGATTGATTTAACAATTGTAATGCATGATTTATTATTGGTAATTGAGTTGCAGCGCTGACTTGTGATGCAGAGCTTGATTGTGAATCTTTAGGTTCGCCGTTAAACGACATGGAACCTTAAAAGAAATAATGGGATATATAGTTGTTGGGAATTTATTTAAGTATCCACAAATAAATATGCAGAGAAAAAGGATTCAAATAAATGATTCAACAAACTTACGGAATGATAATTGAAACTCCCTGGCAGTTGTGTTACTATCACTGTCAGTCTGATTATGGTTCTCATTGTCACTTGAGCTATCTTCATGATCACTTACATTACTATCATTATCATCAAACTTATTATTATCACTATCATTTGTTTGTTTTTTAACTAACTCTGAAGCTTTTTTTCGACATGAACTACATAATAAATAATTATCACTTAATCTTAACGTAGTTTTTATAATGTTAGTCGCTGGACGCAAACCAATTCGTTTCAAATGAAATTTGAACTCAAAAGGATTACAACATCGATCAAATTGTTTTTTCGACGCCATAATAAAAGAAATGCTCCGAAAAAATGTAGAATAAATGAAACAATCAACACTTTGATCGATTAAGAAGTATTCATAAAATTGATAAATTGTTCTTTTCCAACAAACGTGATAACAAAAATCTTTCAATGAACACTAATAGCGAATTCGATCGCCTGCACTAGTGTACACTGACTGTACACTGAGTACAAACGTTCCCAGTGCAACGCGTTCGATAGACGTCCACTGTTGCGATGCATGCACTCTTCGTATTCGATTATATTGCACTGTTATGATGCACATTTTATGTTGCATTCGATAAATATCGCACTACCTTAGTGTAGTACTGAATTTATATTCGGAAACACAAAGCAAACTGAACGAGTGCAAAGTTTATTGCACGGCCAATTTTGATAGTGTAAGGAATTTTACACTCGTTCCTTAATTCAATATAATCGAATACGAAGAGTGCATGCACCGCAACAGTGGACGTCTATCGAACGCGTTGCACTGGGAACGTTTGTACTCAGTGTACAGTCAGTGTACACTAGTGCAGGCGATCGAATTCGCTATTAGTGTTCATTGAAAGATTTTTGTTATTACGTTTGTTGGAAAAGAACAATTTATCAATTTTATGAATACTTCTTAATCGATCAAAGTGTTGATTGTTTCATTTATTCTACATTTTTTCGGAGCATTTCTTTTATTATGGCGTCGAAAAAACAATTTGATCGATGTTGTAATCCTTTTGAGTTCAAATTTCATTTGAAACGAATTGGTTTGCGTCCAGCGACTGACATTATAAAAACTACGTTAAGATTAAGTGATAATTATTTATTATGTAGTTCATGTCGAAAAAAAGCTTCAGAGTTAGTTAAAAAACAAACAAATGATAGTGATAATAATAAGTTTGATGATAATGATAGTAATGTAAGTGATCATGAAGATAGCTCAAGTGACAATGAGAACCATAATCAGACTGACAGTGATAGTAACACAACTGCCAGGGAGTTTCAATTATCATTCCGTAAGTTTGTTGAATCATTTATTTGAATCCTTTTTCTCTGCATATTTATTTGTGGATACTTAAATAAATTCCCAACAACTATATATCCCATTATTTCTTTTAAGGTTCCATGTCGTTTAACGGCGAACCTAAAGATTCACAATCAAGCTCTGCATCACAAGTCAGCGCTGCAACTCAATTACCAATAATAAATCATGCATTACAATTGTTAAATCAATCACCGATTCCATCGAAAAAATTGAATGATAATTACTATTTGAATAACAAGATAAATCGGATTTCCGATAGTTTAAAAAAGGTTCTATTCTCTGTTACTGATGAAGAATCAATTGATGACGATGGTGACAATTTTCGAACTTTGATTGAAATGCTGCACGCTAAATTCAACGATGAGAAAACTGAAAAATCCTCGAAGATACAAATTTTAACATTATTACCGGAAAATTGGAGTGAAAGACGTATTTGTGAAACTATGAATACATCAAGGCATATGTCAAAGGTTGCTAAGAACTTGATTAAAGAAAAAGGAATACTTTCAACACCTGAATCGAAATTAGGTATGCATATAACGTAAAATAAATGTTTCAATTACCACTGAAGATTAATTTCTCAACATTTTTTTATAGGTTGGACAATTTCGGATCAAGTAAAAGTAAAAATTGTGAATTTTTATAACGATGATGAGTATAGTGCTCCGATGCCAGGAATGAAAGATTTTGTTTCAATTCGACGTGACGATGGCAATCGTGTACACGTCCAAAAAAGACTTATTCTTTCAAACTTAAAAGAACTATACCAATGTTTTCGTGTAATAAACCCTGCAGAGAGTTGGCTTTTCGAAATTCGCCTCTTTGCGACCGAAACATTGTGTGTTAGCAGGAACAAGCGGAACACATACCATTTGTGTTTGTACAATTCATCAGAACGTTAAATTGATGATGCTTGGTAATTATCAAATTAATTTTTATTTATAAATACGTGAATTTTCTGTAAATTAAATTACTTTCATTTTAGGTGGAAATTTTCATTCTTTAACGGAAAATACGGAGAAACCTATAAAACATTACACCGATTGTTTAAGCATGATTATATGTGAGGCTCCGTCGTTTCAATGTTACTTGGGTGAATGTAAAAACTGTCCAGGAGTAGATGAATTAACTAACGCTTTACTATCAAGCTTCGATGATAATGGAATTGAAAATGTTACGTATAAGTATTGGATATTGAAACCAAGAAGTAGTCTAGAAACTTTTATTAAGCCAACCGATGAATTTGTCGAAGATTTTTGTAAAGAGTTGGAAACTCTTCTACCACACTCATTCATCGCTAAAGAACAAACCAAATTTTTGAAAGCATTGAAAGAATCACTAAAACCGAATGAATTTATTATTATTTGTGATTTTGCCGAAAATTATGCTTTCGTAGTGCAAAACGCGGCATCTGGGTTTCACTGGAACAATAATCAAGCTACAATTTTTCCAGTCGTTATTTATTTCAAAGTAAATAACGAACTTAAACACAAAAGTCTAGTAATTATTTCAGATTGTAATAATCATGATGCCGTCGCTGTTAATGTTTTCATAGGAATAATTACTGACTTTGTGAAAAGTTTTTCTGAAAGTGTTAGCAAGATTTATTATTTCTCGGATGGGGCTCCTCAACAATTTAAAAACTATAAAAATTTTGTCAACTTATATTACCATGCAAGTGATTTTGGCATACCTGCTGAATGGCATTTTTTCGCGACTGCCCATGGCAAAGGTCCGTGTGACGGTATTGGTGGCACTATCAAACGACAAGCAGCAAGAGCAAGTCTTCAACTAGCGGTTGATCAACAAATAACGACGGCTCATGAACTTTTTGATTGGGCTTCTGCACCGGATAACCTTCCAAATATCACGGTCAGGTTTTCCCCGGAAAAAGATTACAATAAATCTGTAAATGATTTAAAAGAGCGATTTTCGAAAACAAAACCAATTACCGGAACACACCAATTACACAGTGTAATTCCCGACACAGGTGGTTGTTTATATGTTAAAAATTTTTCAATTCAATGAACATGGAATAATAAGGCATGTTAAGCGCCAAAAAAAAATAAATTGTTGTTATATTATTAATAAAGAAGAATGTTAATCGCCGAAATGTGAATCTGAATAAATTAGTTATGGTTTAGACTATAAATTGTTCAGATATGCCGATCATTTCACGGCATTTTATTTTATTGTCTCGGCTTAAGTTTCTAAAAATATTTCATTAATCTTTTTCGAAAAATGAAAGGTGGACGTGATCACCACTGAAATGGAGGCCAGTTTTTAAAGAAAGATGAAAATAAATCTTCCATTTCCGATTTTGTTTTCAAATAGGTGGACATTGGCTAATAGGTACATATTAATTGTCTCCGTTGTGATATTTTTGCTGACAATTAGTTTATAAATACAACTTCTCTTTTGTTGCTAAATTCCATATCTGACGGTGGAGTATGGTTGAACAGTGACTTCGGCTCCAGTTTGGAGCAAGGATTAATTGATTTGCCACATCCAGAGCCATTATTAGGGACAAATACTCCTTTTCCATTTGCCTTTGTAGGCGATGAAGCTTTCCCGCTCAAAACTTATTTAATGCGGCCTTATGCGAAGCCAAAGAAACTTCGACATCAGCCACAAGTTCCTGCAGCACAAGCACTAATAACCTTTGAAACAAATACTAGTTACAATGATGAAGATGTAGAAAACAAAAACACACAAAATAATAATGGAAGGATTAATGAATATTTGGACCACTATGTGCCTGGTCTTACAATACCACAGAGAATTTTTAATTATAGGCTGTCTAAAACTCGTAGAGTAATTGAGAATACCTTTGGTATTCTTGTTTCAAAATGGAACATTTTAAAAACTTGCATTTGCTGTAAACTAGAAACTGCTGAGTCTATTGTTATGGCTCTTATTTGTCTGCATAATTTTCTTCTGGACAGCGAAAAGAATAGATTACCTACAAAACGTCTGTATCATAATCCAAATTTTGTTGATGGATATAGGCCGGATGGTCAGATGCAAAATGGAGAATGGAGGCTCAAGTGCCTACAACATGGTGCTGGAACGGCTGTGAAATAATCAAAAATCCTACAAAAGCTATTCAAAGGATAAATTAAAAAGATTATTTTCTTGATCTCATTGAAAGAGATCTTGTGGCAATACTTGATCATGCACTGAAATGTACAGTGTAGGAAATCTAATTTAAAACATTTTCCTTTTAAAGATAAAAGATAAGTGGGAATATAGGTACAAATATAGCTTTATTATGCTTTGTTCGGATCTTTTGTATCTAGTTCTTAAGTTTAGTTTTATTTCTTGGTTTGGCTGATTTCGTTACTAGCCTAATGAATCGGCCGAAGCGGCGATCTGGCAGCAGTAGATGAGCGACTTATCGGTCCTGGTGCTGCCATCGATCATCGCGGGCCGGTAATCATTTTTGGCGAACGGGGTACTGTCTGCGGGACTTTTAGAGACACCCAGGCCACGGCGCTCGTCGTTGGAGTCGCCGGATAGACAACAGCTTTCGAGATTGTGCACACCCGCTCTGGCACTTTAGCTCTGGTGCCTGAGCTTTCAGACCTCTTTCCACGCTACTGGAGTGCCTGACTCTTTGCCTTAGTTCCTCCTTGCTTGCGCTTGTGCCTTGCCTGAAGTGGACAGCTCACTGAAAAGCTATGCATGCCATGGAGTGCCGGAGCTGGACGTGTGGAGGCTACAGGAGGTCAGGAGATCGACCCGGCACGGTGATCCTTCCTCTTTGCTTGTCTTGATTGCCGTATTTCGCATGCCTATTGCATGTTCTCGCGATAACTGCCGGATCGCTGGTTCGCGCCTTCTACAAGCCGTCCGCGCCGCGGTTATCTATACGCTTTTAATTTAGCAATTTCGCCTCCGGCGGGACAATCGAGACCCCCGCCGAACAAATGGTCCTTCGAGCCGGATATAGAATCTCGTTCGTTTCGTTTTGATAATTGTAATCGCTAGTAGTCTTGAATCGCAATCCGCGCGACGCACTATCGCCAAATTATCGCATTCATTGTTTTCTTGTAATCGCCGTTTTGTGATCTATGCGACGCTCAATCGATAGATCAATTCTCGTTACGGCATTAGCATCATTAATTTCAATCGTGATCCGCGCGACACTCTATCGCCGGATCCTTGCGCTTTTCGAATCTTGTTAATTATAATTGCCGTCTCGCGATCTGGGCGACACTCTATCGCCAGATCGGCGCTTGTCTACGGCATTGTAATCGTTAAAATCCATTCGCGATCCGCGCGACGCGCTATCACCGATCATTGCGCCTTTTCATTAAAATTTTGCGTGCATTTAATTGTAGAAATTCGACAGCCTGTTTGTGGCAATTACAAAATTCAAATTTAATCGTTGTAAATTATCGCTCAAAGTCACAGCCTGTTGTTACTTAGCGGTGACTGTTACATCGGACAACCTTGTTTACGGCGTTTTTTCTGTGTTTTCTCCTTGCGGTTTTATCGCTCAAAGTCACAGCCTGTTGTTACTTAGCGGTGACTGTTACATCGGACAACCTTGTTTACGGCGTTTTTTCTGTGTTTTCTCCTCGCGGTTCGCACTGTGCGCGCTTCAAGGCCTGACGGTTTCTTAGCTTCTTTGCTGTCTATTCTATTTTCTTTGCTCCTTATTGTCTACATAGGAGTCTTAGACAGTTTAAAATTGTTGACAGCATAGTGTTCATTTCAAACGATATTTTCGCTGACGTGTCTTGGTGCGTGTGTTGTCGTTGGTGTCGCGTGTCGCGCTCTGGGGAGTTTCCTGCGTTACCGACGGTGCTTTCTTGCCGATTACCTTGACTTGTCGGTAAATCGACATCCGTCGACTTGTACCTTGCGTTTTAAATATAATCCCGATCGCTTATAGTTTCTGCCTTGGTCCCTTTTCTTCTTGTCGCTATCATGACCAAGGCTGCGGTAACTAGACGGGAGTTGTGCGTTAGGCGCTTGACGGAGGTGCATGAGGAATCGGTAAAGGCGGAGTCCGATCCACAAGCCAGGGCTTTCTTTCTCGCGTGCTATCCGAGCGTGGCTGACATTGCGCGCGACTTCGAGGCGGTGCATCTCAAAATTATCCAGGATGCCTCAGCCGTTTACGACGCGGAGGGATGAAGTTCGCATTAACTACATTGCGCGCGACTTCGAGGCGGTGCATCTCAAAATTATCCAGGATGCCTCAACCGATTTTGACGCGGAGGATAAAGTGCGTGCGCGCTTTGACAGGCTTCACTATCGTGTGAAGATCGTTTATCACACGCTTAACGGCGCGGCTACATCCAGCACAGTCGACGCAAACTCGCACTCGCGCGCCTCGAAAATAAAACTGCCAAAGATCTCGTTGCCACAGTTCACGGGGGAGCTCTCGCTTTGGCCGTCGTTCATCGCGTTGTATAACAGCTCGATTCATTCGAACCCGCAACTCACCGACATCGAGCGTTATCAATATCTACTCGCGGCCTTAAAGGGCGACGCCCTAGGCATCGTAAAGAATCTGCCGCTCACAGAGGAACATTACGCGATTGCGTACGATATCCTGGTTGCGCGGTATCAGAACAAGCGCCGATTAGCCACTCATTATTGGAGCTCAATCGCGAACGCGAAACCATTGAGGATCGATTCAGCCGACGCGCTTCGTAAGCTGCTGGATGAAATCCACGAAAATCTTCGCGCGTTGCAATTAATGGACTTCCCGACCGACGTGTGGGATTTTGTCCTGTTGAATATCGTGCTCGATAAGCTCACTCCGTCGCTGCGCGAGAAGTTCGAGGCTGAGCATCGGAGATCGGAGATTCCGACTTTTAAACAGCTGACGAGCTTCCTCAACGAGTACTGTCGGGTGTTCGCGTCGCTGTCCACGTATTCGCCGACAGGCAAAGCTCGGGATAAAACCGCGAAGGGTTCGGCTGTCAGCACATCGGTTTCGGCGTTCGTAGCGAACTCGACCTCGTGTTCAATGTGCGGGGAATCGCATTCCGTCACAAAGTGTTCGTCCTTTCTCAAACTGGCGGAGAAAGATAGATACTCGCGCGCGCGCAGTTTGGGACTTTGTTTAAATTGCTTGCGTTCCGGGCATCGAGTCAACAACAGGGAAAGATCATGGAAAGCTATATAGATAGAGAGAGATAGATAGAAAGAAAGGGGAATCGCATTCCGTCACAAAGTGTTCGTCCTTTCTCAAACTGGCGGAGAAAGATAGATACTCGCGCGCGCGCAGTTTGGGACTTTGTTTAAATTGCTTGCGTTCCGGGCATCGAGTCAACAACTGCCCGTCTTCTTGGTCGTGCCGCAAGTGCAGCCAAAAGCACCACTCGTTGATTCATTTTGCCTCCGGTGCTACGGAGACTACGGATAAATCGTCGTCGACTTCCTCGCCCCGAGGGTTTTGTTTTTTTTTTTTTTTTTGTTGCGGAACGAAACGGATTTTTTTTTTTCTTTTGCCTCCGGTGCTACGGAGATTACGGATAAGTCGTCGTCGACTACCTCGCCGCCGGTTGCGGAACCGTCGGCACCCGCGGAGCCCATAGTCTCGATGTCCAGTACATCTCGGTCCGCTACGACGGTGTTGCTTTCCACCATTCGGACCGAAATGGCGGACGCGCAGGGACGTTTCTTTCAGGTGCGCATTCTATTGGATAGCGCCAGTCAATCGAACTTCATAACTGAGGCTTGTCTTCAGAGAAGCGGACTCTCGCGCTCCTAGTGTAGGTTGGTAGTGCTGGGGCTGAGCGATGCCAGGGCTGCGACTACGAAAGGTCGAGCTTCCTTCGTGATTCGAGTTTCTGGGCGCAGCGACTTGCACCTTCCTGTCGAGGCTATCGTTCTAGCAAAAATATCTTCTCCGTTGCCGCATAATAAAATTGATTGCCACGTATGGCCACACATCAAGGGCTTATCCCTGGCAGACCCTGACTACCACAAGCCTGGTCGCATTGACATTCTTCTGGGCGCGGAGAGTTTCGTTTCGGTCCTTCGCGAGGGACATCTCAGGGGTGGAGCAGGGGAGCCTGATGCCCTGAATACCATCTTTGGGTGGGTGCTCATGGGAGCAGTCTCCACTCAAAGCGCACCGCCGGTGCATTCGTCCGTCTCTACTTCATTGGATGATATTGACGCCGCTATTCGTCGGTTTTGGTCGTTGGAAGAGATTCCTGACGGTTCCTCGCTCTCGTCTGAGGACGTTCGGTGTGAAGACACATTCCAGGAAACCACTCATCGGAGTCCGTCCGGTCGTATTATCGTCTCTTATTCGTTTGCCAGGGAGTTGCCATGCTTTACGGATTCGCGTCAAATCGCCATCAATCGCTTTCGGTCGTTGGAGCGCCGTTTCAAGGCAGACGCTTCGTTCAAGAAACAATATTGTGATTTTATGCGCGATTATCTCGATTGTGGTCATATGAAACTGGTTGAACAGCCATTTGTGATTTTATTATTTTATGCGCGTTATCTCGATTGGGTCATGGTTTGGTCATTATTGAAGGCTGGAGTCATATGGCAGGCTTCGTTTAAGAAACAATATTGTGATTTTATGCGCGATTATCTCGATTGTGGTCATATGAAATTGGTTGAACAGCCATTTCCGGCCGACGGTCGCATATACTACCTGCCGCATCACGGCGTGTTAAAAAGCGAAAGTGAGACAACTAAATTGCGCGTTGTGTTCGACGCCTCGTCCCGGTGCACTAACGGGTTGTCCCTTAATCAGACGATGTTGAGCGGGCCGAAGCTTCAGCAGGATATCATGGCTATTCTCGTTAGGTTTCGTCTCGGCGCGATCGCGGTGACGGCTGATGTCAAGCAGATGTTTAGACAAATTCAGATAGAGTCTTCTCAGCAGGACTACCAAAGAATTGTTTGGCGCTTTCGCGGATGCAATTGCTGGGATTATCCTTGCCACGGTGACTTTGGAATCACTCCTTCTCCTTATTTGGCGACTGCTGCACGATGCAGTGTTAGCAGAGGAGGGCAGAGAGCCATCCGCAGAGCGTCTCGTCGTTGAGATCATCTTTATGTAGATGACATAGTTGCAAGCGTCAGCCTGTCAGGAAGCGCGTTCGCCAGGGAACAACTCGTTGACTTGCTGCGCGGCGCAGGTTTTGCCCTACGCAAATGGGCCAGCAGCCATCCGACTGTGTTGAGCGATATCGAGCCGACTCACTGCAGCAGCGCGATGCTCACCTTCGATACACAGGAGGACGGCTTTCTTAAGGTTCTCGGGCTGCATTGGCACGCTCGATCGGACTCGTTCGGGTTTTATGTACACGCTTTGCACAGAGGTTGCACCAAACGAGGGCTGCATTGGCACGCTTCGGACTCGTTCGGTTTTCATGTACATGTTTTGCACAGAGGTTGCACCAAACGAATTATTTTGTCGGAGGTGGCTCGTATCTTCGATCCATTGGGATTTCTCGCGCCTCTGACATTCGCTGCCAAAGTCCTCGTACAGCAACTCTGGAGTCTCGGATTGGACTGGGATGACCAACCTCCGCCCGACATATGTCGACAGTGGAGTCGATACCAACGGGAATTGACGGAGTTGGCATCCATCCGTATTCAGCGCCCTTTGGTTCACCGGGACATAGTTCGTAGGGAACTGCACGGCTTCTGCGATGCGAGTGAGCGCGGCTATGGAGCCGTGGTATACCTCCGCATCGTCACGACGAATTCCGCGCATGTTCATTTGTTCGCCGCGAAATCGAGGGTCGCACCAACTGAAATCGCCTGCCATTCCACAGATTGTGCGCTGCCCTGTTGCTCGCGGATCTTATACTACTATCTAGTGACCACCATTCACAAGGGCACTCTCACATTAGATACCATTTACGCTTGGTCCGATTCAGCGGTGACCTTATCGTGGCTCCGCGCGTCCTGCACAAACTCGAAACCTTCGTTCGAAACCGGGTGGCGAAGATCCAAGTGTATGCTGACATCGTCTTGGAGTCACGTGGGGACAAAATCGAATCCCGCTGACCATTGTTCGCGCGGGTTGTTTCCCCTAGAATTAGTAAACTGTCAATTATGGTGGGCGGGTCCGGAATGGCTTTCGGGTTTTGCGCTTGCAGACGACGTAGATTTGACTTTGCATGAGGCCGATGCGCCAGACGTAGCGTTCGCGTCGACACTCGCACCGACCAGAGCTCGCCTCGGCGTTGAGGCACTATTGGATGAGCATTCCTCGCTGGAAAAGGTTTGTCGCGTCGTTGCCTATATGCGCCGTTTTGCTCATCGAGCCCGCCGGAGGGATGTGTCCTCCAGTCTCTCAATCGACCAGCAGGAGGCCCACGCGGCACTCTTGTCGCTCGTAAAGGTCATCCAGGCTGATCAATTCGGCATCGATATTGCAAACCTACTCAAGGGGAGCCCGGCCTCTAAGGCGCTCGTGCAACTTGCCCCGTTTTTGGATGCGGGCGGGATCCTCAGGGTGGGCGGTAGGATCACCCATTCCGACCTGC
>CABEGB010000402.1:0-449527 GCA_901521435.1 Crematogaster levior | reverse complement strand
CTACCCGTGTGCATGTTAAGTGAGCGCGAAGATAGTATAATCTCGCGAATTCGAAAAGCGCAGAGTGAAGACGCTTGTTTGCGAGAAATAATCGAGTTGACGGCGGCGAACAAAGCCGATGGCTTTGCAATGCGAGCGGGAATTTTATTTAAGCTGACGAATGGCGAAGAGCGAATGGTGATTCCTCGATCGATGCAGGCGCCGATTATTAGGTATGTACATGAGAGAGGTCATATGTCGGCAGGCAAAACCGAGTGTATAGTCGCGAAGGAGTACTGGATACCGGATCTGAAAGCTAAAGTCGAGAGAGTGGTTCGGGGTTGCGTGTCTTGTATTCTGACTGAGAAGAAGCAGGGTAGGAAGGAGGGACTGTTGCATCCCATCGAAAAGGGTGATGTTCCCTTGGATACTTTCCATCTCGATCACTTGGGACCGCTCCCTTCGACGCGCAAGCAATATCGGTATATATTGGTTGTAGTGGACGCATTCACTAAGTTTGTCTGGCTTTACGCGGTTAAGACGGCAAATACGGCGGAGGTTTTGGCATGCTTGGTGAGACAATCGGATATTTTTGGAAATCCGAGGAGGATCATATCGGATCGCGGTTCGGCATTCACGTCCAACGATTTTCGGGAATATTGCGAGGCAGAGGGAGTGCAACATGTCCGTATAACAACGGGAATGCCAAGGGCTAATGGACAGGTCGAGCGGGTCAACCGAACGTTAATTCCGTTGCTGACGAAGTTGTCCGCTCCTCGACCGGAAGAATGGTACAAGTACTTAAGTATGGCACAGAAGTATCTGAATACGACGCAACATAGAAGTATTGGAACGACGCCTTTTAATTTATTATTTGGGACAGATATCAGAATGAGGGACGATGTTTCTATCCGTGATTTAGTAGAAGAGGAATTAATTTCTATGTTCAAAGAGAATCGCGACGAAGTAAGAACCCGAGCCAAGGATGCTATTGGGCGGGTGCAGCAGGAAAACCGCCGAGGATTTAACAGACACAGAAAATCGGCTACATCTTACACGATCGGTGATCTTGTTGCTGTCAAGAGGACGCAGGCTAAGCCCGGATTGAAATTAGCGCACAAGTATTTCGGTCCGTATCGTATTAAAAAAAAATTGCGGAATGATCGCTATATCGTCGAGAAAGTGGGCGAGCATGAGGGGCCTTACGAGACATCTACCGCAGCAGAATATATGAAGCGCTGGATTGACGACAGCGACGAGATGACAACCGACGAGGAAACCGAAAATATCTGAGGCCAGATATTAGCGCAGAATGGCCGAATGTAGGAATTGGAAAACGTAATATATTTCGAAATCATTTGTCGGGTATGTTGATGTTCTGCGCGAGATATGTTTGTTTGTCGAGTGACTCTTGTGTCCTGTTGGGGAATGTGGTGTGCGAGCGCGCGATTTCGGGACCACCGAATCTGCGGGTGTCATTGCCTGATTGGCCCACGTATTTTCGGATGGGCAATATAAATGGCCTTTCACGGTGTCGAAAGAGAGAGCCCGCCGGATTCCGCGAAAGCAACAACGTGTGACTTAGAACACGCGAGCTTAGAACAGAGCAAGTTTGTATTTCTTGTAATAAAGCTAGTTGTAGAAGTTATCAGTATACACGAGATTCGTTCATCATTTCTTTTATAAAATCATAATCCAATACGAAATCCTACAATTCTAATGTACGGAAACATCGATAATATTGCTGGCTCAATGCCACTGGTTAAGGTCTCTGTTCTATCCTCATTCTAACAACGACATCAGTTAAACCTACGTCTTCGTTTGTGATTATTCATGAATTGAATTTGTGATTATTAAAATGCAGTATATTGCATGTGTGTAGAAAACCTTCATTGCTGACCTCAGAAATAGAGACTTTTTTTTGCTATTATAAAACATTTACTAGAGAAAACTGTGTGTACAACTTGTCGTTACATTAAGTATAGTTTTCATTCAGAGAATTATAACTACATGTGATTGTATGATTCAATTTATAAAAAGAAAATGCATTATGTATGTATTGTTTACATTAAGAATTTTCATTGAAATTGGTTGAAAATTTTAAACACTTATTTTATCTAAACAAAATACATGATTTTGATGTTATCTTAAAAACTTAAAAACTTCTACGTTATAAAGATTATAAAAATAACACTAGTTAATTCTTAATTATTTCTTGTTTAAAAAGATATGCTCACATGCGATTATACACATTGTGTTTCATATATTCAAGAGATATTGAGATATGTTTAAAAGATATGACTACGATGGTCGTAGACCATAATAAGATTTCAGTAGTAATGGAACGTATCACATCGGCCAGGGAAAGAGTTTGAGTAAACGCAGTCGTTGGTCGCGAGCACAGCGCGTCGAATGTTTCGTGCAAAGTGATCGATAGTGCTGGCTCGTGCTGCAGATATCTTTGCCGGCTACATTTGCGGATTATTAATACGTACTAGTGAATTGCGATCAACGGATGAGCGGGTGTAGCATCGACCAATTCCAACGTCGACATTGTTTGCGCTTTGTTACCATTGCTCGCGTCCGCCTCTGTTCTTTCTATTCGCCAGTTTATCGTTTTGTTTCTGTTTGAAATAACATTTTCTAATTGACAATAAGGCTCATGAAGGTTTTCAATATTTCCATTAATTATGATAAAAGTTAAAAACACTTGAAAAAATTATTAGATTGGTTTGACTATATAATGAATATTGCAATGTACGATTTTATTATTAAACTTAATCTTTTAATGTAATCATAAAGTTCTGGCCGGCAACAGAACACGTAAAAAGATTTTTAAAATTTATGTTTTATTTTAAGTGCCATAATTTTTTATGTGCTTTAATTATTTTAATATTGTTTTTTAATTTATTGACATAAATTATAATAATCATTTATTTATTAACCGATATCGCCTATTTGTAGTAGTTTTACGTTACATTTAATCACATTTAACTCTAATGGTTAAGAATTTGCGCTCAAATATTTTATGCTTATTAAAATATGATGGAAAGAGAAAGGGGGAGGAAGAGAGAGAGAGAGAGAGAGATATTGTAGTGTGTGTGTGTGTGTGTGTGTTATCGTCGTCTTGGAAGCACAAGGGATGATATCATTGTGATCATGAAAAGAGCTTGCACGTGTAGTGGTGAGACATACACTACGGCATGCAACGTAACTGCATGTATCCGCTCATTTACATGCAATCACGGAGGTGCATCCAGACGGCGGAGAAAGCTATGCGCCGCTCTCATTGTGGCGCCCGTTATGTCAAAGGCTAAATCTATCTTGTTTGCACTTGATAGTAGGCAGCGGGCGGGTTGACGTCAGACACGATCGCGTAATAAAATTTCATTATTTCCGTCGAAGTGGCATAATGAATGACGCGTATCGCAATGAAGGAGTCATTCGTCATGATTTGCCCAACGCAATATTTTTTTAACATTAATGTAGAAGAGCTATGTTATCTACCAAGAATGTCCCTTTGCCTAATTACTGTGAAAGAAATATATCGTTATATACCATAAAATTTAAATACAGAAGAGTATGTAAAATTGTTAATTTATTCTCTTCTACCGATACTACTGATATTTTCGATAGCAGTACATGTATGAAATAGATGTACATGTATGAAAAATACTTGAAATCTCTCATGAGAAAGCTGTATTCCAAGATGACATCTTGCAAAAGAATAAAAAAATAAAAGAATTCTATGTTTTACAATTGATGATAAAGTCGATAAAAGTCAATTGTGATAAAATATTTCTTAGAAATTATCTTTGTAAATCTCCAAAAGTATCTAGACATTAGACTGTTCACTTTCAAATTATGGTTAGTGCTTCTAAGCGAAGGACGAACACATCTTCTTTTTTATTGTTTCTTCAAAGTTCACTTTAATAATTTCATTTTTACACGCTCTTCGGATACTTCTAAACAGTTAAACTATCAAAAATTACGATAAATTCGTTTTGCAAGTGTAAAGAAAATAATTCATTTCGCAGAATCCTATCCTTCTAACACTCCATTTATACTTCGTGTATAATAATACGTATAATGAAGACGATCAGATTCAAACCATTAGTAAAATACCGACGATTCCTTAAAAATTATCTCCTTCTCAGCATTTACTTTCGAAAATCACATGCTGATCTAAAGTCCTACGGTTGTGTCTCACATTTTGTCTAAGCCTAAGTAAACGATTATAAAAACGACTGACTTACGCGGCGTATGCAAACGGTGCGTGATGCGTGGCGGGCAGTAGGACGACCATGGCCACGAGGAGAACGAAGCTCCCGGAGACGGCGTGGAAGGATCCCATGGTTGTCGTCCCCCCCGGAGCCGCGGTTGTCCGCGTTCTAAAGAGGAGGAATCACGACACCACCCCGCCGCTGAGACGACGGTGACGAGAACGGCGACGAAGGGAACGTCGACGGTTGTCCTGAGGCGTTGCTACCTGGCGCGTTGACCCGGCGCCTCTCTGCGTGTCGTCTGTGTCTCACCCTCCCTCCCTCCCTCCCGCCCAGCCCACCCTCCTACCCCCGTCTTGCTTCTTCTTCAGGCTCCTCTCCGTGTGCTCTCTGGCCCGTCACTTTTCCACGATTTTCTCTCAGTTCTCAAAGCTCTCGCTCGATCTTCTGGCTCACCTCTGTTTCTACCTTCCCGTCACTATCACTCACAATCGTACTTTTGTGAACATTCAAACGACGACATGGATTGTAATATCGTTATATCACGGCACTTGAAGCTCGATCCGGATGATTCTATTGCGAACACATTCTCCTTGTCTCGCCTTCGCCACTCGCGACGAAATCACAACGGTAGTCTTGATTCCGCGCAATAAATGAAGATGTGGAATTGTCTTGCGAAAATTTGTTAGCACCGGGAGTCGTTCGCGATTCTTCCTCTTTCTCTCGTTTCTTTCTTGCCCTCCTGCGTTCTTTCTCACTCAACACCGAGTTTTGTTTGCGATTTCTGTTGTGTTTTCGAAGCGGAAGAGGGATGATAATCGGACGGGGATAACGGGTGTCGGCGAAGAAAGGCGACAAGGATTTTCTCCTCCTGGAGATTGTGCGCCTCCTTCGTTTTGCGTCCTACAGAGTCGGAGCCTCCTGATTGCCGACGGTGTCCTGCCACGAGCTCCGCTTCCGGAGGATCCTTCCTCTCGCGATGAACATCTTTCTGCTCCTGTCACCTCTCACGGCTTGCGCTCTCTCTCCGCGCTCTTTCTCTCGCTCTCGCCCTCTCACTCTCTCTCGCTCTTCTCGCGGGGACACTCGGTTAGCACCCGCGGTACACCGCTACGCGCTCGGGAGTGGCGGCTCTCGCGTCTAGCCCGGCCGTTTCAGCGCGCAGGCGCAATTCCTTCCTTCCTGCCTGCTAGCCTGCTTGCTTGCCTACCTGTCTGCCCACCCTCGTCCATTTCTCCTTCCTTCTTTCTCGCTTTTCACCCTCTCTCTTACACCCTATTCTAACTTGCCTGCTCGCCTCAAGCCAGCAACTACCGTCGTGCCTGCGCTTGCTGTCACCCTGACTGCCTGATTGTTTCATGAACTTAGTAGTTTTCGTCACCCTTTACTTCCCGCCATCCCCTTGTCAGAGGGTCGAGTGTATTGATGCGCAGTAGAAGAATCATATTCACTCAATGGTTTCTTTTTTAAATCAGGATTGTGTAATAATGATAATTGAATTCTTGGTATTTTATGACGTACACAATATGTTTAGAAATTTTATCAAATTTGTATAACTAGTATATGCAGATGTGTATAGTTAGTAGACGTGCACTTTCTAATTGAAATAATGTCCATTATGATGTTTTGCGAACGTGAAACAGAAATATTGCAGAATCTGAGATACTCCAACCACATAATCGCCTATTGTCACTCTATCTGATTGTCTCATGAACTTGAAACGACCTGCCGTTAGTTTCAAACGTCTGAGAAATTCTCGTGTCTACCCTTTTGAGAATTTTATTGATGCGTGTATATTAACACAAGAGCATGTTATATTTATTAGCATTTCTCACGATATATTGGGATTGCATTAGACTGAATCAATCCTCGTTTGTCTCTCTTATTTTCTGATTAATTCACTTATAACTGTCCGTATGTCCGAAACGACGACGATTATCATCGTATCCACACCGTCTGCTACTCTGCCGCTCGATCTTCATTCTAATTATTCGGTTAATTAAGTCGTCGCATTAATGTCATGAAAAGTACATTTTTCTTTTGGTGGTCGCGTTTTCATTCATTTTCCCGCATAACCGCGTTACGTAACTGATGATTTTGTTTTTCTCCATTTCTTTTTTCTTTTTTACGCAGCATTTTTAAAGCTCAGCTTAGTGGCGACGAGTGTATCGATACGTTACTTTCCAGATTGCGTACGGTTTCGCGACGGAATGTAAAGCAGCGTGAGTGCATACCGGCGACGTAAAAGAGTAAAAAGAAATGCATCAAAAGACATTCCATTTGCAGATGTACGGTTTTCGCTACTTCGTGAAAAATATTCGATCGCTGAATATTCTTGCTACTAGCACTTTGGAGCACAGTGATGTCGATACACATCAAAGGGCGAACGGTGATATGTATTTTTGCATTCGCACATATATACATATATTATTATATAATGACGACGCGCGTACGTGCGTGCGACATTGAGATGTCGTTTCTAATTCTCCGCTAGAGCGGAGATAATGCGGATCGTAACCGGAGCAGTGCACATACTTTCCGCCCGCGCGACTTTGAATCAAATTCTCGAGTTGCGAAGTAAACTTTGAATACGCAGTACAAACACGAGTTTGCGCCCTCCATCGAGCCGTGCGATGCGTAAATATACGGGGTGTCTCACGAGTAGCTTATTTTTAGATCATAGTTCCTGTGTATGCTTCAGTATAGAATTGTACCTAAAATATATTCTAGCAGAAAGGTGAGATTTAAAAATCTAGATGCATTTTGCAAAATCTTTTGATCGCAGAATATTTAATTTGGAATATCGACTGCTTGCGAAGAAAAGATTCCAAATACGTCAAAACGTCGACAGTATATAATTTGCAATTCTAGAACACCGTATATACGGAATATCGGAGCACCCACGCGAGCGACGGGACAACGAGGGTGAATTTTATGCGTTTTAATCTAACGTCTAGGTTCGCCTGGAGGGAAGTGCTCACATTAGCGTATTTTTCATTCGCTTTTACATAATCTGTACAAGCCATCTGCTTCGAATTTATGATTATAATTTAATTACCGATGCGAGATCTCCATTAATCCAAAGATATCTTATCGCAATTCCTAATTTGCATAATCCCTAACTTTATGAGCACATAAAATGTATCTTTATGAATATATAATTTAACGGACGTAATGATTTTGAATGTTTAGAAAGTTATTTATGAAAGTTGCCTCATTGAGAGGATATCTTTGTAAACTCATCTTACATTATTATTAATCTTTGGTATACGCTCACATATATATTAAAATATCACGCGTTATTTTTCATTACATTCTACTCGTTTATGGTAAATGAAATATTACACTATTTTGAAATGCTATACATTTTTTTGTATCTTTATTTTTATTAAGTATATGTCTTCTCTGTTTTATGTAATTACATCAAAACAAAAATTTATCTTTTGTTAGCTATTATAAAATTGTGCGGAATGTTTGATGCAAAAATATCGAAACCTTCGATGATATATGTATAAATCTCTTTATACATTGAATTCGGAAAATTTGATTGGATTTTATTTCAATTGCATCTGTGTATTTTTACTTCATTTTACCGCTTTAACTTTTATTTTGTTTTGCAGAATATTGCTCTTTTGTATTTTCAATATTTAGCTACAACCTGACAGTTTTTCGACAATAATCGTGCACCAATGCTAAAATTTGATTTTTTTTCTCTTGTTTTGTTCTAAAATTCTATGTTTCGGTATTTTTCGGATTCAGAAAATTATATTAATCTCTGGTAAAATGCGTATTGTACCAACAGAGAAAATAAATAATATAGATATAATGATTATTTTTAAAGTTAATTAAAATTTAATTATATATTATGTATTAATACAAAAGAAAAAACATTTTTTTAAATAGAATAGAAATGATTTAGATTTTTATGATTTTATTTAAGATTGCAGATAGCAGAAAACCATATCAATTTATATCATATTTATATCAATTGCAATAAACAATTCATGTGTTTTCTCTCATATTCTTCCTTTTTCTGTCGTCTAAACAATCGACGTTCCAGCGGATGTGTGTGTTTTAGTCTTTTGTATACAATTGGTCCGTGTGCATGAAGATGTTACTACTAGACAAACGATGTTTGGTCTCGACAGTAGCGCAAGTAAACGCACGAGTCGCCGCACGAATTCCAGCGCTCTTGTGAACTACCGATGCGATTGTCGTTCACATCCAACCGTTATCGCCACAGGTTGGCAAGGGGGATAGAAAGTACGATAGAGGGTTTGTGAAAGAGGTGAGAGCGCGTGCGCGAGAGATCAAAACCAGCGGGTTCTCTGTCGCCTGGGATAACGGCTAGCGGTCCGTCTATTGATCTTGGCGCGCTGGAACGAGCCACGCTCGAGCCTCTCCTGTACCAGTAACCTGCAACTCCGTTCTAGAGACCGAGCGACCAACCGACCGATCGACTGATCGACCGACCGACCGACCGTGTTGGCCTGAATGATCCGGCCAAATATGGGAAATAATGCGATATATCGCGAGGGACCGTCAGCCAAACGCCAGAATGCTCTTAACGCCCTGCGGGACTCGTATGACGCGGATTGTCATTCTGCTTGCTTTTAATCAAAACACGACACAGCGTGGGCTGAACAGTCGCTCGTATATTAGCGACCAACTAAGCAACGAGATATGCAGGAAGAAGATAAATCATTAATTTAGCGCCAGGGAATTGCGTTCCATCAAACGGAAAATACAGACATCCATGTAATTAAACAACATTGATAAATTTCAGAACATATTTATTATATAGACTGATATTAAGTAGTTTATTCAGCTAATTGGTTACCTAATAAGTAGTTTATTCAGCTAGTTGGTTACCTAATAAGCTACTTAATAAGTAAGAAAAAAGAGTATAAAACATGGGAGTAAGAAGGAAGAAACGCATTGAGCTTTGTGTAATTTTGTTACAATGATCAGTTAGAAGATATTATATAATAACGAAAATATGCACATATTCGTTACTTTATTAATCTCGCGTAAAGGGAGAATTAACGCTGTTTAGGCGGAATCACGAATTCTAGGACACTCGTTTTACCGCTTGCAACACTACGTTATCTAAAACTTTCAACAAGGTGCATTAGAGCCTCTCTGTATAACTGCGCGTTGTTTTATCTAGGATAAGCACCTTAAATCGCGTGTCCTCCACGGCGAAACCCACGATCGCCATAAACGGCCTTAAGCATTCCTTTTACTTGTATAAATAAGTAACGTTGTTCGCGAATGAAGTCAATTTTACCACCTAAGGCCTCCTAGGGACCTTCTTCCGCGCATCTCGAAGTTGAGGAAAGATATTATAGTACATTCGCTGTACGTAATGCTCTCTTCTGCGAACTTTTCCCAAATACTTTGTTCTCCACGGGAGGGGGGGGGAAGCATCGTCGCTCACGCGCGCTTGTCGTCCTGATAGCTAGTATCAGCACCGAAGATGGATGGAGACTTTTGTTTGTTCTCGACGGGAATCTTCTACTCTGCGGGTTTCGAAGAACTGCAGGCGTTGTACTCGCTGACGAGTAGAAAAAAATGATACGTCGTCGATGGGTAGAACGGAGGGACGCCGGAGTAGCAGAGAGACAGATCATGGAGCGCGCTGACGTCATTACGGTTACATGTAGACCTCGGGAGTGGCTGCAGGCGCATGCGGTCTGTGATTCTTCCACGACATTGCGCTCAAAAGCAGTAACTACAGTAAAATTTTATGCGTATTGTCGCGTACAAAAGCGATAGGGGTTTCGATCAGGATCTGGATTTTGTGTATTATTTTTAATTGAATCTAAAATGAAATATATCACGTTTGATTAAACGTAATTGCACACTCTGGATTAATTTACCATTTATCAAATACATGAAGAGAGTATCATAACCGCTAAATTACCATATTCGATATGCAATTTTCCATTATACGTTAATAACGATATATCTTGTTTAATGTATAATGCTTTTGAACGAACGCCAACAAATTATAATTTCCAAACGTTTCCTATCTGTCAAAGTATTTTTCAGCATTGATCGATTAATTCGTGATGATTAAGTTTCATTTTGCTAATAAATAGTTTTTCTTTGGCGATCAAGTTTTCTATTTCAAGCAAATAAATTTACGATTATGTGCTTATATCAATTTTTTCTCATAACGTCCGAATTTTTGCCGCCTTCGTATTAAATTCTAATCACGTATATCATTCATCTCTTGATTAAAAGTTAGGCTTCGATATCTCCGCTGTACGCGACGGTTAGCTTGCACACACGTGGTACTCTATCTCTCCTTTCATAGCTTCTACGTGCGTATGCATTATAAATTGACGGTGAATCCGGCGATTTCGAGTGCGCCTCGAACACGAATACGGCGACAGCGATAAAACTTGCTCGAGCGAGCGTGCTTACATTGTCTGCTCTAACTTTGATGAGGTGACCTGCATCATGGTTTTATGGACATTTCGCGCGACATGTACTTCGATGGTATTTTACATTTCAGGTGGAAAGACACCTACGAACTAGAAAACAATCGATTCGAGTGGCGTGTTTAGCGTGCCGTGCGATTGCTCTGCTCGTGGTTCTTTAAAATCTCATTTGCACCGAAAGTGATATCGCGATCGGTTTAACGACAAGTATCAGTATATCGCGCGCGCAAATCGTGTTCGGTGACTCGTTATCGCAAGGGTAATATGATCGAGGGATAATAAAAACCGAATAATAAGGAAGAAAACTCCTGTCGGAAGACATCCGGATAAAATTGTACGGTTGAGCGTACATAGCAAGCTAGATTCTATCTAGATGGTCACATGCTAGACGCACAGCAATCTTGTTGTCGTAACCGATTATGTGGATAACTGAATGCCGATATAATAAATAAGTCTATTGGACTAGTGATACCTGGTGTGCTCACACACGCGTGAACACATGTGCCTTAATTATAGACGGTATAATATGTAGCATTGCCTGCCATTGTCGCTTGTGAAAGATAAGGATGTATCACGGACGGATTTTGTACATCACTATGTGACCGCGTGTAAAGAACCACAATTTATGACAAGGTAATCCAGGAGTGTTCGGAGAGGATTACAGAAGCACGGTCGCGAGTAGAGACAACGTGTAGAATTCCTAAATACTCTCGTACTGGAAATAACTGGGAATGAACGGCGAGTAAACGCCGGCACGTAGACGCTGTGAGGCTCACAAAAACACTTAACACGAATATAAGCTTGAATTGAAATTGGTATAATTCTGACGATAACTAACAATAAGATATAATCTCTCTGCTCATAATCTATGTTAAAATTTATCATGTTTCTTAGAATAATGTATTAATGTATAATATAATGTAGAAATGATTCGTTAATCATATTATTTTTCGCCGTTGATGATCACTAATTAATTGTTTGTTTTGGTAAGTGATATCAGGTAGATAATTTTGATTAATTTTTACATCACAATGAAATTGAGATTTTTATTTACATGATAATGTTTCCAAATATCATCGCACTGCACATGCATGTATAAATGCGGATATATTATTACTTCATGCCGCAAATATACTGTTTGCATTTCAAATCTGTATATGAAAGATTTTCGACATGATCGAAAGGAAGATGTTCGAGACAGGGGATATGCAACAGGCAGGCAAAGCGAGGATAAAATCGAGCTGTTATATCCACATCAGTTGGTTGGTCGGTTGGTTGGTCGGGCGAGCGGCACCTGGCCCGAATTGTAGTGATGATTTTCTAGCCTTCTCTAGCTTGCCCATCACATTTTTCCTTTTTCCGTAGGCTATTATTTCTCCAGGGCGTGGCGTTCAACAGGCCTGGCTGCTCGCCAGCCTTTTTCCTTCCTGCTTTTCGTTAGCTCCCTCACGTTTATTCCCTAGGCCGTCTTTCGTGGTTCTTCTTCCTGTGGACGTGCGACCGACGGCGAACCAGCTAGAAAAGAATTAAGACTGCGCTAACACAATCGATGTTTCTTTCCTTCAGTATATAGTGGTACCGCGGTATTCTATTGTGCCGTGTGATATATACAGCAGCCGTATTGTGCACGAAGCTGATGTGCGGCCGAGTAAGAAATGGGAAATAAGATTACATGAGTGAACGGGGCTCTGGAAAGAACGTTGCAGGAGCCAAATTTCAGATTTGATGTTTTGTTGGAGAAACTTCCCCGAATTTAGTTCGAGAATAATCACATATAACAAGAAAAGTTTTGTTGAGAGAGAGAGAGAGAGAGAGAGAGAGAGAGAGAGAGAATTAGATAAGATTATCAATTCTCAAATATACGTTGAAGTGTTTCTCCATCCACGGAATGGTGCTTGTACGTTTTACTTTGCTTAAAGAAAAATTGGCAACGATAAGAACAGTAATGATTTGTCTGTATACTTAAAAAATTATTTTCTCGTGCTTTTTTCTGTGTAAATAAAAGAAAAGTTTAATGCACTAAGAGGCATAAAAGAAAAAAAATATTAAAAAGCGATACACTCGATACACAAGTAACGTTTCTGTAAAAACGTTTGTGAAAACTTCTTCAATAAAATATCATATGTGATTATTAGCAAACTTTTTTCAATACATTTACGATTTTTGCATGTTTGATTTTGCGTCGTTACTGTTGACATGCTAATTTTGGATCATCCTGTATGTATCTTACCAAAATGTATATGATTATATATACAATATACGGTGATATGCATCAGAGATATGTGTAACTCACGGATATTCGCGATTAGGATTTATTTATGTACGTGTCTGCGGAGGCTTACGCGCGTATACGCGAACGAACAAAAGCGAACTCCAGCCCGATACTTATCCCAAATCTCTCCCTTTTGCCTCTGGCTGCTAACAAAACGTTTGCCGAATGCGATTAACGATGCACTATCGGCGGGAGTTACGTGCCATTAATATAAAAAAAAAAAAAAAAAAACGACGAAAGCTCTCAAAGAAGATTTATGCCGGCAAAGCACGCAGAGGGTGTGGGCAGAAGATTATTAATTCACTTTGCCGATTATTTATCGAAATCGCGACTTCACGTGTATACATATACGTGTATAATCTAACTAAATAAGTTTGTTAACGTCATTTTACAACACGTGCGTTTCCTTATATTATTTATGTGCTCGCCTTTGTCGTTAGATGTATGTATCTGTGTAAATTACACATTTCTCGCAAATCTAACGATATAATTCGGACGCTGTGAAACACAGGTTTGAAACTCGAGGATATTGATGTCTGGCTCGAGACGCCGTGAAACATCTGATTGCAAGCGGCGCCGTGCTATCGCGCTAGCCTATCGAGATGTCTTATCGATGAGGGCTTGCTCGACAGGTAGCGTGCTTCTTACGGCATTATCGAAGTCGCCGCGGCATTACCACCGGAAGTAGGTGATCGCAATTTTCTAGACAATCAAGATTTCGAACGATTATCAAGCTTGATTCTTCTGTTTCTCTCTCCTTCTCTTGCTTCCGGAATTTCGTAACAGGAAATTGAAAACGCGGTGAACAAATTCCGTGTCCTTTCGCGAGTCCCAATCGAGATTTTATATATACATATATGCGCGCTTACCTTCCTGGAAGTCGAAATATGACGAGGCTCAAGGTTGGGCGATATTAGAGAAAACGAATTCCGAGCTTTTTATTTAAGATGGATGAAAGCTGTCAGACGTAAGCTTTCACTCGTCGCTGAGTTAAAATTCTCCTGAGTTCGCAAAAAAGAGCGAGCGGTAAGTTCTTATGAAAATACTGAGAAGCTCTAGCGTGGTACGTTCGAATTTTTTGCTCACCATTATCGGGAAACCTTGGCTTTTATAATTAACTTTTATAACAAATTAACACTTCCGCTGGAAAATAATAACGTATAACATTTTTCACTGTTTATCACTGTTTTATTACATGTTTATTTACATATTCGTGATAATCATATAAAAATGTAATCATATAAAAGAATCTGATATCTGTAGAAACATCGAACTGAAATTTTCAGGCTTCAAGAATTACATTGTGGTGTATGTACCTTACGTAGCGTAAATATTGATGTAACCAGCTTTTAGAGCCCACGACAGTTCCATTTCAAGTCGATTTTTCCTTGACGACAACTTTATTACGCGCCGCATATTTTCACAACGTTTTAATTTTCATCCTTAGAGAGAGATAATTCCTTTCTATTTGAGTACAGCTTGAAATTATCTGAAGCTTTTGTTATTTATTTGCGGCGCTACAGCTTGATTAAATAAAGCTCTTTAATTTTCAATTTGTTTCTACCTCAAAGACTGTGAATGCCAGGACATTGAAACAACTAACTTTCTTTCGAGAATGCTAGCGGTTCTATGACCGGTTTGTTGTATATTTGCTTACTTCTGTTTCATAATATCAGCATCAAAGCGTTCGCGAGAATCGCGATGGATCGCGCGTCGACTTTAGAAAACGCAGAAACTCGTTAGGATTTTACGCTGGAACGAGGCCGCGCGCGACGGCGCAAAGTATCGAGCTATCGATTTCATGGCTCGTCGGTTCGCCCGATAAGGCAAACCAAACCTCCGCACGTCCCACCGCTTTGCACTCTTCGCCGCAACCTCGTCTTCGACGACTCGACCTTCGTCTGCTCGAACGATCTTAACCATTCCAGTCATCAGTGGCAAGGAAGTCAAGCAACGCCATTCGAGCGACGAGAGGTCGGAAAAAGGAGACGATTTATTGTTTGCAATTAAAAATATTGGGATATCTGTGATGAGTAATTAGAAGTAGGTTAATGAATATAAATATGTTAGGAATAACTTCTATGAATTTTATCTAAAATATTATATTTTATTAATTTGCGATTTTGTATCAACAGCAATAGTTTAGATTGCAAACAATTAAAGCATTTTATATAATGCTTTGATTAAAAGCTGATTTAAAAAGAAGATGATTTAAAAAATTATCTTCAGATTGATCTAAAATTTCGGTTTATGAAATAAATATTTAAAGATTTTTGGAAAGAATAAAATGTAATCAGCGCGTTTATATTAAAAGATGGAATAAGTTTTTATCGTATAAATCTGTTTCTTTAATAATTACATTATATACATATTTAATTTAACAATCTGATTAAAGCTAAAAAATTTTTTAATTTATCGAAAATTTATATGCAAAATCTTTTTAAGAGATTATATCAAATAAATCTGAACAGGATTTTGTTGTTTTGTGGAAAGTGGAGCAGAAATAGAGCTAATTTGACTTTACCTATCTCGAGGTTGCTTTCTGCGAGAATGCCTGCGGATTATTCAGACACGTTCGTGTACTTACGCGTACGAGTTTGTTGCGTGCTGCACTGCGGCGTATCCTTGCGTGACTCTTATTTACCAGGTGACTGCTACTCATTGCACATCTACGTTACTTCGCGTACGCGATTATGCTATTTTACATCTCTACTTACCTCCGAACTCCTTCGAGCCCTTTTCTTCCGCTGATCATCCTAACATTTCACGGTTATTTCCTGCCTTTTGGCCTTTCGTGCAGCTATTAATCGTACTATTTTTATTTTACACAAAAATTCCATACTTTAATACTACAATTCTGTATTAGAGTGTCACTTGCAATATTTTTGAGATAAGTATATCCATATACATATAATGTTGATTTATGTGTTCTTTTAGAATTGTTGAAAATTGTTAAAAGACTGTTAAAAGGTCATTTTTTATTTAGAGGTTTTTCTTAATTATTTTTTATCACACATTTTTTCTAATATTAGATTATTTCATAATATATTGTCTTTTTAGTTTTAAGTGGAGTTTACGTAATGGTTGTGGAATAATTGTTATAAATGTAACCGTATACATACAGTATTGTTAACGAACATTTGATGCGGTCGCATTGTAAATCCAAGTGTATGCGCATAACCAGAATGGAAAATGATCGCTTGGGTGCATTTTAAAGTCAAGTTGAATAGCTTTGGCATTCTTAGGATGCGACTTGCGGACTGAAAAGCGAACCTCTTGACAATTTAAATATTACTTCAATCTATATTCTATATTTTACAGTTGCATTCAAAACATAAACAAAATTTCTATTTATTTATACTTTAATTTCAGACCCACTGCATTTCAATTTTTCTTCCTTATGTTAAATTTATTTATATTTCTAATCTATATCAGACTCTAACTAGAATAGATTGATAAAAAAATTGGGATTGAGAGATTAGGAAAATAATAAATAAGAAAATTATGTTTTCTTCAGTTCGAATTTCTTATCAGAAATCTCAATTGATTAAGCGGGGAACACAGGCTTTTACATAACGCATAAGGAATTTATCTCCAAGACGAAAATGAAGGACTTTGATTGGTTTATTCCTTTATGCGTTGTGCAAAACGTCTGTATTCTCACTTTTATCTCACTTTTCTTTGTCTTAATATAATTGTTATCGTCACACTACTGTGTTTACCAGTCTGCGTAATCGCATTCGAGAAATTTATGTGCAGTATTAAAGTTGATCGTTCATTCATATCTTATTCAATCGTATCGTTAAGTTCTACGTGCTATCGCTATTTTATCGTCGTAAATTTGTCACGAAGACTGCGACAAATTGTAGGTATTTCTGATACGCATTGCAGTATGCAAATTAGCGCTTTACACGCATGAACGTGGGTGTACGGCAGAAAACGATCGAGTTCGACGAGCTGCGTCGCCGCCGAAACGATTTGAAAAGTCTCGACTCAACACCGTTGCGAATTGCGACGACGTCGTCACATAGAAAACGAAATGTCACGGGAGATACACGAGAGTAAACATTTTATGGCACGTGCGCGATATTATGCGTACTTACACGTACATATACGAACGCGCGTACATTTATGACGACAGATCGGATTGCAATGCATCGCGAGCTTAGCACATCTGCGATCACTTGCGAGCACCTCGGTGCTCACTCTCGGCATTTATTATTCAATCATTACAACGCTACAACGCTACGACGCAGCACGATGTCTTTTTGATATTCGTATATGCTTCCTACACCGCCGCAACAAGATATATGTATAACGATGCCATCAGCATGCCAAGATTTTAGGAAAAAGATTTTAGTTTGCCTTCTCGTCGTTACGTTCAAAATGATTCACGATTTTACGACCGCAATTCCGTATTTATCCCTATTAATTATATAAATAAATACCGACTTTGTATTTAGTCAGTGCAAGCATTTGTGCGAAAATAATTTGAATATAATTCTGATAAGTATAAAGTATATACCGAACATCTCTCTGGGAATTTAATACATTTATATGAAAGTAAACTGTCAATAACTACGAAGCGCAATGGACAGTGAAGCACGTGAATGCAAATGAGGGGATTACGTGTTTATATAAAATTTAATTAAATCTGGTTTCGTATGTAATAAAGTTTCATTACGATTCAATGAGATATAATTCAAATTTCCAACTGGATTATTTAACTCATTTATACATAAGTTTTCATCTATCTCTTTTCACTGCACGCGCCGGTAACGTGAGTGTAATACTAATATTATAACTTCGCGGTCACGCTGCAAACCATTTTTCCCTCTGTATCATCGTATAACTTATGTGTGTTATAATTTAACGTTAGCAGATTCTGCTCGGGGTCACACAGTGGCAGCCCATTGCGCTTTTTGGCGCGTATCATTAATATCCTCGTGAGGATTTCGAGATCTGATTTACGACTCGTATTTAAGTCCGTCTGCGATAGTCGATGCTATCCTCTTTTTCACATCTTGCGAATGACATTTCAGAATTTTTACTTTTTTACAAGATTAAATTTCAGTTTTTTATTTTATAAAAATAAAAAAGGAAATAAGCTGGAGATATTTACAGATTTAATTCTAAATGTAATATTTAATATTTTTGATGCCAGTAGAAATGTTAAAGAATTCCAAAATAAATTTATGAGGATAAATCTCAAAGACATCAATCAATCAAACTTCTTTTAGATGTAGCACTTTTGCTTCAAGTAACTCGTAGTTGAATTTATTCAAAGTAGAAATTTGCATGTGATGTATGATTCTTCTACGGTATGATTTTACGAAAGCTCCAGTTTCCCGTAATATTTTCGTAGTTTTCTTGATTTCTGTCTCACATGAATTCAAAGCGATGTTAAATGCGTTATTTAACATTAACATTTTCAATGTTTATTTTACTTTAAACTTGATATGTAATACATTTATTAAGCAAAAGTGTTTTTTTTTTTTTAATTTTATTACTTATAATTTTTCTTAATTTATTTTAATGCAATAAATAATTAGATCGTCTTTAATATCCTAAGTCATAGTGGGATACATCATTTATGCAGAAGCTATTTCTCTTCTGTTGAATATTTCGGTAGGTACATGAGAAACATTAAGATTCCTCGATGTTAGGAAATCCGCATCAGCGAGCAGGAAGCAGCATTCTGGCCATGTTGTTGATCATGTATCTTTCTACATCTCGGAGAGTGTTTATATTTTCATTTGAACATTTATCTGACTTTGTTTACTGCACGTATTTCCACCGTTGCACATTATCGCTCGTGGGTTTCACTTTTGACGAATGACCCGTCTCTCTCTCTCTCTCTCTCTCTCTCTCGTTAACTCTTTTAGCTTGATATTTATTAATGTGCGCCTTCCGACCATGCCTATAATTTCTGCATGCATGAATTACATAATGGCGTATTATTCATAGTTGTGTAATGGAAATTTTCGCACTTCTAATTTGCGTCGGTCGCGCGAATTATACAGCAACACGTAAACGATAACAAACAATGGGGCGCAAAAATTAGTTTTCGGGCTAAATTTCGTGAACGCGGGAACGCGAATCCTCGAAAATTTATGCAACGAAGGTGGGACATGCAGTTAACTACTACTCGATTAGGGAAATCGGGCTTCCGTTCACGGAGTCGACGATATTCGCGGTGGATTGCCTTTTCCCGATAATAGGTACATAATATACCTACTGGGTATTCCAGCGTGAATGCGCCGAATTGATTTAAACCTCTCTCTCTCCTCTGCCTTGCGGGTTTCTCTCGATCTACTACGTTCATCGGGGACCCTTAGGGACGCTTTACTTCCGCCCTGTAGCTCCGGGCGACTTCGCAGACTCAATCGAAAGTTTGCATTTTGTTCGGCGCTCACGCAGGTATAGATATAACTCGATCCCGCAAATTCTGTGTGTCTTCGGTATTAAAGCCTCAGTTGACAAATGCAAGGAATTTTTACAAACTTGATTAGAGAAATAAAGAAAAAGAAAGTGCTTGAGATTGTTCTCTAAGTTTGCTTATTGTTTGATTTTATTGCGTATTTCATTTAGACTAAATGTGATTTTTTTTGTTAACTTTAACTTGTTCTTTCTAAACATCTATTTAATCCAGTTTAACTTTTCTTCTTTCTTTTTACAAACTATATTTTAATTAAAATATCTTAAATGAAAAGTTATTCACATACTTATTACATTTATGAGTCTTTGCAACAGTTTTCCTTTTATGAGATACTTTTGCAAAATATTCGTACTTAATACTTTTATTTCTGAAAGTAAAATAAAACGCATACGTATAAATGCTTACGTGTGTATGTGTAAGATTCTCATTACCGAGAAATTGAAATTAAAGTTATCGAGAAGAGAAAAATTGTATTGAAAATTGTATTGAAATAAAATTAGATTCGTATTTCTAATTGCATTTCTACTAAAAAACTCAAGTAAAATCATTTTTAAGACATATATAGTACAATCGATATATTATGATATTTATGACGTATTGGAGTTTTACATTTATATGTGGCGATTTAAGTAAAACGCTTCAACGTCTTAGATGATTATTTTTTGGCATACTTTGAGATTTGTATCTCTTGATTCAATAACTAATTCTTCAAAAAAAGACGCGTATAAATTATGGTGAGAAATTGTTTAATAAATATATTTTACAGTAAAATCTATTAACATTCTGTGTATTAACTAAGAACAATTGCACAATGTTTTTTAACATGTTTGCAAACTTGTATATTGCTAAAGTGTCGACATTGATTGTAAAAAAGATGCATCTAAAATAAAGTGTGTTGCTGCTTCCATCATTAGAATCTAGAATCTTAAATCAAGTTTCAGATGAATTAGTTGAGCAGTTTTAGTTCTCTGATTAAAAGATGATTATTAATTCACCTGCGTTTCATAGTATGAATCCTCTCATTCTGAATATCTCATCTGTCACACTCTTAAGACGGGATTTAAGTAACTGTTATAAATAGAGATTTTAGTCTCCTGCAGCTATTTCCATTGCGCTTTAAATCGAGAAATATTTTTTTGCTTCATACATCATTTTAGTAGTATAGTAATTAAAGTTAATAATGGGTTCTCGTCCTACATAAAAGTGGAATAACGTGACGTCGCGTCCAACAAAAGACGCGAACAGTCGCTGTGAAGTGCGGGAAAAAGATGTCTCTCGAGCCTTGACCCGATGATTCGTGATACGATTTTATTGCCTCGCGTAAAGATAAAAATCATGCGACGTTGAATTAATTAAAAGTTCTCGCACACGGCAGCGCGTACTTACATCCACGCGCGTGTTGCACGCGCGGAATAGTCTCGCGTTTCCTCCATTCGCGGCTTGTCACGAATATTGGACAAAACCGGATCCGTTCATGCACAACTATACACGTCGCTTCGTGTCAGCAAGTCGTTCGCATTTCGCCGCAAATACTAATCTGGAAAGAGAAATAGAGTCGTATAACGATTGTAAAGTCACGTGGATAATGTCCGCTTACGAATTCGTCGCAGCTCATGCGCCTTTGCGTCACTCACTTTGCTCGAGCGATTCTCGTTCCTGTTGTCCGCAAACACGTGGATTACGAATGGCTCAAGGGAACATTAAGAGGAACACGTGCGAACATAAGCTATCGATTGAAGCAAGGTCCCATCGAAATCCTAGAGATAATCGGGGAATCATAAACGGTCACGACGGGCTCGTAAAATTTTCGCCGATCTATGAACATCCGCGGTATCTACAGCTTGTCATCTCAATGTCATTAAACTGTAGTCTCATTTACGACGGGGAGATTAAACGAAGGATGTGGATGAGTGCCACGTAATGAGTGTTACGCAATACGCTTAATTAACGTCCGCAGTCGCGCGGGTGATTTTAAATGTTTTTTTCACTGCGACACGTTAAGTTGCATTTTTGAGGGTTTCGGCAATGAAGATGGAAGTACGGTGTAATTGCAACGTGTTATTTGCATTTATTACTTTCGCGCAGGTATAGCGATGTTAGCAGTTTAATTTGTGTGTATAACGAAACTCGCTGGCTTAATACACGAGCTTTATATATCGCAAGAGACTCGTGTAGATCAATTAACAAACGTATACATGTGCATGAAATGTTTCTGTATGTGTATCTTTAAAGATGTGTAGAGTTTTCAATGACAGATGAACGAATACTCTCTAACATCAAAAGCGTAAAGAATTGAGTCGCAAAAAAGTTATCGGAATGGTACTGTCCGGTATGAGGTCGATTAATTGGAATTTAATCTGGCTTCCGGCGTAGCGTGAAATTGTCAAATCGATCGAGATGAGCTTTGTGCGATCCAGTCGGGAATAGCGTGCAAGTGCATCATACACGTATATGTACGCTCCCCTCGTACCACGGTGTGACGCGGACGACAGGAACGCACGTAATTAATTAACGGGTCAATTGGTTCTTGAAAAGGCTAATTCGAATATTCAGACTGTCAGCCACGCGTTCTCATGCGGCCATCCAGATAAATTCTTTGTGATTCACTCGCGAATACCTCGAGCGAGAATATGCCCCGTTCAGCCGTAATTAATTAATACTCATGCAACACGAGAGATCTTGAGATTGTCTGTTTAATTGATAACGTTGTTTATCGTGTGCGCACGTTCACCAACCGTGAATTAGATCACGTATACTTGCAGTTCTCTGACAGCATAAATCGGAAGTCGATTCGTCAATTGAATCAGGCTGACCGTGTGGACAAATATTTATTGTTAGCTTCATTACTCTAATGTACATGAATTCGACTGTGTTGTGTTATTTTTTATTTTTTAGCTAAACAAATATATTAAAGAAGCAAAAAGATATCTGGTTGTAATCGAGAATGTGTAGAACAGTGCAAAAGACATTAAAAATATGTTACAATTATAAACATAGATGTAAAAGATATATTTTTATCCATGTTGGAAAAATAAAATTTATTTACACATTACAAAAGAAAATAAAAGTAGTAAAAATGTAGTCTACAGTCTATACAGTCACGTATATTTTGATTTTAATTTGTCGTAGAAATTTTGTTAGCGAAAATTGTTTTAGTAGAAATTGTGTTGTTTATATTATTCTTTATTTTTTATACTTTTTATACAATACGTAATATTGGTTTATTTATATTTTATTTTTATTTAATTTGACACAATTATATGTATTATACTTACGCTGAATATACATTACTCGGAACATACATGAGTAGACAGATACACCGTTTACAGAAAGAATGTAGGTCGTTCTTTTCATTTCATTTCATACTTCCTCAAATGTTACGAATTCTATGTATATAATTTGTTAATACCACAAGTTAATTTGAATCTCATTTTAAAATACAAAATAAAAAAAAAATTTCACCAACGAGTGGTGAAATTTTCACGATATTGACAACTACTATATTGCCATCGTTTTGTCTTAATTCTTTCACTAGTTTCTCTTAATCCTCTTTTAGAAATCCTTTTTTGGTTTTAGAAATTCTCCGGTTTCACACTCCGGTTTCCGGTTAACGCGCAAATTGCTGCTTTTACTTAATGCAATTAAACATTCAGCAAGCTTCGCAGAAAATTTACACGAAATTTACATTTCATAGCAAATGATATCTCGCAATAATTAGTTGTAGTTTTTATTAAAATTAATGATGCGATAAAGTATGAATTTGTAACCGTTCAAATTTATCAATACTGTCGCACATAACGGTGCGCATACGTAAGTCACTCACTTCTATGTTATACCCAAGCAGTGCATTCTTACTTTCTGTCATATGCTGAAGCGACGCTATTGCGCGATATTAAATTATGCCACAAAATGTGAGAGGTGGATTGCGAGCCACGTCAAGTGCACGATCGCGTTCCGCCGAAAATATATTTTCCGCTGCAATGTCACTCCGCCGTACTATGAGAAGGTGCAGCGAGATAATTGCCAATTAACTGTAATTAATTCAATGGGCCAAGCGCCATGATCAAACAGGACGTGTGTTCGTTCATCCTTCCCTCCATCTCTGACGGTACTTCCGTCACTTGTGATAAACTTCGATCATAATTCAAGTGTTTGGCTAACAAATATGTGAAGAATCGTTGATAATATTACACTTGTGCTCGGCTTATATTAAATTATGATAGTTATTAAATTATGATAGTTATATTAAGTTATGATTCAGAATTATAAAAATCTGTAGATATAGAAAAGAGGTACGCGCGAATGGGGACACAATGTATTCTTAATGTTTAAGCAAAAATATAAGAGTATAAATTGAAAAAGAAAAGAGGAAAAGACTTTACGATCTTTAGAAAGGAAGAAAAAATTTAATTGGTACGCGATTATATTTTAGCCTGATCCAGTTACGTTTATAGAATTCGCTGGTAATAAAGCTAGTAATCTCTCAACCTAATATTCCGGTATCAACTTGTATTATCTTGAAAGAATTAAATTGCGAGTAGTTGCACAATACACATTTTCTGCTTTCACATATATCCATGATACAAGCAATTTTATATACTTGATATAAAACTTGATCTTGATATCTCTTTAAAAAGATTTTCTTTGTGAAATAATGTGACATTTCGAGTATTGCGGTCTTCACTGAATATGTTTTCGGATACGTACATTTAAATTGCAAAACGTTGCGCGTTTTACGAATTTATACGTATCGCTGATAAAATCTTTAATCGATAGAGGATGATATCAAAATAGCTCGCGTTCGTTAAGTGACTGTTGGAATATTAATTTTTTACCAAATTCGCACGCTTTTTGCTGCTTTCAACCTAGCATTCATGTTGCGTAATTGCGCGTATACTGTCGCTCTTTTCGTCTCACAATACGGCCGCTTTATTCAAGCGATAACGAATGATTCAATTACATTGTAACTTCTAATGTTCCTCTTGTAATGTTCCTCTAGCACCATTAGTTTCCATCTTGCTCACCATTGTCTTTTGCTTTTGTCTGTCATAAATAATTCGTTTCTCGGACAAGCAGATAGTCTCTTGAATTTTCCATTTGACACTTTACCTCGTAATCGGCCCCAGGAAATACGTGAATCCGAATTTCGAATACCAAGTTTCGTATGTACTTTTATTCTGCCTGCTAATATATTATAGCTGGTCGTAAAACATAAGAAAGAGAAGAGAATAAAAATTAAATGCGGAAGCAGACCCGCGAGTTTATAAAATTTATTCTTCCTCGCTTTGTCTCCGCGTCATCAGACGCACTCGTCGTTTTTTCCCATTTGTTCCTCGGCTTGTGCTTATTAAAAGCAATAATATGCCGGGCTTACTCGGACTGGATATTCTGCACGATCAGGTACTTAGTTCGGGTACTTTAATTGATTTCTCGGAACTTTCCTCGAACGCAATATTTTTAATTTAATCCGACAAAGATCGCACAAGGCAAGTAACGACAGTTTGATGCAAATTGAGACGGGGACCTATTGGAATGCATTATTCTTATGCTATCTCCTCTCATATAAACCTTCTCTTGCTCCTGCGCTCTTAGCGTAGACCCGCGTCGCTTTTCTCGTTCTATTCTTTTAGTATACCATACATATTTTTTGTCTTCTTACACCAGGTACCGTTCTCTTCACTTTTTCTCCTCATTTTTATTATTTCACGACGTGAATTCTGCTTTTGTCTTTTCCTGTTTCTTTATCTATATTTATTTTATTACACATGTTTCCTATTTCTTATTCAAAATGTTTTTTAGGATTACGTTACTGATTTTATTTATGAATTTTTTGTGATTAATTTATAATTAATCTTTAGTTAATAAAGATGTATAACTAATGACATCTTTTTTACAACTTTTTAAATTGATAATTAATCTTTAATAATTAAACTTTATTGAGCTGAAGGTAAAATTAATTGAATAATGATGCTTTGCTTTCATCTTAAATTCTTCAGAACAAAAATCCTTTCGTCTTCTATTGTATTTATAACTACGTAGTTATTGATTGCGCCATAAAATTGTTGTTAAATTGACGTCAGAATTATTAAGTATTCCAGAATACGACTGCCGACTCTTCTTCATGAATTTCTCTCTTCATCTTCTTTTCTCTTCGTCTTGATCTTTGCTCGACAAAGATTCAGCGAAGAAACGCTTCTTTCGTCTGTTTCTTCCGCTCTTCACTATCAAATGTGCTTTGAATGCAGATGGCTACACGTATGTGTAAGTACATATCTCTGCTGCGAAGAGCAACCGTGTTGGGTTGGGCACGGTGGCAGCCATGCAAATAGGCCACCGGCATAATTTATACCCGTCACGGAGAGAAACGAGCGAGCCGGCGAGCCTGCCGGGATCCAAAACTATCTGGAAAAGCTACGCGTTATACGCGCGCAATGGGAGATCGCAACTCGCGCTCACCCTGCTCTTATCCTGTTTCCCGCTTTCCTATCCTCGGATGCGCGTTAACATTTCACCTCTTGAGATTCCATTACTTTATATAACATCGCAACGTGTCAACCTCCGCGCGCATCAATTTACTCCCTATACGTAAAATGGATGACTGAGGATGACGAATGATTCGAACACGCACGCGACTATTCCCGCAGTTTACTTTGCTTGGATTTGCAGACCCGACTAGATCTGCGTTTATATTTTAAGAATTTAATAAGAAGCGGCGTGAAAGAGGGATTATGCGTGGAATTTTTCCAGGATGAAAGTGACATAAAATAAAATTACTCCACTTCCGTCGAGAAGAAGAGAAAGAATAATCGTTTATCTGTCTTTTGGACGGAATAGCGAGAACGCGCGAAAAGAGATCGGAGGGTTCGCCTAAAGGAAAAAACACTTTGATGCGAGGTATATCGGCGAAGCGAGAGAAGATAGCGAGCGCACACAGAAGGCTGGGTATCAGGGCGAGGCAACAAACAGGGCAGTAAGTCGCGGCCCGGCCCAGGGTTGGCGAACAAGAGGGCGCCCACGGGTAGTCCGAGGGGTTGTTCGTGCAAGCTATGACGTCACTAGGAGCGTCACGTTGCCACCACTTCCTCCCACGATCAATGACGCGACCTTGCACCCTCTATCCCGCGCTCCCTCATCGCTCTCACCGCCCGCAACCCTCCCCTCCCCCTCCCCCGAGCTGAACCAACTGGTCCCAGTACTCAAAGGGGCGGCGGCTGTTTCTGCAACCTGGCAACCCTGCCTATATTTAGCATCCACACTACCTCGTACTCTCGCTACTTCATGTCTTGTGTGTGTCTCGTCTCTCTCTCTCTCTCTCCGATCCATTATCCACCATCCCTCTTGTATGCTTGATAACCGAGGCTTCTCTCTTCATCCCTTTCTCTCTGTCCACCCCGGACCTCTTGTCCTTTCTCTTGTTCGATGATATAAACAACGCAATTGCGCAAGCGTCGAATTTTCGTAGATGGTTTGAACAACGTCTGATCAGCGCTCTCGACAAAGGACCTCTCCAGGCATTGTGTCTTCATGATCGCCTGCTGCCAATAGTATTTGGTGGCTTGGCGATTGAGATAGTAATTATCTCGACGAGCATCTCCGAAGGGAATTATAAGATGTCGATCAGTTGTTTTCGATAGCAACAGTGTACGTTTTGATAAGCATTTTCCAAAAAGAGAAGTTTATAGAATCCCCCAAAAATTAATATGATGCTGTTTCACCTCTTTTTAAATCACTCTTTAAATCTTTAGATTAACAATTTTTTAAACAATCTCTTTATTCGAAAATTTATTTGGTACATTTTTTCTTAATTTTATATTTAATATCCTTTTATTTAATTGTAAATATTCAATTTAATTTAATTGCAATTAAAAAATTTGAAATTAAATGGAAAATTAATACTTTGTTCTACTTATATTTCCAGAATATTAGAATACTGACAACACACGCACACCATATTAGAAAAATTGATATGAATATAATAAAAAAATTAATAATTTTTATTTTGGTAAATAAAATATACGACATACTTTATACCTTAGCGATATTTTTAAAAATATATTCCGGTTATTTGGGAAGAATTTTTTGATTGCAATAATCGATATTCGGTGTGAAACAAAATGTATTTTATATATGAACATGCATAATGCACCTTGGACAGTTGGTTTTATTTAATAGATTCTGATTGCAGCAATACATTATCCTTTGTATTATTATTCTTTCGAACTTTCTGAAATTACACAATTATTTTAAATTATCTATTAGTTGTCTTGTATTTTAAATTATGTATGTAGTAACTAGTAATGTGTTGCTACTGCTTCAGTATTACAATAATGGTAATAAATCATGCGGATTAATATTCGTTTAATATGCGTCATATATTTATTACATGTACGGAGAACACAATCTCGTTTTTTATAAATTGACGCTAATTAATACGTTTTATTATTCTGCGACGAGAAAATTTGATCGAAAAAATTACGTCTTAGCGGTTTAAATTGCCGCGACTGATGTTTATCGGTAATCGTGCGATGCATATGTTAAAAAATCTCGAGGGCAGATCTGATCTTTTGATTGGTTGCCATCGATCGAAAGCGTGTTATTAGCATCTGAATGAGGCAGGAACGAATCAGTTCGAATCCGGTTCGACGATGAAGCGACGGACCCATCGATTACTATTACACTGAAATAATTCGAATGCAAATACATCGAACCGACGACGTCGCCGGAATCTTTACTGCCTTCAGTCTCGCGAGCTTGAAAAGGATCGAGCAAAGAAAATTAGTTGGGAAATACGAAGCGATATTTTTACGGAATCCTTGCTGTAAAGAAGGATTTGATCGCTTCTACTAAACTTTTTGAAGCGCTTTTAAAAAATAAGGTCACCCGGCTAGCCAACTTGACTTGATTTGGTAGAAAACTATACTCTCTTGAATTCTATAAAAAAAAGAATAACGATTATTTATTTATGATTACATGAAAACAATATTATACTTTTCCATTGTTTTGTGAAATATAAGTACATGTTATAAATAATATTTTTGCGAAAAGAAATTGATTTAAATCAATTTCTTCAATTCGCAAAAATATTATTATTATTTATAATTGTTATTTATAATTTACAGTGTGTTATAAAGATTATTATTAACTCCAAATTTAATTTAGACAGCAAAACAGTGAGCAAAACGAAATTTGATTGAAATTGTTATCGTCTGCATGAATTAAATGTGTTTCTCCAGTTAATTTAAAATAATTTAAAAAATTGCATAGTTTTCAATTTGCTACCATTTGTTAATAAACTATTACTTAATAACCAGTTTTGTTTCTCATCTTTTGGTAATCGGTGTTGTTTTTTTACCTTTTGTAAGTAAAAATCGACATGAGTCGGTTAGAAATAACTTTGAATACCGACTTGCTGATAACAAAGTTACCATCTATGCATTTCTAAATTTGCAATGACAAAACGTAATTGCTATCATATAAGTTAGTTCACCGTGATGAATTGTATGAAGTGCGAAGGTGATTGCGAGACAATGAAGCTATATGATTAATGGGCGGTATGATAATGCATTATTCCGTAAAACGCATTGCTGGTGCAAGTCGCAGTGAGGAATTTCCTGACTCGTCAGAAAATACCTTTTAATAAATTACGAGACAAGGTAAAATACGAATTACCGATTTTATAACTTAGATTTTATAACGAATAAATTCCATTATCTAACGAAGATTAATTCTTTTTGCAAGTATAGTCTGGTATAGTTCTTTTCGAGCGGATTGTGTGTTAGCAAAAGTAAAATTGTAAATGTACAGCACCTACCTTCCGTTTTGTGAAAAAAAAAGAAGAATGAATCGGGTCAGGTTTGCATAATTACATGTTACATTTAAATAAACGATCCTGTATTTTGACAAATTTGATTGGTATACAATGGTTTACAAGGGAGTCGATCGTATCACGCCACGGGTTGGCACGGGGATAACGAAGGATTGAATTGAAGGTACAAGCGTAAGTCGAATGCAGCGATGAATGAAAGCGCAAACTGGAAGACGCTATTTTTTCTGTTCTCTCCCTCTTTGGCCATGGAAATACTTGATCTCTCGCGCGCTCTCGTTCCATTTACACGTGTCAACGCTGCGCTTGTCGGTGCAAGTTCAGAGACATGTTTTTTCTTGTGTGTACGCAGATATCTACAGACATTCTGCTCGACGAAAATTCATTTTTTTTTTGTAAATTTTGCCTAAGAAGTTATTATCATAAGAGATTCATTTTTTTACAAATTGGACATTTTGTCGGAATATCGATGAGCATATTGCGGCAAATGCGTCGAGCAGAATGAGATGCTTGTTCGGTCGTCGTGATGTATAAAAATGGAGATTAATCGATTGGGTGTTGCGGAAGGTCTCCGAGATTCCTGCTCTTCCTCGGAGTGACATGTAATCACACAGTTACACATGTAAACGTAATCAAGTAGTTACATACGAAAACGCGAAACAATCTCTGCAGCTCATTCCTCCGGATGGTAATCTGGATCAACGTGTGCAAATTTAGCATCTTAGCACTTTAACATCACGTATTAGAGATCTAACAGAACTGATCAGCTTAGGCTTTGATGTCAGTTGATCTATGTGATCCAATTGAAATCCAAGGTGCTTGGAAATGTAGAACCATCCATTGAAGAGGTGCATCATCGAGTTTCTGCTACTCGATGGAGGACGAGGGGGATTTTCGGTGGGATTTCCATTACACACTGGATATTCTTGCGCACAATTCCGTACACGCAGATTGTTACATTGCTTTGCGTTACTTGTTCGTCAGTTTTCCGGAGTGAGCTCGGGGATAGAAAAAGTGTCACGATGAACATCAACACGAGAAACGTTAACGGTAACGGACGATCGGGACGCGTCGCGATTGCAAGACGCGTCAACGATTTTGTTCGATTATCTTAAATCACTCGCACGTATGTGCTTCACTCTAACGTGCTATCGATTGCGCGATGTACATTTGTCAGTTAATCACACTGGGTACTTCGACATAGTTTTGGAAAAATTTTCGTTTTCGCTCGAGATCCCTTCTCTCCGTAACATTATCATGCACGACGTTTATCATTATTCTTGTGTTTTTTTTTTTTAACGACTTAATACCCGATATATGCATTATCTATCGCTTTATTATCCGGTGATAGATAATAATTATTCGTAATAAGAAAGTCTGACGATATGATAGGTTGATCGCTCTCGACGGCCGCCACGAATAAATCTTTCCTACGAAAATGGAGGACATTATTTCTATGCTCCGCGATCGTATCAATATGAATATATATTTCGTCATACGAAATTTTTATCAGTATGATTACATATTTTGTTACACGAAATTTTTTTCGGACTCCTATTTTTTCACACTGAATTTATGCTGGATAATCCAAACCTATTGATATCGTCGTATCACAACATACAAAATTTACCAAACGTATTCGACACGCTGTTTACCTTTTTTAAAAAAGTTTAAAAAAAAATCAATTTAGTACTTCGTTGTAAGACTACTTTTATCGAGTGCACCAAACGGAACGACGAGTATGTCGTATAGAAACTTTCAAATCGCAAGATGCAACGTGAAAGGACTTTCATGCTAAATTGGCAATCCAATTTTTTATATTTACAGCTAGGAAATAGAAATGCGCGTCGCGTTGCAATTCATCGCGTATTCGTATGAACAAAGCGCACCTCGAAGAAAGGAAATTCAGCTTTACACGTGGCGGCACGTAATTTAGCTACCGATTTCCCCCGCCGTTTCATGTCCGACACTGAGGCGAGTTAAATTGCGGTTGCAGTTATTTTTATATGCGGCAAGCATCCCCGAGTCGCTTTAAAATTCAGCACGGTTTCTTTAATTATCGATTAAGCTTATATTGTACTGGCAGTTTCCACAAAGTGCTGTAGTCACTTTTATTTATTTTGTCATCAAAATTTACGTTTCGATTTGTCGACGTTTCGGTAAATTCGTATTGCCTAATGCATATAGAATTAATTATGTTTATGTTAATTTGGTCTTCTTGCATGTTTCTGGAATCGAATTATTTAAATGCACTGCATTGTTAAGATGTGTGAAATTTTACATAAGAAATATCAGTATATTATTATTTCAAATATTGATATTAAACAACTTGATAGCTAATTATTTGCTAAATTCTATCTAAACGGCTGTTAATTATAAATGTTATAAATGTTTAATTACTATTAGACTTGTTAATTAACGTCTCTTTTTATTATTCGGATATCAGTTTTTTTTTTCACGTACAAAATGACACGTTGTTTGAAATAACGCGAGCACCGAACTCCGATCGATGAAGTTTTGAAGACAGCTTGCATAATTACAATCTGCGCTCTCAAGAATGCACATTTGTGCACTTATAGTGCGTCTGTTGTAAATAAGGTAGCGTCGAACTATATGGGCGGGAGATATCGTTTTTTGGCACGAAAACCATGGCCGTAAACGTCGTTTCTCAGGCCAGATCGCGGCGATCCGTCGACGCACGGTAAGTTCCATCGCGAGACGGCTTTGAAGACGGTTAGAAAAAACACGAAATGAGAAGCGGGGATACTTGCGTCCATCTATCGATCCAGATCGGCGCAATCTGGCACTATTAGGTACTTACGCGTTTACACGTTTAACCTAAATCCATACATTCTACACATACATACATACACACATACACACACACACACTCCGCCATAATTCACGTACTCACACACGCTCTTTCGCTTTCTCGATAAACGTCTATAAGTATGTATATTTTTATTTGCATTATATATATATATATATATATATATATATATATATATACATATATTTATATATTATTATATTATATATATTATTTCGCTCGCAACATTCACGCATTGGTGCGATTATACACCATTGTTTCAGTTAAAAAACTCATGTGACTCCGCCGTTTGCGGCGCCAGACTCCACTCTCACATTGCACAAAATAGTTACTCCCTTATGCACGGTAATTGGTAATTGTAATTCATAATAATAATCATAATAACTAGTAATAATAATAAGAATAATAGTAGCGTCGTCGTCACGATCGACAGTCTCTTTTGGCACGTGACGTTTCTAACGATTCGCGACGGCGGACTTTCGCCATCGTAAATCTTCTTCTAATTCCACCCGCGAATGCCGGTTCTTTCTTAATAGTGCGTTCCTCTTTTCGCGCATTATGGCAGTAAGTGTGTTATTTGAGTTGCTGGTTGCACATGCACCCATCCCAGGACCATCATTATACTATCGCAGTTGCGACAAGTTATTGCGACGAGTTATTGTGTCGCCGATAGTGAATTTGTTTATTTTTGATTTTTATTTGATTCTTTCACGGTTATTTACAATGTACAAAGGATTCGATCGAAAGGAACTTTCGCCCCCGTTCTCGTTCGCCGCCGTAGATTAGTTTCAGAGATATATATTTCGATATTCTCGGGCGACGACTTCGCGGCGAAAGATCCGCCGATTTGTGGAGAGCCTGGCTGCCCCTTCTTCAAACTTGAAGTCCATGGGTCCAATATACGTTCTATATTGATCCACTTTATTAAATTTTTACGTTTTACTTTATTTTTGATAATAATTATTAAAGAGTTCAAAGGTATATTTTTAATCAGATGAGAATAATAATAAAATGTAATAAAATACTTTTAGATTTCAATATTACTCTCGGAATGTTTTGCTGTCTTTTTTAAAAATTGGCAGTATCAATGCTACTTTCCGCAAGTGGAAAGATTTGTGGATAATTTTTCGAACTAGATTTTGTTGTCTTTTTAAAAAATTGGCAGTATCAATGCTACTTTCCGCAAGTGGAAAGATTTGTGGATAATTTTTCGAACTAGATTCATATTTTTCGTAAGCACGTGACCTCAATGGAGAAGACAGCCGCAGGAAAGAAAATAGATGGTATTAAAGGTTTTCAATATGCAGTTACTTCACATGTCGGCTGTTTATCAGCCGTCAAATAATTCCAAGACTCGAGTAATGCGACTCTTCGCGTTTCGAAACCGATAATCCAATTGCCCTTGACATAACTCTGTATTGAGATAATCTCCAATATTTATTAGAGGAACTAGTCTCTTAGCTTTTTCTAAATCTTATAAATATAACGCATCGTTTATTGAAATCGATATAAAATGTCCGGTGCTGCGTTAAAAGTGTTACAGCGAAGAAACAACTTTTCTTAGAATCTTATAATTATTGCTCTATAAAAATATCAGCTTCCATGTTTCAATTGTCTCATTACTCGAACTTGGATTATTCGACTTCTGGAATCGTGAAAGGAAGATTTTCTCAACAGTGTTCAAGCATCGTAGCGACACCTCGATACAGTTGAGATCGCCACGACGCGACGGAAAGACGCCAGTTGTTTCTTCGTTGGTTTAGCGTCTAGGTGATGTACTCCGGCTTGTCATTGAGACCGGACCAGTGTCGCGGGGATGCCGGTGTCCATGGCACCGCTATATCGAGAGCCGCGATGCTGAGCTTCCGCTGGAAAATAAACTTCGGGCTCTTCTTCTTCGGGCTCTTCGGCGGTGATTCCGCGAAGGTCACGTTCCTCCGTGGTCTTCTAGGTGGGGGTGGCGGCGGGGGTGCCACCAACGGTGGCGGCGGGGGCGTGGGCAGCGAATTGGCGGGCGAGTCGCTCGGACTTTCCTGGTAGCAATTTACACCTGGGTATGTGTGTTGCTGTGTACCTGGTCGCTCTCGGTATTCCCAATCGCGTTTGCTGGTGCGTAATACTGGAAATTTCAACGATTCGACGATTAGAAAACGTTAGATCTGCTTGAGCTAATAACTCTTCATAACTATCGCAGCTTCTCAATTGAAAGATAAGGTCTTTGAAAGTATAAGGTCTTTCAAACAAAACGAAAGAACATGATTTTTCTTTGAATTTTCTGATCGTCTTAATCTTTTGTCGTTAGTTATTCAAATTGTAGATAAATTTTCACTCGTGTTGATTTAATTTTTTTCAATACTATATTTTCAATACTAAATTTTTTTCAACAGCAATTAACGTGCTATTATAAATTAATAAATCTTAATTGATGCAAATGGTTTTACAACAATTTTACAGATCACGCATAGATAATCTGAAACTGAATAGTATATGATAGTATACTAGCTCAGGCATGCACATTAATAAAAGGTAATAAGAATCTTATGTGATGAAATTTCGGATGTAGTGATTTAGTGACAGAATTATGTGAAAGATTGCAAAACTATATATATATGTGTGATTTCTCTAATGTGAATAAAGCTATTACACCATTTCTTCTCTACATTTTGCAACGTATGGCTTAGTGCCATTTAACAGTGATAGATCTCTAATTCAGTAAATAAAAATATGGATATACAAACGTTTTATTCTCATTTGCGATAGCAATTATTGCTGATGTAAACTTGGGATTTATAGATGCGACTTATAGATGACCTTTGTTTTAATATGTTCTTCTGGATTAATCCGAGCAGAGCTTGCATTGAAAATATATTACACAAGTTATAACGATATTGGCGTTATAATTTGCGATGATATCCGCAAATAAGACAAATTTTTGTTTGCCTTGAGCTTCACGGACAGATAATCGATCGGACACATGTGCATGCCGACACGTAGAAAACGAATCAACAAAAGCGATCCTGAATTCATACATATGTCTGTTGCTTATAAGTTTTGCATAATTGAAAAATCACGCAATATGCCGCGTTATGTCTCGTTTGCCGGTGCATTCTTGTTGCATTTCTTGTTTAAGCCATGCCAAACAAACGCGTGTCAACTACTAAGCAAAGATTCGGTGCATTCGATGAAGGAAGCACCGAATGAATAAATGTGGGAGGGAAAATATAGGATAGAGAATGCGAGTTTGACAGTACACACAAAACGAGTTAGTCGAACGACGCGTAAGAACAGAGAGATTTTGCAATTATAATTTAAAATAATATTGTAATATTCATTTCGCTCATATTAAATGCATATTAAAATATTAAAATTTCTGGTGAATTTTATCAACCTTCCACAAGATATTTATTTTGCTAAAAATCCAAAGATTTGTTTTTAAAGAGCTATCAGAAATATGTACCAATTTAGAAAATGTGAATGAGTATTTGCGGAAGATTGCTAAAATCGGAAACCAGATCAAACTTTGTTCTTAATCAGCTGCAAGTGAGAAAAAATCCGAATGAAAAAGCAGCTTTTTGCATATATAAATAGATATACTATCTAACTCTGAAAGGAGTGCAAAGGATACACCGTGCAGATATATCCATACACCGACGTAGCAATGTACGTAGGGACGTAAGAAAATTAGAGATCTTTAAAAAATTTCCTGTGCAGCTCTTGATGCACCATGGTTTCTTCAGAATCATACCTTCGGCGCGAACGTAGTCAATGTTGGTACCTCTGCAGCCAGCACTCGTTTCTTCCCGCGCTGTGAAAGGAATCAGTATTACAAAAAATAGGAACTTTCGTGAAGATCTCAAATTTTTCTTAAGTCCCTACGTGTGTTTTTGTTTCGTTTCCTTTATACGCATATTTAAGCAAACTTTTAGGTAGAAACTAATAATGCTAATGAAGCATTCTTATCGAACGACATGTTTTGTGGAATTAATATGTGTCGACATAAAATTGCTTAATAATTTTTCAGAATTAATTCTATGTTTAGAAATATATGCAAAGAGAGACATTTGTGTGTGCGTGTGACAGATACCGGCTTATCCTTCATCAAGGGAACAGGTAACATTCCAGGATCTGGTGTGACAATGTGACCCAAATCGCGGTTGCACATGCAGAAGCATTTCACACGAAAAGCGAAAGAGAAAGAAAAAAAATGGGGAAAACTGCAATAGAGTTAGGAGAAAGCAAGATAAATGCAAAATGGAATTAAAATTAAGGGCGAGAGTACTCACATATGGTCCCGGGAAAGGCGCATGCATCCTCCGTCTAACTCTGCAGTCCGTACCACTAGAGACAAAAACCCAAAGTAGAACGAAACGCAAACGCGAACGAGCAAATTTGTATGCCCCCTTCGTACGTCCTCCGAGTAAAAAAGAGAGAGACGAGAGAAACAGAAAAGAGCGCAATACATCTAGCCAGCCGCACATCGCACGCACGTACGCATACATATGTAGGTATATACATATATGGAGAATATATGTATGTCAATATATCGAACAGTCTCTTAGCCCTCTGGTCGATCGGTCTCGAGACTGAGGCTGAAATTCTGGGACATTAAATGCAGCCGAGTTGAGTCCGGCCACGTATGTAACTAACGAGAGTGTGTCAAACGTTTACGCTGCTAACTGCATGCCAAGCGTTACTCTATATATCGTTCATCTATATGTATGGATATAATGTATAGGTTTCATGTATATATGCGTATGTATAATGTACGATGCTCTTGTTGCGAATGTATATATGTTTTATGATACATCGATACCTTTGGTTCGAGACCGAAGTAATTGCACGACGAAACGCATCGCCGATCAAGAGCACTATGCACCTGTGTTCTCCCTCTTTTACTAGATTAATATATGAATTATATATATTCTTCTTCTATATATATATATATATATATATATATATATATATATATATATATAATTCAATGGAGAATAATATCCAGAGAATATTTGCAGATGTATTATCATAATGATTATCTAGTTAATAACAACATTACAACGTGTGTTAAATGAACAACTGCTATTGTATATTTAATAAATCGTGCGTATAGTTTTTGTTGTTATCAATATGTACAATGCAGCAAACATGCTGTTTGTATAATTAATTCCCTGAATATAGTTTGATATTCACAAGTAAATTAACCTTTAAACGATATTAAATAAATAAATTGCTAAATATCGTTAATTACACTTGTCTCTGCATTTTTTATCTTCCTTAGATCGGCGACACATTTGGTCGAAGTGTCTCTTGCCAAGTAATTTCTACTGATACCGTATGCCAATATGCGTATGCGAACATATTAATGAAAGATTTGATTATCACTTACCCGTCCATTGTCGAAATCGCGACCACCACCGATGGTAAGTCGTGCTTTTGCCTTCATCGCGTCCGATAATGGTATCTAAGAAAGAATAACATTTTATGAATACAATCTCTTTCTTGCATTTAGAGAAAAATTTTGTGAGAGATTATTACTTGAAAAAGTTTAGCAGCTACGACGTTATAAGCATAATATGATTTAAAATAGTTATATGAAAAATATTTTAATAATGTAATTGACAATGTAATTGAATTCTGACAAAACACATATAACAAAATGGACGATATATCCTTCGCTATTATTACCTTCGCTCTTGTCGCCTCTGTGTGCGACTTATAGCAGAATTCCAAGAGAGCTACGGCGAGTGCCAGAAGAAGGCCACCGATCAGGATATAAAATATTCCCGCTACATTGCTCAGCGATAACTCATTTCTAGTAGCGTCTGGTTTATCACCATGCCTGCATTCTGTTTTTTCGTACCACCATCGTTCGAATAACTTTGCCAGTGTTCCATTCTCCTTCAGAGAGAGCACCGCCAAATTTATGGTATCTCTGTCATTGCCAAATTTACAATCATAAGGTTAAAAAGTCATGGAATAAATATTATATGATAAATAAGATTTATAATCGTATTATTTTATGAAAATTTTTTTATATTAAAGTGCGATTTAATTATGTGCGAATAAGTAGTCTGACATCGAAATATCATAACAATGCGTCTAATCAGATTTGTAAGAAAAAGTTAGGGGAACTTTCTTTAATTAAGCTTCGCGTATCGATATTCTACGAAGTTTCTGCTCCAAGCTACGAGGAGAGAAGTTTTCTCGACTTGAGGAAAAAAGATTAATAGAAAGCCACGGCGCCATCATTTCTCGGCAGGTGTGTAGGTAGACATAATAATGCTTCTGTTTGTATACTGCCTCCAATTACCTGCCTTACGAGCAACGTTCTTGCTTCGACGATTTAAAGACAGCGCGCGGGGACAAGATCAGAGCTTTGCACGAAACGTCAAGGAGGTCGCGCGGTTAAAAAATCAATAACATGCAAATTTGCTCGTATTACCGCTGTAGTACGCTTGCTTTAGTCACATTATGAAGATTAATGGACTAACAAATACTTATTCATAGATTTTTCTAATTTCCTTTACTATGGAAGATTGGATTATAAGTATCACTACCACATAAATTTCACTCCTGCATATATGTATAGAACTTTTAGATTATTGAAAGAAAAAATACAAAATTTTAAAGTTATTACATTTCTAATTTTGAAGTAGGATAAAAATTTAATTTAAAAAGAATGGGAATTTAAAAGAATCATTTTATTTTTATAGTATAATATAATGTGAGAGAACTGATATAATCATTATTTCTAATTTATAAAGCTTAATTAATTGAGTTAATATTATTATTTCTTTAGTAAAAAAATTAGCTAGAAAAAATTAGCTAGAAGAGATCATGATGGATTAATTGTTTAGAGAAATTCGAATAAAAATCTGTAAACAAATTTTGTTTATGCAAATCGAAAGAAACGCAGATGTCAACACATTGTCGAAACATGATACAAAATGACGTTGGTTCACGATAAACGTGTCCCCTAATGGGTAATGATACGGAAAGGAGGGAGTTTTTTATGCTAATTGCGCGTAATGATGTGCGACGACATTCCAAACATAGCGGAACAAGAAGCATAGGACCGCAAAAAGATTTAGAAGACACAGACATAGTGATCGCACGAAAGAGTAATAAAGAGAGAAAATAGGGAGAGCTGGGATCTCCCTTTCACCTTGATGACTACAAAACCTTCCTTAATTACCTACTCTCTCCTGTTTGTTTAACGAAAATATATCAAGTGTCTTCTCTGCCGTCTGCCGAGGCGTGAAAAGTACAGTAATTACTGACGCAGGCGTGAAATTATTCCGACAGATCAAACTACTAATTCACTCTAATTCGTGCCGTGAGTAGCTCATTTTTTAGAATGACGATAACGATGGTGCGCAGAAAGGAATAAGACGATTGCTAATAATTGAAGTTATATTTAATTACAATGTCTTTTTTTACTCTACGTTATTCTAAAATGTAAAGTGAGTAATAAAAGTGTAAAATCTAGAGTGAAATAACTGTTGTACTTAAAAATAAATCGACAGTCGCAGGCTTTCTTTAAATTGTAGAGTACTCACCTGAGTGGGGATTCTAATGGCGTCGCGACACCAAATCCTTTGGCATCGAGATTCCTCCCGATTTTCATCGTGTCGCAGGGTTCTCTCTCGTTGATGTAATCATTCGTCGGGCTCTCTAATAGAAACGCGTACTTGCCCTTGCTCGTTCTCACTTTTTCTATTCCCTCCTCGTATGATTGCACGAATACGTCTTTCCGCGAGTTCATGAATTCCCACATTTTGCTGTAGAGACTGATTTGAGAGTCCTGCAGAGTGAAAGAATGAAATAAATGTTGATGTGTACATGAAAAAGTTAATGATGTTTACAATATATAATCATGAAAAGGGTCAAACATTTCTCTCGAATATTTACCCGAAAAAACTCCAAAGTAGTACTATTAACGAGGGTGCCATATTGGACTTCCGTCTGCGCTGCTAAGTCCTCGGGTGAGTTAATTGGCGTGACCATTCTCTCGATGGTTAAAAATGCGGCGAGATTTGCGGTGTAGGAGCATATTAAAATTAAAGTAAAGAACCACCAGACGCTGCCAGCTATACGACCAGATATGGATCTGTGGGTCGAATTATTCGGGAATCATTAATTTAGAACAAATAACAAACTATATAGAAAGAAATGTGTGTGTGCAACATATGATGCATAGATATGTAGAGTACAGAAAATTTAGATATTGAAATATAAAGATTTTTTATTATATGTGAATTTTAAGGTGACATTGTGGTTAAAAATTAAATAAATTATTTGTTTTATCCATGCGTTGTTCATACTACAGACCTTTCTTTAATACAATCGAAGTCTTACTACTCGCAAACAAGAAATCTGATATCGTTAATTATGTGTATACACATCGACTTAGATTTGTGCAGGATGAGCATCAAGAACGCGCGCAAGGGTGGTCGAAGAGGAAGATAAGCGTAGGGAAGGAGGATGGAGGGATGGGGCCGTTCGCGCGGGTTCCACGAAATTTACAATTCATATCGCCACCGCGCGAATATTTAAACCATTAATCAAGAGGGCTACTAGGATGGGGTGGCGCACTGGATACAGCCAAATGTAAATTAATTGAGACCCAGTTTCGGAGTGAGCACGCGGTCTGTTTCGCGTAAACGACAAAACGCGCGCATACTCGTAACGTTCACTTTTGTTACAATTCTCTAGCAATGTATGTACTTTTATGGAGCGTGGTTTCTCAAACTAAATATTAAGTTGTTATTTTTATTTATATCGCAAAAAATTGCTTTGTGGTAGCAAAAGAAACAAATAGTTAAACGCTATATAAAGATTTTTTAATTTTAACGAACAAAAAAAAATATTCTATAATATTTCTCTATAATCTTTATGCTAGAATATAAATTATAATGCACGTGAATTGTATTTGTATATGTACATTGCATACCTGTACATATTGAATACTCGAAGAAAACAAGAGAGGATGTGTGATTTGAATTCTATCATACCACCGCGTAGCGTGCTTTAAAGCACAATATAGCATTGCCACGTGAATATTCTATTCACGCTGGACTCCTATCCAACTACAATGTTTTGAATATGCGAGCAAATTATGCTTTGTTTATAGATGTGGCACTTGTCTGCAGCCTGAAGTATTTGCTCAAAATCGTTACCCAACCTCTGGCTATATTCCAAGAAATTTACTATATAATGAAATATTTCAAAGCAACATTAATGCTGATATCTCTGAAAAAAATAATTTTCATACATCGAGAATTACTGTACTGACTTTGTGATTCAAGGAAATTAGTTGTTTCAGAATATATAAATATTTCATAATTAAACATAAAAGCAAATTAAAGTTACGGAAATTTTTATTGTACGAATACTCGTACAATCGTATCAACTTAATAATTAATTCAAAAATGTAAAATTTATCGAACTTTGAGACAGTCGAGAGAAATTTTTCTGTTCGGTTCTTTAATACTCAACTTCTAAAGACCCTCTTCATAATTCATAACTCTTTAATTAAAAGAGAAAAGAATTCTTTTATTATTTCTGATATGATTTATTTATCGTATACCTTTTATATATTTTCTTTCGTTTTAATTTTTATAAAGGTTGTCTCTAAACTTTTCTCAAGCTTGTTTACACGGAATTCTTCATATTACAATTTTGATTGGCTAATTCTCAAGATATTCAATTGACATAATTTAAAAAAAATGAAATTTGTACTATGTATATTTTAGAAAATATAATTATGATAATATGAAATAAAATTAATAAAGCATTGAAAGATGTGGAAATTAATATATAGTCTATAGTATGTAATGTATAGTCGGTACACATATTGCGACTGGAAGTTTTGCACGTATGGCATATCTTATTCAAATGAGTCTAGCCTCGCGCGACCATATAATCATTTAGGGATTATGAAGCCGATCTAAATTACGCGTTGCACAATAAGGTCGCCAGTTTTATTGCGAATGTCAATCTGATTTTTTTTCTGTAAATTGCAAATTCATTTAATTTACACAATTTGAATTAGAATTATTTCTCGCAACACCGATCTAATCAATCTGTGCTTATTTTCGCATGCTTTATGTCATTAAGAGTATACATTTTGATTGCACTACATTATCAATCTTGACAATACAGAGTAATTTGTAGTCTGAACGCATTTATATAGCATGAGTGAAGCAGTGCGCAAGATAAGAGCGATTGAAATGTTTGCTAACGAGAGTATAATGACGGTACTGATGGTGATAACATACGCTTATCGCGAGAATAATGGCGAGGTATGTTTTTCAAGCACTCTAAAAACCAACTAACATATGCATATGTTTGTAGTAATCGTGCGCGCCTTCGAAAGCGCGAGTTACAAAGGTTATCAGTAATGAAAGAATTGCAATTCGAGATACGTATCGACAGCACGTCCCAGAAACCTGATTTTAATTTTAACAACTGATATTTTTACGAATATGCAGTCGGTTCCTATCTATAAGCTTCTTGTCATACATATAATGCACAGAATAGCCGATCAAAGGGAAATCATTAAGATCATTTATTTTGGCTATATTTAGCGCAAAAGTATCTAATGCTGTGAAGAGCTTTTTAAGTCAAACGTCCACCCACGCGGAGAGGCGCTTTAACAATTTACACGAGAGATTTTAAACGTCAACTGGGAAGCTCTTAGAATCTTACCCGATTCATCCTATTACCGGGCTGTACGCTCGACCTGTCCCGGGTAAAGGGAGCTATTCTCCCTGTGCCTTTATGTACTTACCTGCGCTTATACCGCGGAAACGGAAACGGAGGGAGGCAAGAGTGGGTGGCTATAATTAGCTGAGAAGAACGTGGGAACCACTTGCGCGCGCGCTGTTCTCTTTCTCTTTCTCTCTCGCCTCCCTTTCTCTTTCATTCTCTCTCACAGTTCACGAGTCATCCTAGAGATAAATATCTAATCCTACCCGTATCCTGGCTAATAGCGAAATCGCACGGTCGCATATGCTTTGTTTACACGAGTTCTCCTACGTTAATATTCTCTTTTTCTTTTCTTGAATGTCGAATTTTTTAATGAGTGAGATACTTTTATAAGATATAAAGAGTATTATGATAATATATAAATTATAATAATTTTATAAATAATGAAATATTAGAGAGAGAGAGAGAGAGAGAGAAATTCCTATTTATTTCGATTTCAATATTAATTATCCTTATGTACGTAATTGAAGTTTAAATTAAAATTAAATTTCCTGAAATTGCTGAGTTAATGAGATTGACAAAAAACAGATTCCGTATAATTAATATTTGACATGCAAACTGCATAAGATCTTGACATTATATAAAAATATTGTTAATTACGACAACGGAATAAGTAGAACGTGGGAAAATATGAATTTGTTTCCAAAAGTACGTGAAACTTTACAAGTGTGTTAAATCTGATTCATTTTCAAGCTGCAATTTGGAGTAATTGTCGCATTTATACGCAGTTAATAATTAATTAGAGAAAAAAGATTTTTCGCATCATTTATAATGACGCCTAAAATTCAAGATTTGTAGTACGAACGCGAGCCGATATTAAATTGGGCGATTAGAATAAAACCAACCGCCAAGTTCGCGATAGGAGCTTCTTTTCGACAAAATATTAATTACTGTCGGATATTAATAACGTGAGTCGTGTGTTTACCTGGGCGAGATATCGCAGCTCTGTTGCATAAACGCCGCCAGAGCGAACCAGAGGCTATTTACGATACTGAAATCGTTGGCCATGCTGGAAGTTGGTATGTGAGGTGAACCTTGTGGTGTGTGTGGATGCTGTAGACCCGAATCGTTTCGTCCACTAATAGCTGAATCTGTGCTACCGCTGATGGTTAGGACTCTCCATTCATACGGCGAGAATCTATATTGTTAAAAGGAAAGAAAAAAATTAACGAATTATTATAATGTTTTGTTTCTCAAATGCGGTGAAACGACAAAGGTTGTTCAAGAGGTGCAATTATTTAAAAAAACATTTCTAAGTTTTTCATATTTCTCAAATATCTGTAATCATATTCCGCAATAAGTATCAATATATATTAAACATATCTATTGATACTTATATCAAGTACAGTCATTGAAAAACGACTGCATTAATTGCTAATAGATAATATTAGTTTTACAGAATGAAATTACACATGTCCCAGTTGATTAGTGAATAAATATTATTTAATAACAGCATGCAATGGAGAATTGCCTGTCGTGTCAATAAATTAGAACTTAGTTTTATCTGTACGATGACAAAGATGGTAAATACATTTCGAAGTTTATGCATCATTTATATTATATTTAAAAGTCACTCTACGAAAGATAAAAATCTTTCACTTTGAAAATCAGGATTAATAATCTAGTTCCGACAGTCATATTCTCGAGTGTCACGAACGATGTATACATCAACCGAGTAAAAGATCTCGTTCAAATGACGTTCAAAGAGTCTTATTAATTACAGAACTATCTAAAAACTTTCTTTGCTCGTTACATCCTCATTAAGGACTGAAGGTTTTCACAAATGTCTTGTCGAGAGATACATCTTGATAGTTGCATGCAACGTCAATTACTTGGCTGCATTATTTCAGTGCAAAAATAACGGCCGACTCAGAATCTGTTATCTTTATGCGGCTGGATTAATGTTATACACACACACACGTATTATATTTTTATTTTATTAATTATTGAAATGCTGCGATTGATTGTGATGATGCAAGATAAGAAATATAAATACATAGCATAATGATAGCAGGATAGGAGAGCGCGGTGAATGTACCACAATATAATTTGCTGTTCGTATCGCGATAAATACCCTTGTAGTTGCCTTGATACGTAACTATAATAATGCAGTAGAAGATCTGTGCGGTCAAGTTAAAAATGACAAGGTTCCCTTCACGAGCGTTCTGATTAATGTCATTAGTATGAATGTATAATTCTTCGTTTAATTGTAAAACGAGAAATCGATTTATCTTTTTTATGATTAATACTTGGATCGGCTATAATTACGAATTAATAATGTATGAGGTCTAATAAGATACATTTCATCAATCATTATATATGCAGAAGGGCGAAGATAATAAGAGCTGTGTCGCTTCCTGACTTGATTTATTATATTTAGTCTAAAAATACGCATTTTCTGTACATTTCTCGTGAAAAGATGATTATGATTCTTGATAAAAAATTTCTTACCTCGACACGATAAACAAAACGATGGAAACTGCGATGTAGGAGAAAATAACGCACACCCAGATCTCCTTGCTCAGCGGATTCAGAAAGCTGAAGACTCCGGGTTTTTGTTTGATGGGTTTTTTTATCATGATGCTAATGCCGAGAGACATAAACGGTTTACTAAAATCGATCACGCGTTCCCGTTCAGAGGTGATGGTCAGAGGGGCAATCGCTATATCGGCTTCCTGCGAATCGAATAAAATAACTGACATAAAGATCAACATTAAAAATTACTATAAACAATGATACAGAAGTAAAGCACTAATTTCTAAATCCTTGTAAAAAAATATGATGATAGATTACTATTAACATCTGACTGAAAGAAAAGAAAGAAATAAAAATTTTCAGAAATAAAAATTCTTTAGATTGTTAAATTTGAAATAAGAACTAAGAGTATTTCGAGTACGTCAACATTGCATATTTCTTGAGTGCAATTATAAATATATAACTCGAGAACAAAGACGGGTAATAAGATAAAATTAAGGACAAAGAAGTGTTACTGTGTATGTAATGATCATGCATAATTTATACTTTTGGGATATCTCTCGTAGTTATATTTCCATTCTTTAATATTATTGTATTCATCGCTGAGTCTGTTTACATAAAATAATTTCGGAAAGTAAAATAATTTTAAAATCGCGTCTCTCACATTTTTACTCCTTATGACAAGTTTGTCAATTTTATTCTTTTATTTCTTTCTCTCAGTACCCTCTGATGCGCGAGAATGTGCATACCTACATGAGATGTAGCTGAAAGCCGAAAGCTCGAGTGCTTTATACTTATCCTAAATTCCCACCAGATGGAACTTAAAATCGAATCGCAACTAACGAGCTTGCAAGCTCAGGGCATCTAGTGGAGCAGGTTCAAACTCACTGTCGGGAGATAAAACAGCTTCTTCGTAGAGCACTTGGACTATACGACCGTGCGCAACGATCAATAGTCCCTCCTCTCTCCCTCTCCCCTAACGAGAAGCTGGGTTCAATTACTCGAGGCGTCTTTCCGCGTAAACTTCCGGGGAGACCGGTTTCGGGAGAGAGGAAAAAGCGCTTCGCACGTTGAGGATGTAGCGGACACAACGAAATTACTGGAACTTACCTTTCTGATAAGCTCCCCGACCATGCCGTCCCAACCGCCCGGAACGTCCGGGTTCTTCTTGCCGTGTTTTCTGTCCTTCACGATCCGCAGCTCGTCTGAAAATTCGTAAGAAAGTACTTTACGGGGCGCGCGAAACAGCATTTCTTCCGCGGAACTTTTTCCATTATCGATTCCGCGCGCGAAAGAGGCTTCGTTACGTCTTTTAGGTACTTGTCGAGGGTGAGGCTGACTTCGGCAAATTTCGCTCATGATAAAAGTAATTCTTGCTTGAATTATTAATACTTGTGCGAGTTAAATGAGAGTCGTTAGCATTAATAATTAAAAATTACTCGGAAGCGTACGCCGCCGGAGGGAAGCACCGAGACAAAGACTGCGGTCTCTTTTCTCTCTTTCTCTTCATCATTGTTTTAATACTGTGTCTAGTGTATATTAAGTAAATTTCAAGGAAATAAATGTTTTGTGTTAAATCATAATTAAATATTTTGTAATAATAATTAGGTTGCTTTCACTTTGGATAAATGTTATTTACATATATATTAAATTTATGTACATAAGTTTAATACATGACTCTATAATATTTCAGATTTTAATATATATTCGTGTATCAATTTGATTACACGATTTTGTAATGGATACTGCAAGTTTTAAAGAAGACGTTATTATTTTTACTACAAACACTTACATGATATGCCCAACGTCTTCGCAATGTGATCAGCTAAGTCTTTGCAGTAGCCTTCATAACCGTCATTTCCGCTTAATACTTCGCCCATTTCCGATATTTTGTTCATCATGTAAGGCTCCTCCTATCAAACAAAATTACGTTGTTATTTTACAATTGATATCAGTCATGCACGCGAGTTGTATATAACATTTTATATAAACACACAATTTTAGACCTTACCAGTATCGTAGTAATGATGTAAGTTTTATTCTTTTCGATTTTATGCGGACGAAGTCGCACGTATTTTGCGGCTATTGCTTGAAAACCAGTCTCATCAGTCCATTCGGCAACCTAATAATAACAATAAATCATGTGATTTTTTAAAATTTAAATCTTTTAGAATAAACTTTTAGAATAAACATGTCGTGCAAAAATAGAGTTTCAAAGTAAGTAAAAGTAATATAAAGATAAGAGAGTTTTATTTGGCTACTTAATCGTGATAAAAACGGATTACTTGAATAATTGATTGTACATGATTTTAAGTTATTTACCAAGAATTATTACTTAATAGAATTAAATATATATTTTCATATATTATTTTTTTTAATAGACTCACTTTCACCATAGCGCTGTTAACAGTCATCTCGACAACGTGAAGCGTATAATTTTGTCGTCGGCCATCGTCGTTGAACCGTATCTCTCCTGTCAACCCTTCGATCTCGACCTGTACGTAAATAAATTCTAATATAGCACATTTCATATCTTGCTGTAATAAAATACATTGATTCTTATTTACTAGCTCAAGAATAAAAGAAAGATATAACACGCAGATTATTATATAACATTCTTCAAATATATCGAAAAGATGACAAAATTAAGCGATTTCTGAAATTAAAATAAATATAAATTGAATAATTAATATCATAAATATTAAATAATAAATATTAAATATACATAAAAATAAATAACATTTCTACAGTTTTTGAATAGCTATTGGTAAATTTATAACAATAAAAAGAGAAATATTAAGAACGATTAGGAAATTTAGGAAATACGTTAATAATCAAGAACGTGGTATTATTACTAAGACAAACTAAAATATTATCGGAATTTATTGCAGAAAACATTTTGATGTTAAATCTTTCACTATATTTTTTCGTTGTCAGCGAGTTCAATCTTGACAAGATAAATTGTCAAACGGTAGCGGATTAAAAGGCAAAAAAGTTACGAGAGTAACGGCATGTATACGTAAGGGCGGAATGACGGAGGACTATTTGACGCGAACGCAGGAATTCCGCTAGAGTCGGAATAACCGCCAATTACTGTCAAGAGCAGAGATACGTCGAGGAGGGTCCGTGGCAATTTCGGTCGCCACGGTATTTCGCAACACATTGAGTACCCCTGCCCTCTGGATCGCGTCTCGGGAATTTGAAAATAAATTACCTATGTCTGCGGCCAATGCGCGATTACGTGTTATACATATTATATTGAAGTATTTGAATGATGCATTAATGTGTTTATAATAATAAATATCGATCGAATTAAAAATTGATAATCAAAAATCTAAAATTTAACGTGCAACAATTAATGTTATTTCGCCCATTTACTAATAATTCAATACACATGTCAAATGACACACGATTCATGTGTAAAATTATGAATAATTATAAATAATAATACATTTACATTCATACATTTGGACTTATCTATAATAATCCTAGAGACAGTGTTGTTATTTTTGTTAATAGAATATTTACTTACCTTTCTTAAAAGTCTGGAGATTTTGTCGCCATGTTCCCATGGAGTGACCCAGCCGCGATTGTGATAACAGTCTAAAGGTTTAGTGGTGTTTATGGGTTGATTGTTGCTCGTTGTTACTCGCCTCATATTATTTTTGTCTGTCCTCTTTCTCAGATACTTGTTGAAAGCTTCAACCAAGACGAACACGGCGTCGTACATCAGAGCGGCTTGTGCCTAATTTTTGTACACGTGCGCAATGAATTAATTCACACGCTTTCTATAATATGTACAAATGCAAAAAATCAATTCTTTTTCACTTTCATTCATCTCGTCGTTTGTCGTGATCGATTCTTGAAAACGGAAAGGAAAAATTCAGTGGAAAGGTTCTTCCGATTTCTAAGTTCTTGTGGCAGACTCTATCCCTCGATAGGATCAAGAATTTCACGAGTTCGAGAGAGAGATTCGTCGTCACGTTGTGGCGTACATAAATTCACAGAGACAAGAGTACCTCGGGCACTTCGCCAGTGTTGGAAAACCATGTTTGGTACTGAATATAACGATCGGGCACGATAATCGTTGCATTAGATTGCATGCGGCCTGTCTCCTAGAGAGCTTTCAGATCCATAGATAGTGTCCCACACAACTTTACCTCGAAATCCCGTTAGTAGTGTATCCATTTTAGGGATTATATTCGCTGCTTCTTGTAGCACAGCGAAAATTATGCAAAATGATCGAGTACAGCCTTAATCGTGATTTTCACGGAATCAGAAATAAAATTAACAAATAAATGTATATGATAATGAAAGTCAGTTATCATATAAATGTCAATTTATAGAGATGGTCTTTGTTGTTCGTCAATAAAATATGTAAATAAATAAAATCTCATATAACTGTAACGAAAGATCATTTTCTTTGCCAGTAGAAATTAAAACTCAAATGAAAGGAGACTAGTCGACATCAAACTGGCATATGATTGGTGAGCTGCGAGCCGACTTGGTTTTGTCAGACTTTAAACCGCAGTGATTCACCAACTTTTTTGAAATCTAGATTCGATTTCAATTTTAGGAGATTAATAAATATCATCTCAACTTGTGAGATGAAGAAATTATTGCGAAAAATATTACTTCAGCCAGGAAAATCTCATATATTTCTAATAGAAAATTATATAGATCGATGTTATTTTTATAATTATAACTATTTGTCAATAGTTTTAAATAAATATAATAAAATAGATAAATATTATATAATTTAATATTTTCTTTATCTCGATTATAATCTAATCTAAACGCATTTATCTCGGCAATCCATTTCAGTCTAATTTCGTTAAATGTCATGTGTTATTAGTGGACGAAAAAATTGTTTATTGACGAAGTGCTTTAATAATAAATTAAAAATAATGTGGTAATACTGAGAGAACTATCGTGCATCGTTAAACATCAGTTAGATTCGTACAAAAACCTGGGGGAAAAATGTTAACGCAGACGAAGGAAAGGTCATTAAAAGGAAAGCGCATTAAAAGGAACACGGTCTGCACAGACATCCACGGTCGAATGAGCGACACTTTATAAACGCGCTGAAAAGTCCAAGTTTCTACATGCGGGTGCTGTTTAACAAGTTTGGTCTCTAGCCACCGTGCACATAAAGACGAGTGACTGAATCGAGATCGCACGTGCGAAAGGATCCGCGACGATTCTTGTTTGATTCTCGTTTCTCGTGCGAAACTTCTGTGCTGTTGCCCGTTGTCGAACGATGGATACTCGAGGAAGAAACCTAAGGAAGTGTTCGATCTACCGGGAAGGAATCGCCGCACTCGGGAGGCATTTCGAGGATTTCGCACGGAGGATGGTTTCCCCTCTGGGCGCAAGTCGTGAAAGCATGGAGAAGCCGACGACGAAAGACAGACGTGAGAAAAAGTGACGACGGGGTCTCAAAGGGGATGCGCTGGTGATACGTGAACATATACGTACGGAAATGGATTCACGACCGGCGCCTTGAGACGTGGCGGGATCCAGACGATGCCAGGCAGCTAGGAAATCCTTGACGTGAGGTCGAGTGGCGTCCACGATGCGAAAACCCGTGATGTTGATGGCGCCATACTCGATCACTTCGCTTTCCCATCGGTCGTCCATTATCTGATTACAGCGAAATATACGGGAGTATATTGGTACACGAAGAGAATGCAGGGGATCTGCGAGATGCATAGGTTCTTCTTGTTCGCTTGCGTGACAAAGGTTGTCTGTCTTATATATATATATACATATATATATATATATATATACATATATATATATATATATATATCCATTGGAGCTTTCGGCGTTCTAAAAGGACAGTCTATAGTTTCGTGAAAGGCGTCCGCCTGACAACGAGGTCCTTGATCTTTCGTCGTGTCTTTAAAGTCGACTCGAGGACGAACACTTGAGTCACTGTAATATTATTACGGCGCGTTATTACCGCGTTTCCTTTGTTCCTTTATGAAAAACGTAATAGGACTGACGTCTCGATTTCAACTTAGATCCGCCATTTAATTACTCGAGCTCGAATGCAGTTTTATGCTGATATTGCGTTGTTACTGCGTATTATGCCTGGCGAAACCTCGAAACGTCGTGAAAAGCTCGTCGTCGTTCGCGTTAACGCGCAGCAGTTCTTCCACGAACGAAACGAAAAGGCGAGGGAGGCAAAAGGAGGGGAAATTGATACGTCTGCACTTCGCGCGGAGCTGTAAATGCGTATTACACTTGCAAAACGATAAGTCCAATTAAAATTATTTATTTTCACGATCGTTAAACTAACGAGCAAAGTATGGAGAACAGGTTTGCTCAAGGGTGCCGGAAATAGCGACGGTGTAGTACCAGAAGAAAACCGCTTTCGTAAACAGCGTAACAAGAGTTCCATTTTAAATTGAACTAATAATATCCGGTATCTATTTGCAATGTGTTATTATTAGATTTCGTAGCTCGCAGCTGATCTGTCCACTACTTTACTACTGCGCGGTCATCCATCAACTGGATGGAGATAATACATGGACGCCGTTAACGTTGTATGCGTGTTTAACTTCGTCGCGAACGAGTTCGCCACGTTACCAGTTTAATTTGCCGGTCTGATATCACCCTGCCCACCATTGCAGCGTTGACTTTTGAACTTTTACATTTGCGGTCAGAGAGCAGATAAAGTTTTGTAATATCTGACATTGCTTGTTGTTCAACAACTATTAGGACCGTATTTATACTCGCGTTTCTATTGAGGAACTAGTTAAAAAGGTCAGAATTTTGTGGACTTATATCGGTGTGGATTAATGTAAAAGATGAAACTACCTAAAAATATACTAGTTGCTCTCTTTATCTGTCTTTCTCTAGTTAAACGTGGACACAATTGTCTCTCCGGTCGTTGAATTCACAAGTCGATAGTCGTCTCGGGAAAGAAGTAAGAGGTAAGGAGAAAGGGGAAATGTGGGGAAAATGTGCGAATCAACACGTCTACGCCTCGGTCGCGAAACGTTTCGAGAATGACGCGATAAATGACAATGGCGTGGCTGGTAGGAAGACAAAATGTACATGCAGGTATGTACAACTATTTTCTCCATCGCCGGGGTGCAATGCCGTTTGCTCTTCCGCAGCAACTCGCTGGAAGCCACTAAACACAAGCAAACTGTCCTCTAAATTCTAAAGTACGGCGGAGACATTACCGGCAAAGATCTTGCCCCCACGACAGAGTGTTTCGTGTCAGTTTGAACGACGGTTCTCGCTTGTTTCGAAAATTTTGCTTTGCTGCAAATTAATTCCCACCATCTTGTTATAAGGCAGACGGTGTACAAGTGAGAGCACTTTCGCGTAGTAAAGCGAAAGTCACTATTTTGCATACCGAATTTTCTGGTTGGAGAAACTTAGGAATGAAAATCATCAATATTTAAGTAAAAGGGAAGAAATTCTCGATTAATTAATAACTCTATTTATTCTAAGCTAACATTACGTTATTGATTGAAATATATAAATATATAAATTTTATAAATAAAAATAATTAGTATCCTAATAAGTAAATAATAATTATCTTAAAATAAATAGTCTAAATCTTATCTTTATCTCTTCCTTTTTTCTCTTGCAATACAATTACAAGATAAAATTGTAATTTTGTTTTAATATAAATTTGATTTAATTAAAATAATTAATTGTGGCTTAATAATTATTGTTTATCTGAAACATTAACATTTGAAACATTTTGACAACATTCCAAGTGAGCAATTTGTGAAAAAAAATATGTTTCAAAATACGACCTGAGAAAATTATAAGATAAGTACGAAAATGATATTTAGTAATGTGTGATTGAATTAATTAAGTTCTGTTTGACTCACCAAACCACTCAGCAGATAATGATACGTCCTCTTTCCCAAGGCTACATCTCTCACATGACTCACAACTATATCCTTCGCCATGTCCGTCGGACAATCGAGAACGACGTATTTGTTACTCCATCTGCAATATTTTAATGACATTTACTGAGATTAATTGCCCAAAGAGAAAAGATTCGCGAATTTCCCGTCGGAAGAGTAACATGTATAAGTCTTGCGCGCTGTGTTAACGCGTGGCTTTGTCGCGTTTGATCGATGCACCGCGGAGTTTCCGCGCTCATTTCGTTTGTAATAATTGGATATTGTATGGCAATTTGCAATAACGCCGTTGTTTTCGGTAACTATTACGCCCGGCCAATTCAAACTACCGCGATGGCAATTACTCGCTGTTGTTGATTACTTGCATCACGTAAATGCGTAGCCGCTGGTGAATTGCAGTGCGAGCATGCGAGCTTGTGCCGCGACCAGCCTTATCCGTCATACCGTTGATATGCCATTTTGCAAGAAAATAATAGTTGCGCTAAATCATAACCGCGAACAGAAATAAGATTAATCCAACAGCTGCATTTCTTTCCACTTTTATTGAAAATTCGAAATCCATTATCCAACAACATTATTTTAATTTTTAGTTTTAATTATAGTTTTTTAAATGTAGAACTTTAATTGAATGTCAGGCAAAATTGTTTTAATTATCACAGGCGGCGTATTATGACACCATTGTTATAACACGCTCTCAAAATTTTACTTTTTCATAAATTAATATATATTTTTCATATATATTAATATATATTAATGTATATATATTTACAATTATATATATATATATATATATATATATATATATATATATACAATTAGAAGATATGAATTGTGGAATTAACTAATTTTTATATTTTATAATCTTGTATAATATTTCAAAGTATAATAAATCACATTCAAATATATGCTTAAAAAGCATATACTGTATATATAAAAGGATTTTAATATTCATTTCAAAATATTTTAATATTCACTTAAGAATATCAAGTGAATGGTTTCATGATACCGGTTTTCCAATGAGAAGCATTGTACTTTCTATTATGTGTTATACTTTAATGAAAAAAAAAAACTCACCGATTAAGTTCCTCCAAGCTGCGTAGAAAATCGATCGCCTCTGACATGTTCTGTATTCTCTTGACGGTTTCGACTTGAAAGGACTCGTTGCCTGGTTTCAATCCCTGATAAATCTGCTGTAGCCTGAGTAGTCCTGAAATCCACGAGCGTTTAATTAAATATAGGAAACACGCTTATATGTGTACTACGCTATATTTGACATAGGCTCGAGTTGCTACTTGTCGTTGTGTGTGCTTTCCGAAAATTACATACGCACGATTGCGCGTTACATAGACCATGTCGTAATTCATTGGCAGCCTCTGTTCAGTCTGTGGTTTCTCGTGCAGTGTGAAATATCGCCTGTCTACGGGCAATACCTCTAAGTTATAGAGAGTGTCGTAGATTGTTCGAAAGGACCCGCCTCATATTTTTGGCAACGACAAAATTTAATTGCGTCATAATGTTTCGTTGTATTGTGTATTATAGTGTATATACATATGAATTGATGTTACCATGATATCAAAATTGTAATACGTTCTTGCAATTATGAATATTTTTGTATGGCATTATATCTCAATTTTAATTACAACAGTGTATAAGAAAAATAAAAATATTATTTTTTTATACAAAATATTTCAAATAATTATTTTTTTAATAAAATGCAATGCTTAAGAGATTAGTTGAATATTCTCTTAAAAAGACATAGTATGTTTTGTGTAATTTACCTATCTTCCTTAATGTTTGTTTCTTTAATCTTTATATCACTTAAGAAATAGACTACATTGAAAATGAAGGAAAATAGTCGCTCAAAATATGAAATATTTATACGTTTTATATGTATAACAGATCTTGAATTTCTAATGTGGATATTCACATAAATTGCTACTCCGCAGATCTGTATATATTCGCCGTCTCTATCGATTCAAATATCCACGCATTTTCAAATATGTAATCACATAAAATACATGCGTATTACAGTATCTGTAGTTTCTGGCAAATACACTATTCGAATTATATGCAGTATGTTATCGTGAGATACGATCAAATACCAGTATGTGGTACGAGCTCGCGCACGTGTACGAGGCGCAACGAGAACGAGCTCGAGGCAGGGGTAGATTCTGATCGGACGTCTCGTAAATTCGTGGAGGAATCTATGGCGTTACAAAATAGAGAAGCGCTATTTAATCGCGCTCATTGCATTGCGAGACCGCGAGACCGCGCCAACATCTTAACCACCCGCCGTGCACATCTCGGGTCATTCGCCCTGGCATAACAACGCACTTGACCTCCCCCGAACTCGTTACTTTTACGATCGCGGCCAGCCGGCGTAAGTTACGGCAGTGTATTGCACGACGCGGACGTGCGGTGAGTTACGGCGTAAGGAATTTTTGCCGGCGGTTCCGCGCCGCGGTCGCGCGATGAAAACATCGGCCGGAAAAAAAATTGGCAAGATGTGGAACGGTGCTTCCGAACACATAGCGGAGGTTGGAAGAACAGTTTGAAAGAAGGGAGGGTTCTCAGATGGAGAGAAATATGAAGGTTATATGCGTTTCTAAAATGTATTTCACAAAGGGTGATATTTGCCTCACGAGAAAGAAGTGATCGAAATGAAAATACATTGTTTTAAATCTAAAATCGTAAAAATATTTAGTATAGGAAACCTGATACTTGAAGAAGAAAAAGTTTTTATTTAAAAAATTGTAAATTAATAAAAGATAAAAAATTGGGACAAATAGCTCTTAATATATTATAAATCTCGATATATATCCCTCGATATTTAAATAAAAGGATTTGTTCGCGTAATGAAAAAACTATGATAGGAAAGAGGACGGAAAGCAATACAGCTTAATGGGACGCCGGATGCAGGAAACCTGGTGTTAGAACGCGAAACGTATCTGGCCCTATCGCTATATTTTTTCTGCCGTCAGGCACGAGAAAGATGACCAGGTTAACGAGCGCGAATCTGAAACTGCGCGCGTACATACATGCCCGTTCGAGCGTTGCAAAAGAGCTTGACATTTCGATGAGTGCTATTGGTTTCTCGCGAACGCCACTCCTACTTCGGTTCTAATCCTTTACCGCATTTTTCTTTCAACCACGGATCTAACACAATCATTAATGTCTAATTCGAAAATCACTTCTTTCTTTCTTTCGAAAATCACTGCGTCTCATTGTTGCTCTATAAAAAGTTTAAAAAATGAAAGAATATGAATCAGCGAGGAAAGTTTTTATCATTTAGGAATTGAACATCGTACATAGGAAAATAAAAGCATGAAAACAAAGTTTTCAAAAATAATATTTTGAATTAAATAATTCTCGCTCTTAATTTACCTTCGATTATGTCATGGTGAATTATTTTTCTTTCGACATTCCAACAAGGGATTTTCCAACGAAGCTCCGAAAAACGAAGCAAAAACGATTGCACGATGTCAGAATTTGACTGCACCAGATTAACATGACGAATTGTCACGATGCGCTTGTACAGTAGTGACATAACGGAGTTTTTAATTACGAGTTTACGTTAAATTTTCTCGTCAAATTTTAATATCAGATTTTCTTTGCATCCCGGAAACTCGTGTCACGGCGAACCCGCGGCTCATTGAACGCACGATTTATCTGACGTACACCGGAAACACACATAAGCTACCTCGTTATGGTTCTGCGCACATGATCCCTTTAGTTATTACAGTCGAGTCGTAGCAAGTACAAGAGATGTCGGTAATCGCGAAGTTGCCTTTGAAGCCCCGATGCTCGTTTGTAAAGCGTACGTGTGCACAATATCCATATCATCGAGGAATATGGATCTGCGTACAGAGTAAATAATAATTTTGAAATTTCAGAGAACTTGAAGCAAGGCTTTGATGTGTCGTTCGTTTCGTTAGTGCAATTACGATTCCAATAAGCGCGTCTGTAAACACGCACTGTGAGCCAGGATGCATTAAAAAATCTCATTTGATTTTTTTTTTATAGTTGTAGCTTACAAACATAAAGCAATTCCTCGACCAAAATGATGTTACATTGCAAAGTATTATTACGGATTACATAAGTACACACGATGTGCAGACACGGTGATACAGACGGATATATATGACCCACCCACATGTACAGTTTCTACTTATAAATATTAAATGTATCTGCATGTGCGAATGAGTTGCATCGAATAACGGAATAACGTTAGCTTTAATTTTTTCACTTGAGTTTTCACTCGAAATAAACCTACGTTGTTATCTACAAAGAAAGAGAATTGAATACCTTAATAAACTTTTATTTCTGTCATTTGTCATGTTATGCTGTCCAACAATTTATACAATTGCATTTCTTTTCATCTCGTTTCTTCTCTTTTTGGAAAAAAAATCATTTAATTTGTATTTTTTGTGTAATAAAATGCTCAATATTTGTAGTTTTAATATCGGCGCTTGATCGTAGAATGCTCATCTCATACATTCGTATAAAAAGAAATTGACCTGATGCTATCGATACGAATACGTGAAGCCGTGACAAGACACGCAATCCAATTGTGCCCAGTGACATTCAATATATTCCGAATCACGAAGCGACCTACCGACTTCCGTGTCCCATTTGCAGCTACGGAACGACTAATTATCGACGCGTCGCCGACATCGATCGGCAGGTACAGAAAGCTAAAGGAGAACAGACCTGCATGCCGGCGTCACACGGCTGCAATATTTGCGAGTGGTATTACACGAACAATTTTCTTTCTCTTTTTCTCTCTTTTGTGGATGGGAGATAATCTGAAAATATTCTCTTCTTGCAATACTCTATGCAGAATGTTTATTATGTTTTAATTAAATTGATATTGTAGATAAATAAATTTTGTAAACTTTTGTATGAGTTAAAATCTTGTGTTTATTAGTCTCTCTGATATTATATTGGAAATCGATAATTTCGTAATGTATTTTAATTTAATTGAATTTCTTGTTGTTATTTTCTTTTTAATGTTTACTTTGTAAAACTCTGATGCGCCAATTTGTTTAAATCAATTTCTTCTGGACAACTCGCCGGTTCACTCGTGAACTGAGAAACTAATTGCGAAATATGATCTTCACGAAAGTTTGTTCGAACTTGTAGTTTATGAATTGGTATGTTTGGCTTCAGAGCATTTAATAGTCTTCATTTGATTTGAATTTCCTAATATTTACTGTATATATTGAAATAATAACGTTGTTTATTACGAAAGTACAAATACTGTCTACTTTCAGTTGTTTGATAGACAAATGAATAGAAGCTTAACAGGAAAATTGAAATTTATGTACTAATCAGAGTTGGATTAACGTATGTGCATGCATAAATCAACCCAAGCCGATTAAAATTTGAAATTTCTCTTTGTTCCATTGTTGAAATGGAGCAATTAGAAGGAATAAATTTTATTATAAAGCAAATTAAACCTAAGAATATATTATGATAATGAAAAAGTTAAACCAAACGTTATTAATACGTAAAACATCACTATATTTATTGTTAAATGTATTTTACTTATATACGTATATATTTAAAAAGAAAATCGTAAAATGATGAGAGTTTCGTAACTCTGAACAACATCGATTAATATTCTTGTTTATTTCTGTTTACTTTTCATTAATTTTCATTGAACGATTGTTGTTTATTTGTTACTGAATTTTAAAGTTTATCGACTAAATTGAGATTTTAATACAAAGAAAAACTTTCTCTTTGAAAAGGTAACTGGTTAACGTTTTTCCGCGCATCTCGGATCGCTGTTGAAGGAGCTTGATCGAGGACTTTCTCCTTTGGAGCGTTCCTCTGAGACTGTTGTAGCCAATAAATGCTTCAATAACCTTTTTATTCGATAACTATGTTCGCAGGCGTGATAACTCGATTCTGGCGCCTCGTATCTGTTGTTATGTGCTTAAGTGCGATGCTGCTGGGACAAACACATCGCCGTTTCTCCTCGTCTATTTCTCGTAACTTATTTTCGCCCGACTTACACTAAATAGAAGTCGGAACTGCTCCTGGGATGGGTAGATGCCTCAAGGAGCAGTTCAGCAACCCGCGCTGCTGCACTGCTTCCCAACTTCGACGCAAACTTCTTTTTGCGTGGTCTTCGGTCCTGTTCTTCGCAATTAGCGCCGTTCTCATCGCATCAACTGCGATCGCGATCTCATTTTTATACGTAGAAAAACCGCCAATGAAATTATAGACTTTTATATGGTCGTATATATATGTTAGAATAAAATACAACCGTGATACTAGTTTCATAAAATATAACACAAATGATTTAACCGTTTTTTATAGTCATCAATTAAATCTTTTTCCTTGAACCGTCAGTATTATTTCGCCGCGAAAATCAGCGGTGCGTAACAGTGGAACGAGATATCCCATCGTAAACATCTTGTGAAATATTTAGACAAGCAAAATTCACTTTGCAAGCAATCCAACATGTTCTAAATCTATTTTTAACAGAACGTAGAACATAGAGAGATGTTACCCCACGCTAATATCTTCGCATTGCAAAGTCGCATGAAACTCGACGACGACTACGTGCAGACGCGAACGCAACCATCGGCGACCGCATAGACATCCCCCGGGCAGGCACGCCGAGTTAGTCTGGTGTGCGAGCAATCCCGTCTGCATCCCTCGTACCAATGGATGGCCAGCGGTTTCTCGTGTCGCGTACTTCCAGACGAAAATGCCGTCGAGACTGCTGGAAACTAACGTCGCGATGGCGAAACAAGCAACGCGCATCCTTGCGACGCGACGGGATCGACCGATGTCTGATTGTATCTATGTATGTACGACGGGCTGTGCTTAAAGCGGAAGACGTCTTGTTACGCGCGACGAAGGCGGAATAAAAGTCCTACCCTTCGTACCGGGTGTCTTGCGAAATCTGCACCCTTTTATTACGGTAATTTCTGCCCTGACGACAGCTTTCGCGATCTTTAATATATTCGACGTTTAAATATTCTGTCAATCAAAATTTAAATGGAAATTCCATTAAAGTAAATTAATAGATGCGTTGATTATCATGTCTGGCTTGTCTGCAAATAATTATTGTAGCTCGATATCATTTATCGTATTACACATCACATTACGGTGAATTTTCTTTTGTTAAATTTTGTTTGCTGTTCTGAAAAAAAACGAAAGTCTTATAGAACACACTGTATGAAGCAGCTCGCGAGGCGTAGAAACACTACGATGCAACTCGATTTTATCAAACGATCTTTCGCGCGATCGTGAGTGAAATTTTAAATGAAAACCCGTCTTTCTCATGACTGCATTTCTGCTCTATCAGGAATCTCTGGGGTATATATAGGTTTTCCTATACGGTAAGCCTGAAATACACTGATCGTCAATTAAACATGTGTAAGCCTTATGGAGTTGTTGAAAATTTCATCGAGAGTGACGAGCTATGCATCGATTTTAGAATCAACTATTTAGATAGGTATTTATTGATCTTTTAGATCAGGACATTTTTTATAAAGGCATAGTAAAAAAATCTCATCTATTTTTACATCCTAATTAACAAACGTGGTCAAAGATATAATTACACTTAATATTTTATTATATGTATGTGTATATATTTACACACACATATGAATTCTCTGAATTATACGTAGTATAAATAGGAAAATGCCTTATGATGTTGTTCAAAATAGAAGCTAATGACTGTCATCTTTTCGCTTGCTGTTACAATGCGTTTATTAAAAACCGTACGTTATCAAATTTGAGAGGCACTTATGTCACAGGTAGTAAATAATGACAAGTATGGCGAAATGTATAAAGGTGATGATAATATCGTAGCGAAATATACACAATTTTTTGTTAATAATTATTTAGCGCGAACCATATTTTATCTACTTACATGTACATATTCAAATATATTTTTAATTACTTTTTCCATCTCTTATTCATATAATTTAAATAGAAGATATGGTAGAAGCAAAGAAGTAATTTTTTATTGCGCCATCTTTGCGGTATCTCTTTCCTCTTATCCCTCATATAGTAACAATATTTTAATTCACTAACTTTAAACATGCGACAGGATATGAGCAAAGTTATCCATCTAATTATTTAAAATCACTTAGAATTTAGGAATCACTTAGCATTTAGGGATACACTAAACGATTTTAACAAATGTCGTCGAGCGTTCGAGTACGACGTTTCCTTAAAACGGACATCTGATTAAGGTCTGTCTCCATATCTTAACCACGACGGACGGTTTGAGGTAACATCTGTGGCAGGTACGTCACCTCAAGAGAGACTCCGAAGAGTCCGTCGGGCCGGAATAACGGAGGTCTGATTAGCGTGTCCTATCACGTAATCGTCCTGGAGGCAATCCCTAATACCTTCGTTTGTGTTCTTAATCTCGCGCACCGTTCGCCTTAAAACTGAGCCATTAGTTGTGGAGACGGAGACTGACGGAAAGAAAGGCAACGAGCGAACCTTCGGCTTCTTTTTTTTATACTTTTGTCCCGGTTACTGTGAATCTGGGATATATCGGTGCAGAAACTTAGGGAAAAACAGAAACCAGCAGATATCGCTTTTTCATTCCAAAGTATACTAGTTTTCTTTTACTTACAACTTACTTGTTAGTCGAATAGTCGAAAGCCGAGCCTCTGCGAAACAACCGGCGGGAAGTGTCGGCCAGTAGTATCGACTTTAGTCAATTCGACTACGTCGAAACTACAAAAGTAAAAATAAATATATATCTTCGACCTACGTCGAAGTAATTAAAAACTTTATAGACAGATCAAAAATCTATTAACGTAATTTCACAAATCGTAATCTTTAATATGTTTTTTCATTACATGTACGTTATTATTCATCATTGTCGTGCGCAATCGCGAGCCATTATCGGTGACTAGTTGACTAACGCATGAGTGACCTCATTATGGAATGTAGAATGCAGGAGATGCAGTGCTTTATCGCTTCTCTCTCTATGATCATAATATTCTGTCAGCGGGACAGTAAAAGCGGAAATGGCTTGTTGCATTTAAGCAATGCGTCAGATATACTAGAAAAAAAGGGAATGCGTTATTGAACGCTTCCTGCGTTCAATAGAGTTTCCATTTCCCATGTTTCGAATTTTTTAAAACTTTTTCGAAGTTTTTCACGAAAGCGAATTTTCGAATCGTCATAAGCTGATTTTTTTTCCTCGTTTTCCTCAGGCGCATGCCAAACTTTTTTTATCAATCCGACCGAGTTTCATTCGAATAACCGAAAGCCGAGTTTCTGCGAAACAACCGGCGGGAAGTGCCGGCCAGTAGTATCGAGTAGCTATATTTCGTTCGTTTGAAAATTGCGAGCGGGTATCGGTTTGAGTGTCGTGATTGTCACTGGTTGTCACGCGACGCGATCGATCACCATCCGCTCGTTCGCACTCGCGATAAAGATGCCGAGCGGAGCAAAGTGGTAGCAGGTGTCGCGTGGCGTCCACCTGTACATCGTGCAACTAGCTTATTATTCCACCACCCATGCTTGCGTTTGAGACGAGGAGCGTGATAACCGCAGACCGCACAACCGCACGATTTTCCAGTCATTTTAATTAGCATCCGTCGCAAAGTCGCGAGCGCGCGGTAATTCTTGCTAATACCGCGCGGAAAGAAGACGGAAAAATAAAACCGACGACATGAATACGATGGGAAATGAAAGGATGAGCATATAAAGGATTTTTTTGTACACGCATGCTAGTCCTGTCTCTCACCGCCACGGAATCGCTTTTCGCGACGTTCGTTATGAAACTTCGTCCTTGATGGCGCGCTGCAAATATTTACGTCCACCGCGTGCACGCTCTCACCGCAATCGCCGAGTTTGCGGGGTAATTGGAATAGAACCGCGAAAACTTTGGCGCAAATGTTAACGCCGGACTTCGAGCACGGTCACTCGGATTGGTCGCGGAAATGCGCGCATTATAAATCCTCATGCAAATTTCTCAAATTATAGTTGTTTGTTCGTAGAAATATTCAAGACCAGCACTCGCCAGAGCATTCGCATTCTATGCACTGTAATGTGATTTTATTTGTACATTACGAAATTGTGTAAGCGTTAAATATTTTCAAATGTTTCACATACATAATGGATCAATTCAAACGAAGAACCAAGATTTTTCACGAAAATTAGAAGAAAAGTTAAAAAGATATTTTTCTGAATATTTATGATAAAATATTAACGTCGCGTGTTCTTTACACACTATTTACGATATTACTTAATGGCAGTCAACGTTCTAAAGTTTTTGTAGCTTTTTCTGAATTTACTTGTTTTTAATTATGAGTTTATTGGAAAAGTAATGTCAAGTGGATTGATACATATTTTACTTGACAGAAATTGCGCAAAGTTTACAGTTACAATTGTATATCTTTTCAGGATTCTTGCGTTCTTTCTATCTGTAAACGCTAGGATGGGTTCATAAACCTTAACGTGTTGAACGATACAAAGTGTCTCCTCCAATTCTTCAGCACAATGGGAATATCTATTCTTTCGCCATTACATACCTCATTTTATTTATGATCACCGACAATCGATCGTTGAGCGTATCGAGCGATTAAATTTATCTATTTCTTAGATCTCGTTTTTCTTTGAAATGGGCTCTAGCTGATTTTTCATTCATGCAAATAAAACGTGCTGAAAAACTCGATCAATTCTGGAGTGTCACTTTCGTTTCGGAATCGCTATTTGCTCGTTGGCGGTAATGGAAATTACCGGTATAGAATATGCGACGCCTATACGATTTCCATTTTGGATTATATACATCGGTATATGCGTGTCCGGCGTGCCGAGAATTTTGCAATTCAACGTAACGCCGCGTCAATGCTCGATATTTATCGCCGTTAGCTCGACGCTCTTATAAAATAAAATTCCGATACATTTCGCTCCCTTTGCCTCCTTCTCTCGCATCAGGTTGAATTCCGCACGTTCCGACAATACTCGAATCCACCTTGTAAACCGGCAACGCCCGGCGCAACATTAAACGTCAATTTAGTCCGTAAACTAATTCGCAGCTGCGCAGCGAAATTCGTTGGATGTACGTGGATCTGGTCGCGTCGGAAATGCACGTTGCTTCGTATACACCGGCGTCGAGCTTTAAGTTCTCAGATGAATTAGAATTAAATTGGATTTGGTAAGAAATATGAATGAACGGGGATCTCCCTCGCGTGTGTAAAACTCGTGCGTTTTCACGAATGATACTGGTACGAGGCAGCTCAAAGAGAGGCGATTTTCAACGCAAAATTCACTTCTCCAAATTTTGCGCAGCTGGCTATAATTGCCGACGGGATAGGGTCGGCTGCATCCGCGCGCGGCATTCATCACGCTCTTTTTTCGCGGTTATTTCCACTGGATGGCTTATCCGCATTTTCGTTATCGTACAATGAATACCGCACGAATACGTGTGTCTCTCTCTGCACTTTGTACCCCGTAGCGCCACGCGGAAATTAACCGGACGATCACCCCGGCGATCCCGACGAATGTAAAGCTGCGGCCTGAATTTCAAATGTTAATGATCAACTTTCTCTATTTTACCGTGTCGAGCTGCTTGTTAGCGGATCATGTTTGCACTATCATCGTCCACCGCATGTTCATATTTGGCTCTCAATTAAATCGCATGTTAGGTGTGTACGTCAAAAGTGGAACGAGTAAATAAACCAATTAAATATCAGTCTGTATGTTGCGCACGACGATGACGATTTCTATTTTTAAAACCGGCAACAAAAAGCAGTTTAAATTTAGTTACAATAGTAGTTACATTTAATATCAAATATACGATGCAATTTATTACATTTCATTTTAAGTTAATATCAAACAAAAAATGTAGCCACGGCGTCGATTGTTTCGAAAATTTAGTTTTCAAAATATTGTTATCCGTTATGAAATATTATTGATCGCCAATTTCTTCGTTTATATCGTGATTACAGTCGCGTAAATTATAGCGAGGCATTAAAATGGAAGATGAGAAATTGAAATCGAGGTAATGCAATATTGTTTATTATGACCGTCAGTTAAATCAATAATTCTTTACCGATTTATTATGTCGCTGCAGACGATTGAAAACTAATGTCCTGTGTGAAACATCAGGTGCAACGTCAAACGCGGTGGGAGGCCGCTACACGCCACGGCCGGGCAACCTCGTTGCCGCAACCGAACCGCATCCACTCATTCTAATTTTCTTTATGGTCGTTCGCGATCGGCGGTATGTGGATCGCGATTTGATCGGGGTGTGCCGCGTGAAAATTCACCACGCAGCGGCGGCGACGACGAATTTTCAATGAGCCTCCGAAACCAAATTCCGACTATCAGTAATCAGTTTTCCTACCCGCTTTAACGCACGGCCGACAACGCGAGTGCGGTAACGGGCGTTTCGACGAAACGGGGAAACGCTGAATTAGTGCCGCGGCTCGTAATTAGTGCCGTTAAGCCGCACGGTAATCACGGTGTATCGGTGTCACGTTGCAAACGTTGAACATGCGCAGCGCGCAGCGCAACACCACGGAAAAGAATATAAATTCCTCGTAACGTTTATAATGTGTAATTAGAGCCCGCTCTGTGCAGCTCTGTGGCGACCAGGTTCACTGCTTAAAATTGTATATATACACATACGCGCGGTCTCGAGTGACGCATTAACACTTTGCTGTCAGAACTCGTTCGTTCCAATTACAGGACAATCGAATATCGAATCACGGGATATTCGCGGGAACCTTGTTATCAAGGTATCAGATATCATTACCTTTCGCGATATTAGCGGGACATACTTTTTTCTTTGACGGACCAACCTCGTTAGCTCGTGTAGTATAGTGCTCGCGTTAGTGAGAATCGTGTTACATGAAATGCAATTCGTCGTTGAACGGTGAGTTGGCGCACGCATGATGAAACGTGAACCGATATTACGCGTTTTCTCGTCGCGTGTCGCCGAATTTTTGTTTATCGCGCCGCGTCGTTCGCGATACGGCGGACACGGCGCGACTCTCAAACGGTCGTCATTTTCGAAAATAATTTAATCGACAGGATGTCGATACGGAAATCGTCGCGATGCAGCTGCGTCGCGTGCCTTGTTTCTCTTGTCACACGTTTTTGAGCGGCACAATTGTAACACGGCAAATTGAAACAGGATGGATCGGCGTCGATACAGCTCTTTCTCTCTCTTTTTCTCCCTCCCTGCCTCTATACATCGTCCGCTTTTGGAACCCAAAGGACAATCGGCGGCCAGGTTAAACTCCGTTAAGCCTGAGTTAAATGTCATCATAGCCGACTGTTATTGCGGCTCGCTTAGCGTCGCTTATGAAGGTAAATAGAATATTCCGTAGCCAGCTGGGATCATTCGACCGTAGAAATTAATTCTGCTCCTGCCGAAGCTTATCGGTCAGGGCACGAAGCCATCGTGCCAAATGAGTCTCATCGCTCAACATCGAAGTTATTTTAATAGAAAAGTTTCGGCTCTCTCTCTCTCTCTCTCTCTCTCTCTCTTTCTCCGCTGATTGACGCAACAGTTGAATGTACGATCAATTATGGGGAATATTGCCTTCTAGAAGCGCGTGGTTCGCGAGACAGAAAATAACGGAGAATTATTGAAAAACTGCAGGAGACTATAATTCCATTGTTGTTCCAAATTAACGGCTACTATTGTGGGACGAATGGCACGAAAAACGCGATACTACCTCGGCTAAATATCGTGATTGCTAATCATTAATAGCTGGAATTAGTTTTGTTTACCGTCAATTTTCGAAACGTTCATCGCGATTAATGATTGGCACGAAGAATTTACTGAGACACGTAAAAATGTTTTGACATCAAAGTCGCGTTGGAGACAAGCGGTCAAACAAATAATTGCGTGTGTCACGGTACATCGCAGTAATTACGGCCGCGTAATTCTGCGTTTGCTGTTAACTGACGGCGATATTAATTAAAAATTCATTCGAGGTGGTCACGTCACGTGCAATTAACAAACCTGCACACAACAGCGCTTTTCCCATCCACATGGACTAAACGAGTGGACTGCGACTGAGATTGAGTAACTTTCCTCGTCTCGATGACCTCGTAGAAAATTAATTTAGAATAGCGTCGCATGTGTGTATTTCCGTTTGCAGCCTGCAGTATAAAGTGCGTATGTAACGATTGTATTTAGGAAAATACGGGAAGATAAACGGATTACACATGTGCGAAAGCATTGACCTCTGTCGCGTTCGATCGCGCGCAATTCTGTAAATCTATTTATTGTACATTCGCGATAATTGCAACGCGAGATTATTCGCTGCATAATTCCATCGAGAATTCCGTTATTGGTGCACGATGGTAAATGTCGTGTTCGATTCTCTCGTATGGTTGGAATACGTCGTCAGAATGCGGATCCACATGGACTCATGGTCACGTAGGCGACGCACGGAATCTCTTGGCGCGAAATGTCCGAGCAAAGAAAGGTGACGGTTGAGCACGTCGACCCAAGGCAAGCAATTTTTATGCGCGACTCTTTGTGTTTCCGCTCAATTACCGACACGAACGGAAGCGCCGCGGACACGGATGCGGATCGCGAGGCACGCATATTTTAAATGTCGTACGCGTATAATTTAAAAGATTACGACAAACTTTAGAGAAACTTCCGTGAGTTACGAAAGATGAGAGAAGGTGAGATAGGAAGTTACATGATGTAAAAGTCGATGAAGCTAACAAGATAAAATTACACTGGAAATGTAGAACAATGTGTCGAGGACATCAGATATTTCCGAGTCCGTGAAAAATGATTGCCTCACGTTATAGTATTATGGTATGGTAAAGTAAGATAATAATACCACAATTGGTTTTAAACATACATAGGTTCAGAAAATGCGGATAGAAAATTCGTTTGTGCATCTTATGCCGCGAGTGAGCATGATAGAATATATAATAAAAATGACATTATACTTTGTTATATAATTTTTTTAGCGGATGTTATAGAAAAAGCCATTATTTTATACAAGAGATCTAATAAATAATTTTATAAATGTAATTTAACTTACCACAAAGTCAAAGGAGCTTTTTCGATTATTTTACTTTATGTTTTTACGTTTCGTACATGTTGACTTTTATTCTGGATATATCCAAACACTCACACGCGCAATATGTAGACAAATAATTTAAATTCAAAATATTTGGACACTCATGCACGTAATATATAAACAAATAATTTTAAAAATTATTTGCTCAATAAAGAGTTTTCTCCTTGTTGTTATATATCCAATTAGTTGTGTTGTTTGCTCGTGCAGCTACGAGCAAAACGTAACAATTTGCTCGTCAACGTGACAGGAATTACCAATGTACGAATGTCGACGGTGTGTCGACTAATTTCTAACACGTACACACGCTCCGTCTTCATTTTTCGTTGTAACTGCAGAAACGACTCCGAAGGATGCGACTAGTGATAGTCGTAATAGAGCTCGACGTTGATATCTTCGTCGCATTAGTTTCATACTCTCCGAGCAACCATGCGAATGCAAATATCATATTGTTGAAAAATTAATGTAACTTCAGAAAATGTAAATTAAATGTTTATTGGACTTATATAATTGAACGATTTATATACGATATTATATTCTGTTAACATAATACTATTTTTTATTACGGTTTATATGGTATTTAAAACGAAAAAACATCGCGTATCTCTCATCGTGATATTAAATTTTGTTTTTAATTTAATATAAAATGGTCTTAATTTGTCGCAGAATGTTAGATTGAACTTTTGAAAGCCGGATAAAAATATTTATACTGATTTTGAAAAAATCCACGCGTGTATTGCGGAACTTAATCCGTTCACCGCAGTAATAACTGTTATGTCGGAATATTTTGTTCGTGTCGACGTGCCTCTTTTTTAGTTAATTCAATTTATTTACTACGTAGAAAATGAAACAACGTAAAAAATATCCGTTGTGTCTCTGTGATTAAATTCTTATAGTTTAAACCGAGTGTTTCAGATTAGTAAAGTGGTCTTACCCACCGAAATCCGGTTGTATTCTAGTTGATAATTTATGTAAGGTGAAACGCCCTTAGTTGCCTGTTCGAACATATGCCCAGGACTGTTTTCATGAAGTAAATAATGAAACATTCCTTACACATAAACAAGCCGTAAGAGCGAAACACACCGAAATACGCGAATTGCGTTCTGTATTAAGATCATATCCTCGTAATGCACTCACAAATTGTAATTCTGTTTATATAATGTATCATATATCGTGAAAATATTACTGACTACGTTTTAGAATTCTTTTCAAAATAATACTTATTGATAATACTTATTGATAAAATACTTATTGATAATACTTATTGATAAAAATACTTACTACAAAAAAAGGTGTGATACTATTTATCATTGTGTAATATTTTAACTAGAAAGATATATAATAATAATAATAATAATAATTGTTCTTTGATATCGCGTTATAAATGCCTCAAAGTTCTTTTTAAATGTCAGTTATAATAAACAAAAAAATTTTCCATTTTTATATTACATCTCTGTATATTCGAGTGTACGAGAGTCTTAATCTGTCGGCAAGTTTAACGAGAGAATATTTAATAGAATATTTCAATTTTATTCGGAGTAATAGTTAATATACCGCAATGCATTTTGCTTCGGTGTGATACAGTTAAATAAATTCACATGAAAAATATTATTAGGTACAAATCCAAATCTCCTGACTAAATATTAATACATTTTCTATTTACTTGATTGTTATCATCATCACTCACTTATTAATATATACATATATATATAATATAATATAATAATAATGTATATAATATAATAATAATGACTTAAATTATTCACAGATGTTTTATTTAGCATTAGATTTGAAGTTTATTTTTCTACGTTTCTTTTTTCTGTGTTTCTCTTCGAAAAAAAGGATTATCTTGACGCTGTCGGACAAAACGTGCAATATTGAAATTTAATTTGTCTCCATCAATATATTATTTACTGTTTGACATCAAATGTATTTGAAGAGCATATTGTCGACATACAAAATAATGTGAAATAAAATAAAATTTTAATAAATTTTATTTTTTCAAAAAAACTAAAAAAAATGTTATGAATAATATTTGAATACATGATAATCTTTTTAGGATTTAAAAAAATCGTAAATATATTGACCGTATTATTCATAACATTCTTTTTTAAACTACATATTTTTACTCCTAACAGTTGTAGTCTTTCTTATGCTCACTCTGCATTTGCCAACCAAGAAAGTGATGTACAGAAGAGATTTTTTTAAAGCGAAGTTATAATAGTCTCCTATGGATAGGCTATTAGATCAGAAACCGTGAGAGAAGGTGGTCGAACTCTCGAATGCCGTGTCTTGCCGACAGTGGTCACCAATGGGAGATGTTTATGTCCATTTGAATTCCAATTAATGGCACGTCGAGGACACTTTGGAACGCGTGACATATCGCGGCGCATTGTTCCGCTGCCGGACGGAAATGGTGACCGGAGTCAGGCCGTTTAAAGGGCTCGTAGGATCGATCGCTCTCTCGCGGACCTCCCTTCAAAATAGAATCCCGCGGGAGCTTTTTCATTATCTCGTATTTCCACAAAGCCCCGCGGCTAAAAGAAGCGACGTCGAGTCGGTATTTTATAGGAAGCTGCTCCAACCTCACCCTCTTCCTATCACAAACGCGATACACCGATAGTCTATTTTATGGCATATCCGGCAACGGAAGAACAAATTTTTCAAAATACGTGACGTTTGACGACAATCCGGTCGTTCTAGAAAATCTTGCTCGACACAAATTGGCACTACTTTCAAAGACAATATCTTATCTATTACAAGATACTTTCTTGAAGTTATTTTATTTTTATGTGTTTAATCTTATCATTATTCTATTATTGCAGTCAGTCAATAGAATGACGACGACAATAAAATATTAGTAATATTATATGTATCAATATCAGTATCAGTATTTACAGAATATATATACATAGAAGAAACAAAATTTCTTTTAATAATAAATGAACTTGACCGTTTATATATAAATGACCCAATAAAAATATGTCTTATTACTATCGAACTGGAAATATTTTTGTGTCTAATAATATATCTATAAAATTCCTTTTAATTTTTCTCGTTATCATATGACCGTTCGTAATATTTTCACTCGAAAAGTTTAGTACATTTTCTTTAATAAACGCACAAATACTTGTATAAAAAGCAAGATCGTTCAAAACTGAGTTGCATTAAAACTATCTTCAATAGAAATTTAATAGAACATTGTTTGAACCTCTGACGAGTTTGGACAGGTATGCACGATGAAGATCATGACAATGTTAAGCGCGAATCATAAATGAGAGCCATCTCTGAATTTTCACTCGCGGACAGCATCAGGGGAAGGTAAAAAACACCGGAAGTCGCAGATATTACGTACGTGTTCCGTACTGGTCGCGAGTTTGTCCACGCCGAGGGAGAATCGTGGAGGAAATGTGGAATTTTCGTTAGTCGGCACCCCGGTCACGTGCGCGGTGCAAATTGAAATTCTTGTTTCGCCCGCCGGCATTTATCATGACCGTTCTGCGGCTGATCATTGGATCTTATTTCGCTCGGTTTATATCGATCTGCTTTAGCGATACATGCTTTTTATTGGTTGTGCTCAAATACCGGTGGCGGACATTGTCGAGAAGCTGAGACGGATATCGAGACGATTGCGCCGAATGCACACCAATTATTCATCAGTGAAATTCGCCGATTGTTTTTTGCGCAAATGGATTGTAAATAATATATGGCGCAGTACGTCTATGCATCATGATAAAACATTACAAATGAATATCGATAACGGCGCCTGTTTGTTTTTGACTGCAATTTATAATGGAACGCAGAATTATTTACGAATGATAACAAAACAAGTTCATCGCAAGTGAACCATATCCTGATTACAATATCTATTTCTCAAGCGACGTATTATACAAATATACCCCATATAAAAGAAACTAGTACATTTCTTCTGATGGTGACGCTTGGGTGAAGCATTTTTCTGTCAAGTGTGGTGCATATATCATGATGTTATACCGTGATATTAGCTTATATACTTTACGTATCAGTTTGAAAAAAGCACTTTAATCCACGGTAATGGCGCGGCCCGCTGTCCGCAGCGATGTAATGCACGGGAGGAGCATAAAAAGAAAACACGAAAGAGAAAACAGACGATTAGAATACGTGTGTGCGTGGGTGGAATAGCGCGAAATTAGAGGTACCGCGATAGCGCTTTGAATTTTGCAATCTCTGGCTTTTGCGAAAGCGTTGGCGAGTTTCGTGAAATAACGCACCGATATGAAATACAAAATACTAGCGAAATTACCGAGCACTCTCTCTCTGCCGAGCTGGCTCTCGCTAGTGTTTGCTGTGAAAAAGCATGGCGCGATGATGATGCTCATCGAATACCGTATCGAGAGATTTGTAACACAATAAATACTTCCGAGATTATATATGTACCATAAAACGTATCGCGCTCCTACTCTCTGTTCATTCACTCGCTCTCCCTTGTGTTACGAAAAAAAAGAAGAAAAAAATACGCGGTATGCAAAAAGGCTATTGGAAGAGTTACTCATGATAGCACCGCACACAAAAGCGCTAATAAGCAGTATAAGTTGCGTTTACGTCAATCATAAAAGGTGTGTCGAAAGTCCATGGAAATTGATTCCATTGACGAAACGGCATTTTCTACTTTCAAGATCTTGTACACATCATAGCTAGACTCTTTTCACATAAGTCAACGTCAGCGCGCGTATCTTTCAATTTTTTAATATTCTATAAGAAGATAGTTTGAATACCCAATTCAATTTATATATTGTGATTTATGGAATTTCATATTAATAGAAGATAAAAAACTTTGTACGAGTTACACTGTGTAGGAAAATATATCGTAATAACGAACCTCTTAATATTTACTTTTAATGATGAATTTATTTTGTTAGCGAACATTTTGCGCTCAAATATCGATAACATTGCATTTATATCGATAACATATTAACGATTTCGCGTTTATATGCAAATATCTCAGACTAAGTCTTTGGCGTATGGTCAAATGACGCATAGCGTCCGCCAGTTCATAAATTTTCGTATAATTCTATGACATATCATTTATCAGTTTCCAAGTCGAAGTCGAACAGCGAAGTCGAATTTACCGTTGAAGTCACGCCGCTTTCTGACACGCGATTAATCCATCGAACGTAGCCCATTTGTATGCCCGAGCGAAAATGGGTTCGCCGAGAGTGATAAAAACGGCGGAATTACTCTCGCGGCGAAATTACTCGCGTGGAATTCGCAGTATCTGCTTAATGGTTTCATGCAAAAATGCGCTTTCAAGGGGTTTGCACCTGGAATCCCTTTTGCATTTCATGAGAGATCAGCGAACACATCTGTTTACCGTTTTATAAGATTATTTCGGAAAATACTTTGCGAGATCGATTGCGCTAAATCGCTCGACAGCTTGACACGCGAAGTCGATGAATATTTCCAGTCAAGCCCGGGCAAACAACTATGCACTATAAAACCATGCGTGAACTTATCGGATCGTACTATTTGGAACAGTATGGCGTAAAGCCCGAGATGAAATTTCATCGTGTATCACGTAGGAAGGGTGACGCCAGAGGAGAGTGCTGACCAGACGGCGATCGATCGTACCTCGCGGAGATGGAGAGTGGACATAGGACGAGTAATACGACGAGTTATTAAATTGCCAGGGTCATTAACCTAAATGTCATAATCATATTGTATCGCGCGAGAAATAAAATAGAGAAAACCGGGAAGAACTAGCACTTAATCAAACATTCATTTCTTACTGTAATTGTTATTTTTATCGTCTATAAATTCTTAATGTAGCATTACACTCGTGAGATAAAATAATTATTGATATTACTACTATTATGACATTTTTATTTACCATTTACGTCACATTCCAAACTCTACATTGTCACGGATGGTTTTAATTTAATTTAATTTAACATTACTATGGTGATTTGGTCCTTTATAAACAAATGTAACGTTAGAACAGAGACATTATTAAAATAATCCAAAAGACAATGATGTGATAGAAGCGAAAACATTGCCGTTGATAATAGCGTTAGAATATTACTTGACTAAGCTAATAAAAGAAATGTTAATGACTTTTATCAGACTCTGCTAGAACGAGTCTCGTGAAACTTTTTAACAACGTTGTAAAATATGGTGCACGTGTTCATAATCCGTTCATAACATCTCACGCGTAATGTAATGAAGAGAGTTTGTCTCCAAATACGGATTAGGTATATCAACAGTAAAGGATTATCTTAATACTGTTTCTTGTTCTTTCCGCTGTTCTTTGTCCTTTCTCCCGTCTCATCTTCTCTTTCTTTTGTTGTTTATAAAATAAAATAAATAATGTTTTGAAAAAATGTTTCGAAAAAAATCCGCAACATTTTAGATGTTAATTTGCTGGATTATGAATTATTGTGCCACACTTTTTATCACGTCCTACTGTTCGTTCAATTATCATGTCATACAGTTCGCAATAAGAAATGAATACGCTATATATCTGCATAGTTTTTATTTTTATTCATTACAAATGATTATTTGTAATTGAGTCGATTTTATTAAAACTTAGGCTGCTTAAGAAATGTCTTTGTTTCTCCGCTTTTCACTATCACGTACTATGGTTCCTCCATCGATAAGACTTTTGATCTTACGTTTGTCTGATGACAAACCTCATCTGTACTAAAGCCAGAATTGATCGTGGCAGCGTCAGCAGTCGATCACGACGGAAATCCAAATCTCCGTGCCTTCGCAATTCGATGACACTTCGTCGATTGGTTCTCCGTGAGTCGTGATTCTCTCGAGAATGTCCCATTGAATCGTCGTCGTAAATGACTCCAGTGCATTATTATATTATCTTCAATCGTTGGCGCGCCATTCGCTCGTTCCCCTTTTACTTTCTACTGTGAAGATTGTCTCAAAGGAGCTCCACGTAAGGTAAATATAATTTTCCTTCGGCGGCCCTCTATTTTTCCATCCCCTTTTTCCCGGGCGGCCGGCACTTACCTCGAGCCACCCCTCGCCGACGGCTTCTCGCGTTCCGAGAAGGATGATTGCGATGAGCAGCCAAGCGGACGAAGTCAGACTCGACCAATTTAACATTGTTTTAACATCGATACGATACCGTGGCCGCGGGAATCCGCTTACCCGCTGGCACTGTAAACCGTATCAATTCAATTTCATGCGAACTCTTTCGAGAACACTTTGCTCACCGCTCCAGTACTCTGGACGTTTATCTTAGCCGTAGACACTACCCGCGTTTTTCTATTTCAAGATCCTGACTTGTGCTTGTACTAATGTAATACAAGTAGTATGATTGTGCTATAATCGGAAATTTATTCGCGTATTTTAAATTTTCGATTAAATTCGATCACAAATGTACATTAACGTAATTGTAGTTTTAACAAAACGTATTAAGAAATGTATCTGAATGTTGTTAGAGATAGCATTGAGTATTAGCACATTTGTATTAATAAAAATCACATCGTTCAGTCATCAAACATACGAGTTAATAAGGTGTGCAAATTTTTCAAATCTATATAACGAAAGAATATATTCGATTAAACTCACAATGTACTTACGTATTATGATAGAACGGCTTTGATTTAATACTTTTATCAAATCCACCACACACCGATGCATACCAGTCTTTGGTGACAGGCTGCGTCCGCAGTTTCTCTTCTTATTAACACGTGAGCGCTTTGATTTATATGTCGCCGAGCAGTCAGGTGGACGGTGTCCACGCTCGATCGATTTTAACGTCGTTTCGCCGACGGTACCGGCGCGCTGATCACCGCACCGGGGGGGATAAATCCACGACGCTCGAAGGGACAGCGGGGCCTTTTTTAGTTGCGCTTTACGGCGCGAGCCAAAGGGTCGTGAAGGGTTTCCCCGGGAGACCGTTTGATCTGCTACAACGGATAATTCGCCCGCCGACGCGTTTCACGTCACGCGAGGTGCGAGGCGCGCGTGCTTTGTCATCGCCGCATGAGCGGCCTTTTTACACGCCCGTCGTTAGACGATTTCGCGAGGAAACGAAAGCAGGAATAAAGGACAGAAATTGTGAATGGAAGAAAGCGACGAAAAACGGATGAATTTAACCCTACAGCGCGCGGCGGAATTAAAACGACCCCTCGCTTCGTTCGTGCGCACTCGGCTACCACTTTCGTTGAATTAACCAGTCGAAATCTGCGCATTGTGAGGATTCTAAAGTTTCTATCGTCTGTCCCTGCTCGACTTTTTAAACGTGCAAAGACGATTTTTTTTGCACCTAAATTTAAAAAAATGGTATCAACACCTTTCTTTTTTTTTTAAACTAATTACATTCGTTAGAATGCACATACATGACGCGTTTACTATCTGATAGATTTTTCATTATTTTCGTTTTTGATTATTTTTGTGCTATAATTTTGTTGCTATAATATAAAAATGACAAAATCGCATGAATCTCTCTAATTTTGATCAAGTGAGCATTGGACGAATGCGAATGAACAATTTGCTTCAATGAGCACTAGCGGAAGTGAGTTATTCATTCATGTTCGTTTGCGCTTACTCGCTCGATCCGGCTTTGGATGGAACATACGTTTATATAATACACGATCCATATTCCGGCTTCCACCGAAATACGCAAGAAGTGTAATTCGTCCGGTGTGTGCCTTGTTAAGCCACTTCACCACCGCAACGAAGTTACGTCGTTTTGCGAAACGTACCTACATACCGTATAAGCTTGCAGGACACATTCGACGATAATGAAGAGCGATCGTGGTGATGTATCAACCGCGATTACGGTCTTATATCCGACGCACGAAAACGGATGAGACAAGGTGATCCACTTATTTCGCAAGTAGGCGCGAGGATGAGTGAAATCACATGTCACGTTGTTTCTTACCATCAAATTTCTTTTCGCGTCCGATTACTTCGCTCACAAGTTATTATATACTCATATAGAGAAATTGAAAGTTATGACTCGTATAAAGAAATAAAAGGCACGCTTGTCGTCCGTAATAATAATAAGAAGTCGATTTGTTGGGTCAGGAAATATTGAATAAAATTTTATATTATTTTTACAAGATAATCCCGTAATGAAAATGCAAGAAAATTGTATTAAGGAAACGCAACATTTTCAGTTTTAACATCTTTTAAAAAATTTTTAGCCATTTTTTTTTAATATTTCAGTCATATCAGTTTCTCAAAATCATATGGATTTAGTATCAAGTTTACTAGATTTCTGCGAAAATTGCTGTTTCAAACGCTTAGTGTATATAATGTTATAAATTGTTTATTATGATCATTAAAAGTGATTCACTATAATTATTGTATTTTGATAAACGTGTTTTGTATGATGTGTTGTTCTGTAATGAAGTAGTTACGCAAGTAACTACTTCATTACAGAACAACACATCATATAAATATATATAATAAAGTTGTTGCAAAAACCAAACTAATTGTTTAAATGCAGTTCATAATCAAAGTGCTTATATGAGTTATGTTAAAGATTATTGTGTAAAATTATAATGGCAACGGAATAGATGGTAATTTTGTGCATTATGTGCGTTTGCCTCCGTTGCTGGTACAACAGCACACATGTGTTACGTCACAAATAATTGTGTAATTTGCGAATAGCATGCAAATAAATTTCTCAATAAGATTAAAAATTCAGCATCATAATAGATACTGCGTGCGTACCGTAGTATTACATAAAAAATATTAGTATTACATAAGAGACGTAATCATTACGTGTAATCTACTTATCCTAGCGAAAAGTAGCAGCTATCTAATCTTTTATTTGTCGATTATTTTATACAGCAAAATAAAATGACATCAATTTTGACAAAAAATTTATAATAATAATAATACGTCGCATATTTGCAATTTTTAATCGCAAGGTCGGTGGCTATACATGATAATTAAACTTTTGCAATTAGTGAAAACTGTCGCATTATCTAATTAATTTTTTATGTTATACTGAAATTATAATAATATTTCCTGGAATATGATACATGAAGCGTTTTATGCTCATGTCGTTACATCATTATATGCTATTTATATGAAAATTAATAATAAAACGATTTTAATAAAACAAGAATTCTAAATCGATTTTAAATGTAATGCGATGTCACGAGAAGATATTAATATTGTAGAATATTTCATGTCTTGTTGGAAAATATTTTTACGCGGTCTACAGCTCGCGGAATAACCTTTTCACAAGTATACACTTATGCACACAAGTCGCGTACGCAGCTGCAATTTAATAATAATACTCTCCTGAAAAAGCATATAATTTTTTAGTTTCGCGGAGCAGTGCCATTAGCAAAAACGTTTTGCCACATGCCAAAGTATGTATTCTCTCTAACGTGTTCTCTTTCCGGAGAATTCCATTTTACCTCCTCTTCCCTCAATGCCTCATTCATGTTCCTTTTTTCCTCCTTTCTCTTTTTTTTGTTTTTTACTTTAAACGCGAACTTTTTCTCCAGCATTTTTTCAAGTGCACAACGAGACGACAAAGCTTGAACGAGGAGCAAAAGTCATGCTCCAGAACCTGTAATTCTCATTTGCAATAATGTCAAAAATAATCACACGACCGAACTGATTGGATGATTTCACAAGTAAGCATGAAGTAACAGAGAATCACCTTGGTATGCGCGTGTCTTCGTTCCGTTAATTGCTGTCAGCAATTATTTTTTTTATTTCTGACTTCGCAAGGTCACGGGTAGTCGCTTGCTTTTTCCGCATTTGTCTGGCAAGTGCGAAAAAATTACGCGGCGCGTTTACACGGTATACACGTGCGCGCGGTGTTATCGATTGGCGAAGATCGCCGCGCGCGACGGCCAAAGCGGTCGCCATTACCGGGATTGCGGGCGTCGCATTAGGTAAGATCCAGCCTGTACACATTCTCATTCGGATAATGCACCGCTAAGTGGATGCCCCGTATGTGTTGCGACTCGTGGCCTATCAATCTTGATCTCGGCTTGTACGAGGAGCCGTATTCGCGATACAACGCACACTATCGAAGGATATCTCTCGCTCTCTCTCTTTATATATATATATATGTATATATATGTGTGTGTATGTGTGTATGTGTGTGTGTGTGTGTGTGTGAAGCTGTGTGTATGTATGTGTGTGTGTGTGTGTGTGTGTGTGTGCATGTGTACGTGTGTACATATCTGTCAGTTATATAGGTGAACGAAGCACTGATATACACATGCGTGCTACTAATGCACACACTTGAGCTGAACGTACACTCTAACAGGACAAGGTACGTATGGATATACATGTATCAGCAAATATGTACGTAGAACAGCCCAACAGGGTCAAGTCATACTGATAGCTCATAAGATCAGGGTATATGGAATGTATGAGGTCAAGGGACAACGTTTGCACCTACAGCTTTGCTCAATCTCGTCGTACTTATCCTTATTATGTCTATTACGATAACATGCTAATTCGTAATCATATATATTGATACTCAAAGTACAAAGCATACATTTCATTTCTTTTTTTTTAGTCATCCTATAACACTTCTATACTTTTTCACATCTATAAAGGTAATTTAAGATGACGGTCCGACTACGTTAAGACGGTACTGTTGCATTAGAGAACGCCAAATTGATAGAAAAGAACAACAGAAAAATTATATAAACTTTATTTTACTGATTAGGTACTTTATTATGTAAAATCATGAATACTATAAAGTATATTTAAAAAATAATGGTTACATAAAATATATATAAAATAATACATAAAATAATTATCATAAAATAATTTTCTTAATCTATTTATTATACACTTTTCTATATTTAACTTATATAGTTTTAGTAATGTCAAAAATCAGTATTATTAATAGTATCGGTGTGTATTTTTATCCTCTTCTCCATAGAGACGTGAGTTAGTTACTCTCGAATTGAAATATTAAATCTAATCATGCTCAAATCCGCATTTGTGTACTCAGAGCACACATGTTCAGACTAATACATCACGCGAGAGGGTATCGGCGGATAAACAGTTATATGTGCATATAGGCAAATGCATTTCCACATAATTGTAAATATACATACGTACGAGTAATACACATGTACGGATGTTCCGTTCGAGAGAAACGGCACACGCAAGACATGTTCAACGTATTCTATGTTCCACCATATACCGAGGCTGACGAGCCATCATCAGCGTAGCCAAGATGGTTATACGAGGGGAATACTCGGCAGTTTACGATGAGAGGGTTAATTTTGAGAGAAATGTTTCAAAGAATGTTGCATTTTTTATCGATCGCAAATACAGTGGGTTTCTGTATAAAAATTAAATGACCCGAAAAATTCATAGCCATTAACACTAAAATCTCAATCTTTTTGGTAAATAAAACAGTTTTAGCGAAACATTTTTATTCTGCGTAAAGCAGAATACATTTTAAGAGTTTGAATAAAATATTATATAATAATATCTTTATAGACTGAAAAATTACACGGAAAAAAAAGATTAGCTACTATCAGCAAATCCATTCGTATTATACATATACATTATTTGCAGCGAGAGCTATAATTTTGCAATAGTAGCAAAACTTTGTCGATACTTTAGTAAAACCTTTTGTTAAAGTTGACAAAGCGAGAGCTATAATTTTGTTACTATTGCAAAATTATAGCTATTAATTTTGCAATAGTAACAAAATTATAGCTCTCGCTGCAATTAATAGTTTGCTGTCTATATTTTACAAATAGTTTTGCTATAGTAGCTAATCTTTTTTTCCGTGTATGTTTTTACTTATGCAGTACTGACATAAATATCGAGATATTATTTAGCAACACGTAATGAAAGTACTTAGCAATATTTAAGATAATAGACTTTAAGACAGGATTAAGGAGTGTGGCCAGCGAATTCGTATTGCAAATGTGTTTTTAATGAGAACTTAACTTGTCCGATCGAACATACGAATCTCGTCGTACACGATATCGCTACTAAACGATTCTCTTTACGGAGTTGGAGCTTTACGATCAAACAAGACCAATCATTTTCCCTCGCGTCGTTTCTCCCTAGTGCTTTCACCAGCTCCAAATGCGATTTAACACCATTATCGATGTTGCAATTTTGTAACATTATATAAAACACATAGAATAAATGATTATATAAATGCAAAAAGCTCTCTTGACTATAATAAGAGAAAAAGGTATTTTAAATGTGGTTTAAGTACACAAATATTTATAATAATTGTAAATATCATTAAAAACGCATATAAATATTAAATTAAATGTCCCGAATTTTATTTATTTGCTCGAGAGAAAAAAAGTCAAATTGAATTCAATAGTAATATACCAACGAAATGTGTATATCAGTATTAACTGAAATTCCCAAAAAGGCAATTATACTTCATTTTTATTACTTTGCATGCTAATTATTATAGAATATATTTAATTTTTCTCCGTGATCTTTGTGATTCTACAATGTTTTCTATGCTATAAGAATCAAACAAATATATATACAGAATATAAGTTATATAAGAATATAAATTAGCATATATATATATTGGTAAAAATTTTAAATAAAGTTATTGAAATTTTCTCTCTTATTTGAATTATTTTATACATCACTATTTCTATATAGATTTTATTTTTTAAACAGAAATTGTGTATTTTCTACTTCAAAATTTTTCTACATTAACTTATACATGTGTACTATTACAGTACTGGTTAATTATTTATCTGATTGTGAATGCATAAATGTAATTATAATATGTTATTACAATAACGGTACAAATTTAAAAAATGTGAATCAGTTAATTATGACTATCATCATGATTAACAGAAACTCTCTAATCTTTTTATAATTCGCTTTGAATGTTGATATTGATAAAATTAAGTCGAGTCGTATCTTGCTAGATATAAAACGTTATAAAAGTGGACTTAACGCTCTTTGGAATTTTTGGATTGTTTATAATGCCACGCCTATTTGTGTTTTCTTTATGTAACTTGTTTAGAAACACGTCACTCTTTATCCCGTAATTCCAATTGTATCTCTTCCAAGGTTTTGCCTTCGGTTTCGGGCACAAATAGGTAAATTAATACCCATATAAGAAACGTTATCGCGGTGAACGTCCATAATGGTGCGAACGTGCCGTATAACTCTTGCACGACCTACAAACACAATACAAATAGTTCTTGGTATTACATTATTTTACTACATGGTATTAAGTAATAGGAAGTCATAAGTTTGAAAAAATTATTTTTTGTTAACGTGTAATGAGCCATTCTGCTTATTAGACGAATATAATATATGCAGTTATGACAAAAAAAGCTTTTAAATAGCTGATGTTATTAAAATTACAAATCTACTTTTAGAAAATATTTTTTATGCAAATCTTTTTAACAGGTAATAAGATATTGATCGCTATTAAAATTATGTAATTTTCATATTTATATACATCGTAATATAATGTTTCTTAACATTATTAGAGGTATAGGGAGAGACTTCTTTTTGGCCGTCAGGACTATTAACCGATGTTATATCATACCGTGCTGTATAATACTATTGCGAAGTAAAGAATCCTTTTTGGTTAAAACTCTTAACTGATCGATGCTGTCAATAACCCGCTTACCGCTCTCGTCCGCGAAAACAAAATCGATTTTTACACAGACGTCAACGTACCTGATAAAACTTCACTATGGCAGTGGTGCTTATTGCGTAGTAAAGAGCATTGAGCACTGCGGCTGGTACTCTGACCTCGACTCTGAAGATCTCACCGATATACGCTAGCGGTATCGGATTAAGGCCGAATCCAAAGCCGAGCACGTAAATCACCACGAAGACCGTAGGCACCCACTTGAATCGAGAGACGTCGAAGCCGGCGGACTGCAATTCGAAGAAAATGGCTATCGTCGCTAGCGACACCATGCAAATCGGTGCAGTAATCAACAGCAGCAATCTCTTGCCTGTGAGACGTACTACTGATACACAAGCGCCACCAGCCAGGACGATGGCGATGCCCGTTATGATGATGCCGGCATTAGTTGAAATCTCGAAGTCGGCCTCTTCGTATATGTACGATTGATACGCGAGTATCGGCGCCGCGCCGGTCAATGTCAGTCCGCTCAATAATATCAGAGCGATTCGAAAGGCTCTTCTATTTTGTGCCTTAGTGACGATCTCCTTGAGCATTTCTTTGAGAGTCATCTTGCTGCATTTGTCCTCGGTCTCCACGATTCTTTTGATCTCCTCGAGTTCTTCGTCCACGTTTTCTTTACCCAAGGCCCACTGAAGAGTTTTCTCTGCGGGTTCAAGTCTATTCTTCCGCGTGAGGAACACCGAACTTTCGGGTAACCAGATGAAGGTCAGTAGAAAGAACACTGGCGCACACATGCTTGTCATCGCCATCACGAATCGACTGAGCCACAGACCGATCGCGTAGGCGAACAGCATCCCGATGTTGAGTAGAACAGCCATTAAAGTACCTAAGGGCCTTGTCTTATTCAGTGACGTCTTTTATCTTTTAAAAATACTAATCGCGAACAATGTCATTTAAGTGTAACAACGATTACAAGATACATGATCGGTTCATTAACAGTAACCGTAATCGTATCTATTAAATATAAAACCATGTAGGTTTGTCTTTTCAAGAAATCTTGTTTAAAAATACAAATAAGATGTCAATTATCATCTAGGAGAATAACATTTATTATATAATATTAATGAATAAATATCTAACATTTATATTTAAATAAATGTATAAATGTATGTTAATGCGACAATTAAAAATTAAGCACTGAACATTGATGACGTATCCAAAATAGCTGATACCACACCTAAAGGACCTCTGGTCCGCTTGCTGCTGACCTCTCCAAGATACATCGGCATTACAGCGTATGTTATGCCACATCCGATGCCCGCGAGTATCCGTCCAACGTACATGATTGGTACAGACGTGGATAGTCCGATGATGATCCACGACAGAATCTTCGGTATTGTAGTGACTAGCAAGGTTCCCTTACGCCCAATATTGTCCATTAGTATGAAAGGCACCAACGAACCGATGCCAACTCCGACATAGAAGAGGTTCACGATCCAAGCAATCTCGTCGGATGTCACCTTTAAAGGGTCCTCGTCGTTGAACTTCGGTATGGTCGGCGTGCTCCATCCTTCGTGGAGGCCGCAATCGATAATTAAAATACTACCTGGGAAGCGATCAGTAAAAGTTTTCCAGAGGTCATTCGCTTAGGGACCCAGACGTTGGCGCCATCCCCGAATACTTACATATGAATCCAATCAAAGTTTGCCGTAATATACCGCGGTCCATTGTATCTAACGATGTTTCTCTTGTTTAGTTATTTTTATTGGATTTAATCGTGCTACGAATTAAACGGAGCAAAAAGTAGTTGATGCTACATTTTATGTCTGCAAAATTAAAGGAACAAATACAACGAGTACTTGTTCTTTTAATTTTCACCGCTAAATGTCTGTTATATAAATGTACATATGTTATTGTTGCAAGTGATATCACATATGTGATATATGATCCAGATTTTATTTGCTTAAAAGAATTACCGCATAAAGACAACCAAACAAGCGATTACTATCATCCAACTTGTGTTCCGGTTTGAGATTGAACGCTGAAATGGTACAAGGATGCAGGAAATTAAAAAAACGAAATTCTATCTTATGTTAATCATCGCGATCGCGGCAACGCGCATGGCTTATCTTTCTAATCAGGCGATCTCCGAGCCAAACGGAGATAACGGAGATAAAGCCAACAAGGGTACTAACTAGATTCCGCGCTACATATCTCCCGACTGAGGGTGTGATACGGTCACACGTGTAAACGGCTACGTCTGCACGGATGACCGCTGCCTGCCGCGGTTGGAGAGTACTTGCTCTTGCTTTGTGGCACGCAATGCGATGCGCTCCCAAAGCGACAGTTTATGGCCGACCATACAATACACCTATTAAGAGACGGAGACCGAACTGGGCGCGTTCCTTAACATGAATTTATTACCGTGAAATTTATAGCCTTTGATGATTCGCTGTTCGAAACAGAATATCCGTCTGATGAACATCTGATCAACAAATGAATAGTTAAGAAAAATTAATTAGTTCGATTATGAATTGTAAGAAAAAATTCTAATTTTTACATAAAATTGATTAACAACATTACTAGTTTTGATCGATAATTGGTTATCTTAATTTATATAATTAATAATTAATTAAATACAATAACGATAAAATAATAAACGATGACTTTTATATATCAATATTTATGAATAAAATTAATTTAATTTAATTATCATATTTTATATAAACATAGAAATAATCTGGTACATTTAATTCAATCAAGATACAATAGTACAAACTGATTTACATTTACATATCTTATCTTTATTTGACTTACTGTGTTTGATGATCAAACATTCTTAAATAAATGAGCAAATTTTTAAAAATAATAGGTAGTTTCTAACAGTTCAAATTGCAAAAGCATCAAAACTTTACTAACAAAACTATATACACTCGGAAGTTCAACTACAAATGCCTCTGCAAATATGCGAGCTATTTTATCTAATACTTTTTTTTATCTTATACTCGTTTATTCACTACACTTATATCTACACTTATATCTACACACATATACTCTAATTGATGTCATTTTCTTAACAATTGTTACATTCGTGTATTATCTTTCATTTCTTACGTATATGTGTTTGGTTTAGAAATATCCAACGGAATATCTATTCTGTTTTTTAACAGACTTTAAATTATTAATTAATGATTTAAACTACTGTTTCGCACAAAAATGATGTTATGCTCTTAAAATAAAAATGCAATTGCAGCGCTTGTTACAACAATTAAAATTGTATGTTTTTTCGAATGTAAGATCGTATTCCATAAAACAATTTGTCACTCTTCGTTTCGTAACGATTAGAAAATGCTAACACAATATGCAACTGGTGCATAACAACTACTATTACAAAGATTTTATTATTTAATACACGAATCGTAACTGCGATAATTATAAGTAATATTTAATTCTCTTTTTCTCTTATCATGACATTCGTCGGTTTGAAGCGAACAGTAAACTTTCGTAATATAGAAAGGACTTGGTTTATTCGAACTGACTAGAATATTAAAGAACATTTTTAACTTGATTTAATAACCAAGCGTTACCTAGAATTTCTTCTGAGCCTCTAGCCTGGTTCCTGGAATCTGGTTCTCTCAGCAAATATAAACCTTCGGTAAAACCGGTCAAATTCTCAAAACCAGTTTTTACGTCTTTTTGTCTTGCTCAAACAGGTTGCCGAAACCATCGGAACACGCTGAGTCGTTGCATCGGCAGTTTATATCGAGACGTTTCCCGTCGTCTAACCACTTATCATCACCAAGGTGTAAGAAAAAAGGTTTCACGGTTACTACCCCAAGGTCGTCACGTTCGGAGGTGTACGATATTTCACCTTAACTGTGTAATCGATGAACAGTTAATTTCAGCCTCCCGGTCGAGGGACTATGTGGGGCTTGGATTATAATATATAATTACTTCCACTAAATATGTTTATTTTTATTCAAATTTAAAAAATCTTTTCTTTGTCAGTAAGAATTATTACAAAGGTAATCAAACATTTTTTGACATTTCTGGCAAACTTTTTATTTCAGACTAATTTACAACAATTTTCGACTGAGAATTCCGGAAAAGAACTTTACACTTGAAAAGGATCGGAATTCTCAATTAAAACGTTGTGAATTAGTCTGAAATAAAAAGTTTGTTAGAAATGTCGGAAGAACGTTTTATTACCTTTGTTTTTATTTTTATTATTATACATATTATTATAAAAAATAATTGATTTAGTAAACAATTGAGATAGTAAACAAAGATTATTGAATTATAGATTATTAATGAAGACATTATCATAAAGGCTCCTACTGAATCTATCACAAGTGTAATTTGATGGGCATATATTTTTATTTCAATGTATTTTGCAAGAATCTTTTACATACGATGTTATAATCAAACAAGGACAACTATGGCAACTCGGCACACACACATACACACAGCTTTAATAAACTCTTCAGAAACTAATTCCATATATACATTTTTAATTTTATGTGAATTTTATGTTAAAATCAATGAATTAAAAGTATGTTTTTAATCTGAAATAATGGAAATATTTCACAATATTTACAATACTGATAATTAAAAAACAGCGAATGATGGCCTTCTACATTAAGGAAAAATTTATAGATGAAATAATTTGTTGAATTCTTTAGAAAATAAAAAGCGACCGATATATGATTGAGTTATTATATTTTCTTTAAATTGATAATATAAAGTAAATTTTCATTGTGTTAATTAAGCTATTGTACCGCGATGTTTAATCACTCATAGCTAATATAATAAATCATTTACACGTATGCGTTGCAGCATTCGCTAACGTGAAACTCGAACGAACGTTGACTCGATTAATTGACAGATATGTACATAAGAGTCATTATGCGAACACACATATTTTATCTCAATCACGTCGTTACATCTGATTTAACAACAACGTGCCATTATCACGGATTTAATTCGCCTTGATCAGCGAGCTTTTACTTAATCATGGAAGGCAGTTGTATGCAATTAGGAATTATTCAATCATACCATTTGATGGATATTAAGCGGGTGATAACATCCAAATCACATTTTTTGAGCGTGGTTTAGACAAGGGATTACGATTAGCATAAATATTGATATCATTATCTATTGTTTATTTCCGTATCTGAATCTTTAATGTTAATTCTCTTAATACTAATCTGGTTCTGCAAAACAGGTTTTGTAATCCTGATTGTCTGGTGGTTATAGTACTTAAGATAATTTTTTTTAATAATCGCATTCGAACTAACGCACTATGCATACATGCATATGAATATCGTATACATTATCAAATCCCAGTTTTCAAAGACGGAATTTTAAGATTAAAATAAAAAAAATTTTTGTGTTAAAGAAATTTCTCTCTTTTTTTTTTTTTTTAACAAAAGCTATTCCTGCCTTGTACCTATGTCCAACCATTTCCCAATGGCAATGACACTAATGACAGAAGAACTTTCGAGAAGTTCTTTTAATTATAATTCTAAATGATTTATTTCACGACAGATTTAGCTTCGGATTTATCGTCTAATTTCCTCCAAATGCATGAAACACACAGCAAAAGTGTACTCGCAGAAATAATTATATCGAGAGTTCACCTTGATAAAGCACCTGTCACTACCACGATAGTCGAGAACGAGATGCTGAGATCTCGAGGCGCGTAGGCGACAACGACGCCGTTGTCATTCTGAAAGACGCCGGAAAGGAAACTGAGCCTGACTCTGATATGCAGGCACGTCACTGCGATTTTAATCGAATCCCCTCCTGTCCCGGATGAAGAACTACAACGTGGCCTGTAACCGCTAATTACTTTCCCGTGCTATTTCTCGCGCGCGCAAAGCTTTTTCCGTACAGTTTTTCATATCGTTCTTCTGTTCTGTCATTTAACCGCCTTTTAGTGGCCAGGCGTGCGGAACGCGTATCACGTCACGTATCACGTATTTTGAAAATTGCTCCGTTCGACGACTCGTGATTTTTTTCCACTACCTCGACAGGCGGCGAGTGTGACGGTGTGGGTGTTAAATGGCAGGAATGCCTGGGAAAACTGATATGCTCGCTATTAATTTGTTGTTATTGAATGTGCTAGGTTTAACTTCTGGATAAATGCAATAACGTGTGTTTTCGCTTCCACGTGCAAACATTTGCTAATTGAAAGTGAGAACGCGATCTATAAACGTTTATTCTATGTCTATGTCATGTTTATTCAATACCTCTGAGCGAAACCAAGCGAGAGATGCAAATTGCATATTTTTTATTCCAGTCATTATGTTGCTCTCGGTGATTTTCGCTGTTAAATCTAGGAAATCTTAAGAAGGACAGACGTGAATGGAATTACAAAATTATTTCTCGAAGGTAAAAAGTTATTCACACTGGATTTCAACCTCGGGAAATAAAAATGTGAGCCTTGCTCGGGGAAAAAGTCATTTCCATCCTTGAGCAACGTCATGGTAAACTGCTGGTTAATTTCATGTTTCATGTGAATAACATTGAATTTTAAATATACATATATCACTGAACGTGTATAAGTTTTCTGCCTCTAAAATTTCAGAAATGATCGCGGAAGCTATCTCAAATGTCAACAGTATTACTCCTGTTCAAATACGACGGTTAATATCGCTAATTTCAAAGGCGTCAAGACTTAGAAGTCTGATTTAACATTTATACCGCAAACAGGAAAGTCTAATTACCGGAACGTAATTCGCCGAACTTTCTCTCGCTCGTTCGTGTAATCGGTTCTACTTCAAACTGCGAACGGTCGATCTGACCGACAGCAATCCATTTTACTGACGCAACGACGTAATGTCCAGAAGACATCTGACGTGTTTTAAAACTTTAAAATTACATCGGTGTTCCACGCGAGCAACAACGCGTGCCAGATTGATTTAAAAGTGATATTGTCGTTGTGTTGTGTAATTCCCGACACATACATTGAGAATACCGAGAACAATGCGCAATTTTTCAAAGCACGTTTTGTTCTTATGTGTTCATCTCGACTTAATAATTTGATTCTCTTGTCGTAATCCGCGTAGTCACCGCATATTAATACTCTTGCGCATTTTAACAACATGACGTCAATTACATTCTTAAAAGCATTTTAAAAACTTTACTTAATAAAACTTTACTTAATAAAACTTTACTTTACTTAATAAAACTTTATTACTTAATAAATAAACTTTTTGTCGCAAAGATTAAGATCTGATTAATTCAAGGAAAAGATGTTATAATGTAAATGCATATTAGATATTTAGCTTATTAGATATTTAGCTTAGATATTTAGCTTATTCATAATAGATCTCTTCTACGAATCTATAAAGTTAAATATTTATATGTGAATATATAATTAATATATAATTGTCTATCATGGACTGTAATTGTTGAGTATAAAAAATACTGATGTGATACATAGATATGTTTATTGAAAGTAATAAGAACTATATAAGAATTTAAACTTTTACTTTTTATTACGTTTATCGTTCGTGAAGAAAATGTGGCGTATGCTGTTAAAGAATCACTATATAAAGCTATTTAAACTTTTTTTATCACATTCTATAATACAATTATTGATATTTTTTGCAAATTATATTTTATTATTAATTCAGATGCGCGATGTATTTATCCGCGAAGTATTAAGAGAAAGACCGAGGAAAGTGACAAGAAGTTTGTTACGAAATCCAGATGATTCTCCGAATGCTCATCACTTTGCTCCTTTCCTCATACCTGCTTTAATCAGGAAACGGCATGGTTAAACTACGTCAGATAGCGACAACTGGAACAGGTGGGATGAGGGGAAGTGGGAGGATAGAGGGAGGAAAGAGGTCGTTCAGCGCGCGGAGACAGCACGATAGTCCCTAAAGTATATTTGCATTTGCATTCGGTAATTAAACCTCCCTCCGTTTCCACGATACTAGACTACCTCAAGCTCGTTCTTATCGGAGTTTGTCGAAGAAGAGCAATTGGTCGGCTCGAGGAATTCCAAATGGCTTTCTCGTGCCCGAGGCACGTGACCAAGTTATAACGGCCGGAAGTCAGCGAGATACAAAACTGTCTAGAGATCCACGGTGATTAATCGTTTCGTTCAGTCAAAGTTACTCCACGTTCCATTAATTAAGTAATTAAACCGCTGTCGCTTCGCCTCCAGCATCACGATTGACATGAGATTTCGTACGAAACAGATCGGAGAAGAGATTCTTGTTACAATTTGCGTTAGTTACCGTTTCTGCTGCCGTTTTGCGTTACGTGAGGGAAGCAGTAGTGTTTGGAAATCCTTGACAATTTCTACGAAGCTCTAAAAAATTTGTGTTCTATTGTAAAGAGTATTATTTTATAAATTATAACTTTAGTGTGTATTTAAATAACAATTCGTTGAAATAAGTTGTTGAGATAACAATTCGAATGGAACAACATATTTGATAATAGCGATGGTATTTTACTAGTGTTATGTGTATAAAAGTAAGAGACTAAAAACCTTATTCGCGAAACTACGTGCAATTTGTTTTTCGAGACAATATACGCTTGATTATTTTTCTCTAGAAGTGTACGAGTGTATTGCCGGCAATTTGTATACGATTACTAATATTGTATATGTAGACTAACAAGGAAGGTGTCGGAAGTATCCCCCTCCGATTTTGATAAGCTTCTAATATGTTGTTTTCCAGATCAAAATAGGGGACATGTTTTTTTTTATACGTGCTCATACGGCCGAAACTAAGAAAGATAGAACAAAAATTCAAACTGGGTCTTAAATGGCTTGATGATTACTATAAAATAATGTGAAAGAAATTTATTATTTTTTTTTATTTTTCAAAAAACCTTGAGGGCCCATCGAACAATATCAATGTCGTGAATTATTATTGCTTTTTCAACAGCACTTCTTTTGTATTCAATTGGAATATTATCATTTATACATATCATTTTCTTCACATAATACATTGTTTCTTCGTCTTCATTTCCTTCTTCGTCTGTTATTGCTTGTGTTTCTGATATGTCAAAGGAATTTTCAAAATCAAGAGAATCTTCTTCTTCAATCTCAAATTTTTCCTCGTACATTTGTTGCAGCATATTTTCTATTTTCTGTTGCACTTCTTTTTTTTCATTAGTAAAAGTTTGTGGCATAGCAGTTTGTGGCATATTAAAAGTAGTGGCAGTAAACAGCAACATTATTACGTTTCTTGGATTGAATCGCATTTTGCCTTAAAAAATATGAATAATAAATATGTAGATATACACATATATGTTCAAAGTATAGATAGTAATTATGTATATTAAAAAATAGTAAAATGTTTTATTATACTTGTTATATTTATAATAATAAATGCATACCTATAAAACTGCAACGATTAATAGTTCACACAATTTAATTAAGAGTACACGATAAAATGTACGATGTTACGTGTGTACAATGTTATTAAACTAATGCTCTAAATGCAAAGCGACGGCATTTTATACTTTCTCCAACGATAAAATTATTTATTTTATAGACCTTTAAACTTGTTTTTAATGTTATATAAGTGTTCATGTTATATAAGCTGTATGTGATGAAAACTTTCGTGATTAGATATGAATATGTCCAAGTGTATTCGTTATCTATTGATTACAGGAAAATGCATTGCGCGAAGAATCGAGCGCATGGACGGACACAAATAGCGTATGTACGGAGGCGTTTATAATTAATTCTCGAAAATGATATTACGCAACTTAAATATATATGGATGAATTCGTAAAAAAATAATCTTTAATTTGGTGAAAACAAAAATTCAAAATTTTGAAAAAAAAGTTAGAAAAGCAAGGTTTTTGAAAAATAAAAAAAAATAATAAATTTTTTTCACATTATTTTATAGTAATCATCAAGCCATTTAAGACCCAGTTTGAATTTTTGTTCTATCTTTCTTAGTTTCGGAGATATTCGCTCCGAAAGAGAAAAACCGATTTTTTTCAAAGGGGTGTTTCACCCCCTAAAAGGCCGTATGGGCACGTATAAAAAAAAACGTGTCCCCTATTTTGATCTGGAAAACAATATATTAGAAGCTCATCAAAATCGGAGGAGGACACTTCCGACACCTTCCTTGTAAGTGAAATTATAATAACGATGGACACAATTATATAAAACGGTGGTATGCAAAAATTCTCTTTTATGTTTTATTCTCTTTTCAATTTTATGTTTAAAAACAATTTTATGTTTAAAAACTGAATATCAGATATTGAAGTGTGAAATTCGCACGCATATGACCGTATCCACATTAGTTGAAAATCATAAAATTATCATTAATTATCATCTTTAAAAGATAATTTTAACGAGAAAAGAAAATGTAGAGAAAAAACTAGTAATATATGTATAATAGTTAATTAGACGTAACATTTTCATGATGTAATTCACTTTCAAGCAGAAACACGCTGCAAGGAAGTATTAACCGTAACTATATTTCATAACATTACATTATTTCGCTCACATGATTTCAATACAGAATTTTAATTCATGTATCTTATAGAGTCTAGATGTGGTATAATTCGTGTCAGAATTCAGAATAGAATAATTCTTATTTATGTATCGACTTTATATATCGTGTATCACAAAAAATATTTTTGAAGAATCGGAATACACGTATATATAAAATACTGTATATATATATATATATATATATATATATATATATATATACACATATACACGTATGTCAAAATATATATGTCAGAGAATTTAATTCTATTTTGAAATTTAAAAGTGAATTGTAGATCGTAGACTTTACCAAAAATTTTCTCTTCTTTCCTGCTGTGAAATTAATTATTCAGAACTCTGATTGTAATATTTTCAATAGCACTTGCCTAACGAATACTTGTATCTTTTATATACATATACATAGATATACAAAGATACGTTGTCAGGATGGGTACTTATACGCGCGTTTTTATTCCGCATAGAAGTCGGGGAATCCACTCGATATCCCATGTCTGCGATATCGGTAAAGTTGGCCACGAGAGACCGAGCCTACTTGGCAGATATAATAAAAAGAGAAATATCGCAGGGGCGGAGGCGAAAAGGCGCGAGCTGCAGTGAGCGGTATGCGCCGCAGCCCGCGGCTACGCGCTGTAAAATGAGAAATGCATGAGAAAGCCGCAGGGTAAAGGACTTACCATCGTGGGAGTCATAGAGGTAGATGATTTTCTTCCAACCGTAGTATCGCACCGTATCAATGATAGCGCGATGGTAATCCGGTCGCATACTTATGGCGAAGTCCAGAAGACCCGAGGATGGCGTCAGGACCTGGATATACAATAATCCCGTGCATTTTCAGCATTCTACGATCGTGCTCGTTGTGAAATTTTGAACAGGCAGTCGTACACCATTCATTTAACGCGCTGCCGAAATTAATTCTACTTAGGAGGGAAAGGAAGCTCCGTCGAAACTTTAATCTGAGTCGGTGCAATCGAGCTCCTACCACTCGTGAATTCTCTTTGAAATTTAATTCCTCGCGAATGTGCAACTGGTGCATGTGTAGTGATTTACTACCGAAATATATGCCTTTTGATACTAATTCCAGTTGTCGAGTCCCAACTCGACTTTTTCCCGTAAAACATTTACGCGCTTTAGATATGTATCACGAGATTTTTGAAAACAATTTAGAAATATCTTTTTAAAACGATATTTCTCTTTATGGAGATCCTTGAAATGAATGTTGAAAGGAAATAAATACTGTATCACATTTAAAAAATTAATCATCGTCCGGCTATTAGAATGAATATATCATATTGAATTTCCAATGGTACCTTTTTTCTTGAACGCGAGACAGCGATGCAAACGTAGTGCAAGTAAAGATCTCATGGAAATTGAAAAAGGATTTTCTCTATATAAATGGCCGTTCCTGGCGAAACCGTAATTGGCCTAAAAAAAGGAATAGAAAGCCGAGGCGTCGAATCAGCATTACCGCGCGATTACCATTTAAACGACATCGACGTTCGTTACGCGTACATATATACTTATACTGCACGGAAATATATCGCGAGAAAAACACGCACACAAACGGCTGAAATACTCACGAGCCCGGCGTTCATTCTATAGAGCATAGCGCGATATCAGTTTACAGCAGCGCGATAAATGCAGCCCCGCAATTCTAGCCGGCGAATAAATTTTCCGTGAGCCAATTCATTTCGAAATTCAAATTATAATATGTATACCGTATGTATCGCATACATATTTACGTATTTGTATGGATGATTGTATCGATTAAATCCATCATCATCATGCATCTCGCAGCGCTGCTAATTATCAGTCGCAGCGCGAAACGAAACTATTGATTCTGTACACGACAATTATTGTCAAATACGCGTATCGTAGCATGTACTTCCTTTTTTCCTATGTCGAATTGATAAGTGGGACGGAAAATTCATGCATTAACTATAAGCTGTTCCATAGATACGTGATTTAGGCGCCAATCCCTCAGCCTTTACATATACTCTTCGATGTAATTTAAATTTGACGAGATTTGAAATTTAATGGGAATTATTATGTGACATAATTATTAAAACCATTTATGTTATATACTTCAACAATCGTCAAATGCGCGTAATAAAATATGCGAAATAAAATCTAAATTTTATATATAATTTTTTTAAACTTCGTATACTCTTTGAAGCAGAACCGGTTTGTAATAATTCTTTCAGATTTCCTTGTACGTTCTGCTTCAAGGTACCGAAGAAAAGACATGCGGAGTGTAAAATATAAGATTGTAAAAGAAAGACATCGCAGAAAAACAGGTTTCATGAATAAAAATTAGATTCAAATAAGAATTCGATTCATTATCCTGCTCTGAAGAAAAGTACTGGCTATGACTAATAGCACAATTCTTTCGAATGAAACAAGTGATGTAACTCTCATGAATTTTTTAAATCGATGATCTTATTATCTCGTTGTAAAACCCGGAACAATATTACACAAACATGAATATATCATAATAATATTAGGTCATTTAAAAAGTATCCGCGGTTTTTGTTCAATTTTTGACGAGCAATTCTTATATTTCGTAGTATTTACAATCATAATACTCCTCAAAGAAATGATGCATACAAAAATATTTCTTACACCAGGAGCAACGTATTACGGCAGGTGCACCACATATAGCACAGCGTGGTATTTCTTGTATATTTTTTCCGGATAAAACCGCGGATACTTTTTAAATGACCTAATATAATATGTATATATTATATATGTATATTTTATACAATATACAATATATAAAATGATATATAATTACTATCATTATATATATATATATATATATATATATATATATATATATATAAAACTCCAAGAGAATAAAAAACAAGAAATCGTTTAAAATGTTGTAGGAAAATTTAAAAATAAAAAATATAAGGTGATAAAGATGAACGCGCTACCTTTAACGTCACAAATTAATGTCACAAGAAAAAGATATGGCTTACCTTTTCCGGGAACCAAGGTGTCACAAATGGCATTTGGAATGTGTTGCTGTACGAATGCAGTGTATCGAACGAGTCTGGACTCACGGCGCCCAGCATCGAAAACACACCTCTACTAAATTGACTGCAGACTGTAAAATGTAAAAAAGGATGATTGTTATTATTCGAGAAGAAATAGGAAAAAAATAATCGTCAATGTATAAAACGATTTTTTTAATTCTTGAAAACACTTGATATTGTAAGATTTTGAGCAAGTTGTAATGTTTAAAGAATTGTGTACATAAAATGATAAAATCTTGTTTGACGTGTATGTGCAAATATATATTCATCACGTATGAACATATTTACGCATTATTTATAGGTTGTTATTATTTAATATAAATAAACACACGTACTATCCGCTTTATGAAGATCGAGCGACCATCATATGATGGTTAATCTCATTGACCATTGTGTGTGGTCTTCCACAAAGCACAATAATATCGCAAAAGTGTCAGCTTGCGAGACATACTGAACGCCTGCTGGATAGATCCGTTTTTATTAGCATAGTAGAGACAAAAAGGACCAATAATAAAAACAGCGTATGTGACGGCCAAGCTATACACAGATCTAAATTTGATTACCACGTTAACAAAGTCGCTTTTAATAACGCGAGATAAACGATTGAGTAGGAAAAATACCTCTGAACGGAAATGTAATATATTTCTTCGTCAATTTACGTTTTAATATTGATAATCGAAAATATTCATTTTTTTTTTAACTTTCTATCTATCTTTCACACACATATTATTTTTCATAAAATTACAATAAATTCTTTTTATTTTAGAAAAAATCTTGGCATGTAAAAATTGACATTGTTGGCAGAACTGGATGGTCGCACCGCGCGAGAATATTTTTTTTATTTATTTGATACTCAACGTTAAATCAATATTGAAGTTTTATTGAAATTCAACTGAAACAAGTAATATGTATATAAAAATAAATAACAGATATATTAATGTTGAACAAATAAAATAAAGAAAGTTAAATCTAATTTATATATATATATATAAAATTGTGATTATTATATTATATTATATTCAATATAATTCGTTTATGTGATAATTTAAAGCGTGGTGATGTGTTTAACTGCAATGGTTAGTACGTTCGAGATAAATGGTGATAATGGACAAACGCGATAAAATGTATAGAAGAACGGGCCATCTTGGAATAGGTGGTAGGAAAAAGGGAGAGTGACTGAGATAGGATATCGGTTGCACCGATTGCGAAGGTGAGGGAAAATCCAAATGGTTGGAAGCGATCCAAAGAGAAGGTATGCGGCGGATAAAAGAGTGCTGGTCGAAGAAAAAGAAACCGGGAGGAGCTCTGGAAGCTGCAACCTCTACAAGTTAATCGCTAAAGAAGAAACTGACAAGACTCGGGGCCGAAGATTTTTGCAACGTTTGTCTAAATGACTAAGAAACGTTGCTATTTTCGATGCTTAATGCGAATAACATTGCGGCCTTACAACAAGTCATTGTAACTCCATAAATGCGATTGGCCACTTTTTATTTTGACTTACGTTTTTCCTCCTTTATTGAAATATGTTACTTAAACATTTAAACATTTAAATTTAATTTAATATTAAACAGCGAAATATATTCAAATATATTTTATTTTTTTAAGATAAGAACTTTTTAAAGATAAAACTTTTAAATTTAAATTTACTTAAATTTAAGAAAAGGAAAAATATTTGAATTTTATTTTGAATATTTATGATTTAACAAACATGGCTAATAAAGAAGCCAGAAGCTTCAACACACCATCGAATATTCTATATACAGTAAATTACGCGCGCGTTTATGGCTTCCTCCTTTAATTACAAAAAGAAACAGCTTTTGAGGTCACCCCATTGAGCCTCCAAAGAAAATTGCGCATACCCAAGGGTGGTAGCTTATTAACCATTTCGTTGTTATCATTACAGTACTCGTGTATAATTTCAAGTTACGCAGCCTACTTTATTTTAATTATTCTTTTATGCTCGCCCTCACGCCCAGCGTTCATCCAGGGCCTGGGGTGAAAAAAGACAAAAGAAAAAGAAGAGGTAGAGACGGGCCATTTTTATTTTCGTTGTTCCGCGGCTACCACGTGTACGTGCAGTAGAGCAGAATTCAGAGATCCGGCAGCACGGCGGCCAGCATTTATTGTGGCCACCCCGAGGGTGCATTTATATTCATAAGCATAATGGGGCATCGTGATATATGCGCCCGCGCCTTGGTTAAGAATGTCCCTTCGCTCTTTCGTCATTATTAATTCCGCGTACCGTCGCGCTTGCGAACGTTTCTCGACGACCATAAAAATACGCGCGTCCTTTTATTATTTAACTAAACACGGCGAGCTTCGCTCTAATCGTAAGTTGTAACTGACGGATGTTATCTCGAGGAAACATCCGCGAACAGTATTTCCCTCAAGGACCTGTGCACCTGTGCACTTCGTACTTCGCAACGTACTTGTTACGTTCCTGCCGCATCCGGTTGTATGAGTTATACTAGTAGTTCCATGCGTTACTATACATTTCTCACGAGTATATTCCATAAATTTTGCATCGAATTTCGGATATATAAGAAATTTGGAGAAAATTTTTTCTCCGTGGAAATTTAATTAAATGCTGTCAACTTTAAGATTTCTCCATTAAATGGCTCGAATTAAGAAATGTTTTTTGAAATAAGATTTATATTTTAATAATTATGAAAACATATGCTAAAAATTGATTTAACTTTATGTATAATGTAGAGCACAAGATTGGTTGAAATTGGTTAAATATTATATGATAATTTCGTGTATGTAAATGTATTATTCACGAAATTAATCAAACTTAAAAATTTCACCACAATGTTTATCAAAATATAGAGAAAAAAGAGCAGACATATAAAATGAATTTTATAGCTTGTATAATATATAGTCAGAAGAATGCACATAAAAACACTTTTTGAATTAAAAAGTTTTTAAATTTTTTGTTTCGAAATGTTTGAAATTTTCAAGCACTTCAATTTCATGAGTCACTGCACAATATATATTAAATAAAGGATATATCAGCAGCATTTTCCACGTAAATTTCTTTTCAGCATACATAATTTTCACTAAAACTACTAGTTATGGCTATAAGATAACTCGTTAAATTTTAATCAGTTTTTTAGATGCTATCGTATGAACTTAAGTAAAAAATTCAAAACTTGTTAATTGACTTTCAAAGTAACATGATAGTTTTTAATAATAAAATCAAAGATATTTTTTGAATTATAATAACTAATTATAATAATTTTCTTAATATAACAAAACAATTTTTTAATCATAACAACATCGATAAAAGTTTACAAGTTTACGAAAACCTTTTGTTTTTTTTATAAAAAAAAAAGATATCCATTGTCGTGTCTGAATATATCGAATGTGAGATCGAAATCGAGAATGAGAAATTTAGAAATTTTTATATTTCTTTGAAGATATATTTAGAACTAATATATGGTTAATAAAGTAAATGGTAATATTAGATTTACAACGAAAGAAAAAACAATTTTTATCATTCTTTGTTCTAAGTTAATATCTATAATTTTCTTAACATGATATTTGAAGATTTTTATACCAATTCTTTACGATGATATTTCATATAAAGTAAACTTCATACGAAATATTGCAATTCCACCTACATGGTGCGTCTATCATCTTATTTGTTTCGATATATTGTAGAAGTTTCGAATCGATACGCAACTTGTGTGTACGGCGTACAATGAGCATACCAAAGTTGCATCAAATATGTGAAAGGGATGCTCTCGATCAAGTAGGCGGCAGATGGTCGCAGCATTATCGACTCTATGCATTGGCTCATGACTGAACAAGTTTAACGTCTATTATTATACTAAATATATCTACTCGCTGCGCAGCTAGCCTGGGTCAGGCTAATGATGCCGGCAAACTTTGTACACTACAGGTGTTACGTACATGCAGATGATACTATCTAACTTCGTTATACATATGCCCAGACGAGAAAATGTAATAATAGTGTAATATAAAATTTATATTTATTAAGAACGAATAATTCTAATCATCTAAACTCCATGTACAGAAACGATTTCTACTATTTCCTCTTCAACTTGAGATTTTTGATAAAACAGTAATTAAATAATTATTTATATTTGATTAATGAATAAATTCTTTTTTTTTTCTAATAAATCAGTTCTCAAGTTTCGTACGGTTCTTGTGTTAAAAGTATTGCCGCATAATAAACAATTCAATCTTGTGAGAAATTGATCTCAATGAATGTCGATAGCAGGAGGTAAGTTTGTTATAATCCTGATCTCGATTAAGAAATCTCTTCTTTGTTTAGTTTACCTTCTACTCCTTTTAGTCAAAAAGTTTCAGAAGGCCATTTCATAACTTTGAGACAATCAACGGGAACGCTCACAAGAGAGAATACTCGGAGGCAGACTTGAATATCACGGGTAAAATTATTTTTTACTCGCAAAGTTTCAAGTACCTGTCATAATGTAACTGGGCGGTCCTCAACTGGGTCGCGATGATGGTGTCAGCCACCTTTAGCAGGCAACTAGACAAATCTCATGGCTCCACTCGACAGTATGTAAGACTTCTTCCACGACAGTAAACTTAGCAAGATTGGTTATGTTACCGTACTTTAACCTTGGGTGCTATAATTTTCTGTCACGGAGATATATGTATCTTTCATAGAAAATGTTATAGTAGATGGTAGAGACTTGATAATTAGATTCTCGCAGAGTACAGAACTAAAATAATCAGTTATTTTCGCCGAAGCGCATACAGAATACATATCACGTATATTCTATTCACTCTCTTCGCCAACAGATATCTTATTCTGTTAAACTTGAGTGCTATTACATATGTATATAACTTAATGATACGACGCCGACAATTGTATGAACATTTTCGAATCTTGCGACAGGCGCGTGAATACTCCACAGGTAGATACTTGTACGTGTCGCATTATATTTAGCAACTGGAGAACAACTAATTCCAACTAGCGTTTACGAACCATTTAACTTGGTAACTTGTTCTATCACGCATGTTCCTATTTGTCCTTTAGCAGTCGCGGCGCTCGTGTAGATGTATCGGTGCGCTGAGGTGCGATGCAAATACGCGGGCATGCACCGACCTTATCAGAATTATCAGAGCACTGTTTCCTGGCCCTCCCGTATCCGTATGAAGTTCGCGTGCACAATAGACAAAGTTTCCGTGGCCCAACGATTATCTCGATTTGAGCCGGCGTGCGCATACGAACTCTATAGAAAATGCTAAGAGCGAGATATACCTAAGTGGTCGTAAACTCCGCGGAGAATCGCATGCATGTTATCGTATCTAACAGCGGTAAGCTACGGTCATTGCGCTAAATAAAATTAGATATGGATACCAACGAGAATCGCCAAAATTGAATATATTTTTAAACTTCTCGTGATGCGCAGTTTTACGTAAATGCTCATTCAAATTCAACACGAATCGTGTTAGATATTAAAGATTCACGATGATGAAAGCCAACGGTATAATGACGTTTCCAATTAAAACTTGAAAATACACGCTAATAAGGAAATACAGATACTTGCGTAAAGTTCGGGTGGAAAATTGGGTCAGACCACTCTAAAGTTAGCAGAGATTGCATAAAAATTTCCCATATTTATATCTCTGCGTTTTTGCCATCACGTTTTTTTTTTTACTTCGACACTTTCTTCCACTTTTTTCTTATTTCATTTATGTGGACTCCTCGTCTTTGTTATCTTCTACATATATCATACATGAAGAAAATGCTGTAATTTTATTTAATTCAATAACAATTATTAACTGAGCGGCCATTATCGCGAAATGAATCAGACCTGGCGTTTTCGTTTCTCGGGATCTCCGTGGAGTTTTCATTTCGACGGAAGCTGAAAATCGCGGCAGGAAGTAACCATTATTCTTCTCGGACGATATGTAGGGGCGTAATAACGTCGAGGAATTTTCCGAGGACCGTCCGATTTTCCCGCTCTGCGGTCTTTGGTTCCCAGTCCACGGAGAGTTTTTTTTCTTCTCGTTTCCTGGCGTGGTGAAACTTTCTCCTCTTCTTCCGTTCTCAAACACGCCAGCGTAAGGATTCAGTTGTGCGTGAAAGCAGACGGGGTACGAAGTCGACGAGGAGCTTGGGAGGAATCTTATTGTAGTGGGATTTAAGAGAATTCAACACGGCGAAATTCTGAACAGGCCTGGTCTTGCTTAGGAGCGCGCACTTCGTGAAACACCTTGCGGGCACCTCGACGAGGGTGAAGGTAGTATTTGTATCGACAAACTGGAATAAAAAGCTTGCGTTTGTTGCGTGCACCCTTCGTACCCACATTATGTATCAGACATATTATTACACGCGTATACGATTTTAACAATTTATGTCATTTGTATAATATTAATATAATAATATTACTATTAAAGATCAAGTTAGAAATATGATTTTCGTATTAATTAATATTCTTGAGAAAAATTGAAAATTTTGGAGACATATTTGAGACTTATTCCAAAGTTCTTCTGCAGATTTCCAAAAAGTAATTGATCGTAGGAAGAAGGTAATCGCAGCTGGTCGTTGACTCTTTTGTCTCCTTCTGTTGCTTTCCAGCAAATCGGACGCGGTAAGAAATATTCTATGACTTGACAAGGTTTCAAAAGAAGATAGGGTAGTTTGTCTAAGGAAAAGTGTGTCTGATATTTATCAAGTTATCCTGATTTAGAAGACTATTGTATATATCAAAATATTATTGTATATCAAAAACTCGTCGAAATTATTTTTCAGTTGCATAGTCAATTATAGTAACATTTGCGCTTATTGCAATTTTCTTATCATATTACCTGTGTCAGCGAGTTAAAGTAAACGGTGCTTTCGTTGCGTAATCATGTAATTAAAATGCTAGTTGGCCCCGTTTGGCGACACCAAACCCCCGCATGGTCGTGCAAACGAAATTCCTTCAGCCATCGCGGCTCTTTTATGCGTTATTAAACGAAGTGGAACCGAAAACATCTATTCTCTCACTGAAATTTTCTATTACTTTCCACTTCGCCAGTAACCTCTTAATTAATGTATTCACGGACCATTCATATCCTTTTCTGTAACGCGCACTATATAAAGCTCAGAGAACTTATGATTCTTGAAGAAAAGAAAGGTACATTCTCCAAAGAGCACAGATAATTTTGCATAAAATTAATGCCACTTGTTCTCAAGTGTCTCAACAAATCATTGTTAAGCCGTAATTACGCGACGACCTATAAACGTCATTTATACACCGACACAGTCTAAAGTATACTTTAAAGCATTGTTGTCCAACGTAAGATACGTTGTCACACCGTATGTAGCCGTATAAAGTTGCATTAACAGGATTTTTGATAGGTCATGCATAAACCTGTTATAATAAACTGAAAACTAGACGTGAAAGGGAAACCAATTAAACGCGCAGTTGCTAAATAAATCAAGAAAATATAAACAAGTACATACATATTTATAATCTTATTGTAGAAAATATTGCAGAAGTAAAATAATATAGATTTTTTTGTCATATTAATTAAGTTACAGATCTTTAATAATACATAACTTATTTATAATACATAACTTAATTAAAATGTGCGCGGAGTAGAAATGTACTAATAAAAAATTTTTGTTGCATTTGTCATATGTTTAGGTAAGAATAAAAAATATCAATATATATATATAGCATGTAATAAAAATGTGTGTAATCTATATTATTATAATTTATTATTATTTTATTATTATAATTTCTTCTTTTGTTTAAAGAGATTTGAAGATTCTTATAAACTTTGAATCATTTATTTCTTGACATCAGATATGAACGAATAAGCATAATTTATTTCTTGGTGCCAGAGATAAACGGAGATAAAGTTTCAAGTACGCTAGAAAATTTCGTTATGCATGATAACGGTGCATTTCAGCTTGTGAACGAAATGCGATTCTTTGGCGAGGTGATCGCGAAGATTAATCACACAGTGACACTAGTCGAACCCCGCGCGTGTCGCGTTTTCTCGAGACAAACGATTGGTGGTGGCCGTATTCGTAGATTCTATCGCTTCGACGATAAAACCGTCGGGTCTCCTTCGCCATTCTATTTGTAAGGGCGCACCCTTGCTTTTACCCCTTTTCTCAAATCCTCCCTGTTCAATCGGAACTGACCCTTCCTTCCTCTCTCCTCATGATGTTTCCTCTCATTCTTCCTCTTCGGCCCCTCTTACTTTTTTCGCTTTGCACCTCGAAAAGACCAGTAGTCGGCTTGCTACAACAGCCCGGGGCTGCAATCGGATTTGTAAGCTCGCTCGTGCAAAGAGAAATGTGTCTGCACGTAACACGTACGAATATCGACAGTAAGTAAGCCGAGCGAATTATTGAGCCGTAACACACATCCTCTGTCGCGAAAGAAACGTTCACTCGCGTCATATGTAGTTCTCATGCAAACGTCGATTATTGCCTAGAAAACACCAGTTTACTAAATTTAAGGTAAAATCAGGCGAATTTAGTCTACAAATTTCGATCATTCGCATACTCTCGGTCTAAAGCCGCTTACACTATTCTATCTATGGGGATTTGTCAGATTCATAAACCCGATTGGATTTGCAAATCTCACATGACGATGAATTCTCATCGTAATGACATTTAACAAAGAGATGAATACGAAAACGATTTGGGCGTTTAATCATTTAAGATTGATTTAAGATTTAAGATTTAAAAATGATTGCTATGAATACTGATTAACATTTATGCATACACAAACGATGGTATCGAAACGGTATATTTTGAAATCTCTTCTAGATGGAATGTATAATACATATCTGGAAAAAGTTTTTTGCTCACAAAAAATTTAATTAAAGATGCTTTTGGTAATAATACTTTTAAATTTCAATGCAATATTTAAATTTTTAATTTAGATTGAGATTTTTGTAAAACTTAAAAAAATTCCTTTGTAGAAAATAAAGATAAACAGTTACATTTTCAACAGTTTCATTTTGTGCATATTTATCCATAAATGTTTTGATGTAAATTTTTTATTTGTCATTTATTTGTACAAATGTAATTAGTCGAGAGTGCTCTATTCGTACACGATCTCTCTAATCACATACATGTCGAAGAGCATCAAACTGGGTGATTGGGTGATCGTAAACGCGACCGGAAATCAATCTTAGTCGAGTCATGACCGCAAATGCAAACCTTGCTCTATACCTCTTAGTATCTTGAACTCTTTGATGAAAGTTTAATTAGTTTACTCGAGAGGTAGATAATCGTAATAATAATCGAGTAAATCCAATTTACATATTTCTTTATTCCTGTTTCCTTCATCCGTCCTCTAATTTTCTCTCGCATTGTTCTAATCGCAAGTATCGAGCTGTTCGTAACCACACAAACAAGATAGGATTTCCAAACTTCGAATAGAGGAATATATATGATCCTGTATATAGGCGAACATCAAACGCAGGCAAATCTATCTACTGAGCCATTTAGCTGTGAAGAGCAGGAGTTCGACTTGGATATCGTGGCTTGTACGCAAATAGATAACCCAGATATTACCTCATTTTCACAAAGGTGCTATTTATTCGCGTACAAAATGTTCGAAATAAAGTAATTAATGGTGTACAAGTAATATATCGATGGTACGTGCACGATTAATTTCACAGAAGCGAGCCATATCACTTAACGGTGTGAAATTGAATTGATGAAAAGTTAATAAAAAGATATTGCATTCAGAGAGAGGAAACTAAAATTTTGACCATGTTCCTCTTTGATGTGGGATTTAATTAAATGCGGTCGTTAATTTTTGGCTTCCTCGTATGCGATATCATTTTTCCGTGGTTTATATCCTTTTACAGGTGAAGAGGTAATATTCCATTTAGTACGCGAGCTCACGCATGGGTTTTCATAAATTCACTTTGTAGCAGGAAACATGCACGACTCTAATCCTAGACATACCTATGGACATTAAAGTAGTGGAACACTTTAGCCGTCGTCATTTGATGCCGCACATCATCCTGCTGCAAAGGAATGAGAAAAACGTGGATTCGCATGCAAATGCAACTCTACACTCTTCTTTTGACACTGATTTTCTTCACTCTTCCATTCTCGTTTCACAGGATTTCCATTTTTCGTATTTATCTGTTATCATGTACGTGGATGGAACGTTACATACGTTACATACGTTACATACACGTAACACGAATAGATGTACATACGCATCAAACATATTTCCATTTATCACGTTTGAATCTCATTGCCTTTGGTTTCCATTTTCGAAGCTAATGCTTCTTCATCCGTTCTTTAGCATCAAGTAATCTCCAACTAATTTTTTTTTTCACCGGTTGACAGGCAGTCGAGGAGCGGTGAGCGGTGATTAGCATGAGAAAGGTTCTTTTCAGCATATATTTCACAATATAAAATAATTTTTCATTCTGTCAACAAGGAGTATTATGTTTACCATAAAATGTGGAAATATACGAAGTGACGTAAAACTGTGAAATATTGATCGACCTTTTAAATTCGAGATGACGATATCGTGCACAGATATATAGCGTGAACACACGGCTGAAAACCTGGTGAAATCGGACTTTCCAAAAATTATTGGCTGGCCAGGGGTCAGCGAGTTCGAAATCGAATGGCCGAAATTCTCGATATCGGCGGATATACGTAGGACCCTTATAAGACCGTTATCGGCGTCGTTAAACCATCGAGTCTAATAGCGATTTCGATATACTTGGGATCGTGTCCCGGTCCCCATCGTCGGGATATCCGCCCGCGAATCCGGGTCCAGCAGACACCCTCTTTCGTGACCTGTCGCAGGATTTGCCGCCCCAATAAAAGGATTAACGGAACGAGGGTTAATCCTATTGGAAGGACCGCTCTCACACTCTTCGTGTTCTTCCCCTCCCGACTGCTTCACTTCATCTCTATCCGTATTACAGTCTTACTACCTATATTGCTGTCTGATTAGTGACTCTGTCCCGTTCCATTGGTCAGGAACTTCAACGCCGATAACGAACAATTATTTTCGTTTAAACTGTAACCTCGTACTTACCTATTGCTCCAATTTCGATTTGACGCAAGATAATGTAACGTAATTTAACAATAAACGAGCTAAGCGTAGCAACGGTCAAACGTCAATTACTAATAATTTTAACTAATAATTACTAATAATTTTATGACTAAAAATTTGAAAAAATAATAATTAAAAAATAAAGTCATGTTTGTGCAATTATTTTAAAATAAGTAAATGAGTATAAAAAAAGGCAAAAAGATAGATTAAACTAATAAAACAATAACCTTCCATCTCTTTTATTTTGAGCTAGAATTTAGGCTAATTTTATTAATCTAGAGATAGGATACACATATAAATAAAGATAGGATACAGAGACATTTTTTACACTCTATATTATATGTCGTGTGTGCAAGTAATATACGGAAAATAACATATATTGCATTCGTACGTTATATATACATACGTGTGTTCATATTACACAACTGTAATATGAAGATACAAGATTATCGTCTAGTTGGTGCGGTGTGAAATATATGGCAGCTAGGGTCGAGGAAGTTTTAGAGAGAATCTATAGGGATAGGATCGTATATCGAAAAACGATTAAGAATAACCAAACCGGGCGAATATGAACCAGCCGTAAATTTTCCCAGCAGGATTTGTTCCATTAAATGTGGGGATTATTATTATCGAGGAATATTCGGGATTTCAGTCGATTGATCGATTGTGTCGTATTATGTTTACAATGACAGGAGTCCCACGATACATGCGCCGGTTAAACTAACGCTATCATGGTTTAATTCGATTTTAATTGTTACGATGCGATACATGTAATCCATCTTGATGATGTATGCTTGATGAGAGATATTTCGTTTACGTAGATCCGTAATTTTAAATAAATAGTGTTTGAAATATTTGACTATTCTCGGTAAAATGATTCATGCCGATAAAATTTTTAAATATCCTTTCGATATATTGTAGAACTAAAAAAAAAGTATATTGAATCAGATTGTGACTAAACAATGACTGTGTCATTGTACAAATTCACAAACATTCGGTTTTACTCCCACAGAGTAAGCAATGAAGCAAAGATTTGCGCCGGGCGCGCGCAAGGTAATACCGTTACGTGCAACTCGGTAATTCGTATCGATTGATTCCCGACGCGAGGGTTTGCGATGTCGATTTTAATTTTGCGCGTTCTGAGCCAGTCGAAGAAAAGATGTCGCATGAACTAAGGGATGGCCAAGGTGGAAAAAACGCGATATTTTATGGAAGAAACTCTTCGTCTTCTTTCTCGTTTTAAAGCCGCCTCTTACATTTTTTTTCTCTTTCATAGCTTTACTTTCTCTTGTTCTCGATTCTGTCTCCGTTGCTATTTTTTTCACTTTTCTCCTATTTTCCTCTCTCTTTCTCTCTTTCTCTTATTCCTCGTCGACGCCCTCGAAAGCTCTTTCTGTTCCAGATATTTGGGAGAGCGGGCGGTTTCGGTTGTAGGTGGTTTGTGAATTACGAGATGTCGCGGAGAGAACGCGAATAGCGTGGAAATTGTACCGAAGCGATAATCCGACGTTCGGAATGTACGTAGTTACCGCATGCACGGTGATATAAACGCGCGCGTACATTCGCCAAGTGTAAGAAGATTATAACTCGCGCATAGGTGAAAACAAACGACTCGAAGGTACACACGTAATACATTTTAAGTCGCGTAATAGAATCAGGCATACATATTGCTCGCGACTGCCGTTTTGATTTAAGCGTGCACCTAAATCAAATCACTCGAAACGTAAACAGTCTTTAATTAATGATAGAATCTATTTGTTGTAAAGAGAAAAACCGCGCGCGCGCATTATTGACAACGTGTCTGATTGAGTATTCAAATTAATTTGAAAACTTTCACGTTTATTAAGATATAAATGTGGATACATTGTATAAAATTATTATTGGTATATAAGAAACTCTTTCACGCGATGTGTCTAAAGAAACTTATCAAATATATTAGTAGATTTTGAATCATTTTATGTAAGAACGTTGATGGAATTATCATTTATGGGTGTAATAAAACGCTCCATAACTGGGAGAGTATATATTATAGTTTACTCAACTTTAAAGCATAAAAGAAAATCCGAAAGAAGAGAAATATTTCCCTCATATACTATCTTATCTTATATTATCTCGTTCGTAAAAGAAATTTCTCGTCTATAAAGTTTTTATGTCTTCCAAATAAGGGAATTACGAATTGTAAAAGGATATTAAACAAAAAAAAGATAGAAAGGGTAATGCAACCGGATACGGTAATGTGAATAAAGAGGGATGAGGCAAATACGATCGATCGTGTAAGATAAAGGTACACGTAACTTTGAAAGATGTGGAAAAGTCGCGTCAAAGTTTGTACGTCGCATTTCAATACTTTTTATTTCGCAAAGAAGCGAAAAATTCCGGACATGCTTCAGCCAGCGCTTTTTTGATGCCCAAGTTTACCGTTGCCGGAGAGGGACAGGTTCATCTTGGAAACGCATTTCCGGTCAGGCCGACAGCCCTTCGACCTTTCTTACCTAAAACTTGGACGTTTTGTCCCTCGTTTCGGCAAGACCGAATTCCAGCGAAAAGTTTTCGTCGGCGTCGCGGTAAATGCGAAACTTCTTCGCTTTCTCTGGGCAAGGGATTCACATCGTTGGGCTTGACATTCATATCCGTCATACGTTACGATATGTGATACAGAAACAATTTGCTTTCAGCGTTACACAATAGCCGTTTATATTATACTCAATGTCATGTTACATATAACATGTGAACTTTAATGGCAAAGTTTGAAATATTTTTTAAGTCATAATACCTGTATAGAGGGGAATAGAATTACTCTCTTCGTTTATAAATTTAATATATATTATTTACGTAATTATAGGTATGTTTAATAATATGTTTCTTAGTATTTTGATATATTGACATACTATTATAGATGAAGTGGGAGTTTGTGTCACAAAATGTGTCACGCTTAGACAGGTCATTGGCTTAGGCAGAAAATTCATTTCAAACAACTTTATGTTTTAGTTACAACGTGGTACATTCGACAACTTCGACACACGATAAAATGCAAAAGTTAATGTAAATACTGCATTCCGTCTGAATTGCAATTTAATATCTAGTCTGAGAAAAAGAAGTCGGACAAGTTTCGCGATTCTTTCCCTTTTCTTCTAAACTTTCTTATTTGTGTACATCGTAAAAAAATGTTGATTGAATTAACTTAGAATAATGTTATTTCATTTTCTATTTGTTGCTCAAATTGCCTCGATATATTTTTAATTTGTGAATAAAATATACTCCGTCGTGATAAAGAGATTTTTCTATTGAAGAGAAATTCACGTAGATGCGCGTGAAGCGTAAATAAGCAATTGCACGATAACTCGCATTAAATCCGGAACTGCTATAAACTTTTAATCACAGCAAATGACATTTCGCTTTCGAAATATTACGCGACCCGCGCCCTTTCGTCCCCGCTAAAACTTGAATGTCCCAACGTCGACGTCGTGGTAGAACCGAATTCCAGGGAAAACTTTGCGTCGGCGTCGCCGTAAATGCAGAACTTCCCCGTTCATTTCCATAAAGCCAGTGCCACGTCACTTAACCTCAGCGAGGAGGTATATATATTTGGTGCACACGTGATACGTACATACGCGTTTATATATGTATGTGTATATGTATCGCATTGCCGTCTCCCGTGCCGCGTTTGTCTTCATTCGAGTCGGTAGGTACGACGGGAAAAAAATGGTGCGGCAAATAGGCGGAAAAATGGTTGAGAAAATGGTCGTCTTCGCGATTACTGGTAAGAGGAATAAATCGTGTGAGCACACGTGGGCGAACAGATCGGTCGAATTCCGTTAATTTTTCCTCGCCAACGCAAATGATGTGCATTCTCTTTCCGTGAAAACGGTCGTCCCTTGTCGGCTGGTCGCGTTCTCTTGTCCGGTCCACTTTACCAGCATTTTCCAGCACCACGGCTGCGACACAAACTTTAAATCTAATCTAATATCAAACGTGTTATATTAATATTTTATATTAATATTTATATTAATATTTATATTAATATTTTATAGAATATATGTTGAATATATATTGAATATATGAATATATTAAAAATATCAGTGATTTTAAAACTTGTAATATATCCTATCTTATTTTTATTTACGTATCTTATTCTGTTAAATACATTGCTGTTATCATAGACCGAAAACTATGTTGTAGGTGAAGACATACGTGGCTTGTAGGTTCACGGTAAATTTTCTTAATAACATGACGAACATCTAATCCACATTGGAAAATGCGTCGTTGTAGGGAGATAAAATTGACAGCTGTGATACCGTAACGAATGAAATCCGTACGGATCGGCGTCGGTACGAAATAATTTTTCCCAATTTTTCATAAAGCAAAACGTTCGATCTCTCTCTCTCTCTGTCTGTCTGTCTTTCTCTGGCCGCGACGATAAGGATTCCTACATAAATCGCTCTGCAAGAGCGAGACCACGTTATCGGACCAGCGACAGTATGGCCGGGCACGAGCGACCCCTGATAAAGTTCTGTCATTTTTATCGGTGAGTCGCTTGCAGGTTCGTTAAAAAAAACGAGTCGCCGGATCAGGCTCGTCAAGCTGGATTATCAGAACGCACGGCTTTGCGACGGCTGCTGTGCGATTATCCGCGCGACGACAAAGCGGAGCACAAATCTCATTTTAGAAAGTCGCACGCGACGAGTGTCAACCGTTCTTTCACGGCGCGTTTCGGTAAATTACGATAGCCGTGCTGATCGAACCCTTTGTTTCGGCCGCTTCGTTTACAGCACGTGTCACTACTGTCTAACTAGGACGGAAATAAAATCGCCCCAATTCCCGCGAGTCTAATTTCATTGTAGCGTGGATGAACGAAACTGCATTTATTTGCTTCGATAACGCGTCGTTTTCGAGCACATTCAACGTTTTTGCGGACAATCCGATTAAAAGCTGTTTACGATTGTAAGCATATATTTTACTGTAACTAAGAAATAAGTTATTTAAATAAAAAGTTATTGTTATAAAAGTTATTATTATTTGTATTAAAGAACTTTGTAGAGAAAAGAAAGAAAAAAGAGAAGGATAAAGAGAAAGAGATGATTTTTTAATGAAGAGCAATAACGTAATTAACAACATCAGAACCTTTTTAAATGTGCACTAGTACCAGAGAACCAGATTTTTCTTTTAAATTAAATATCTGCTCGTAAAGATACGTTTCTACGAATATCATAGTTTCCTTTTGTGTTCTGCTTAGCCAACCAGACCGTAGAAATAGCATCCGGTTTATAGTTTGAGTGACATACTATGAAACCTCACATCAATTAACATCACCCACCGTCGTTAGCATAGAGGACCGTTGTACCGCCCATAAATTAACGAAACAATTAGCCTTAACGCGCCGTCGTCGGAATCTTATGAAAATGCAGGACAAAACGTTTCTCTAGTATCACACGACTTCCGCGGTATTCGCGTTACGATGGTCCCCTGCAAATTCCGCCTGCGGAAACGCTCGAGGGTGACGAGGGAGGGTGAAACTGGCCGGGATTACCGCGGATGACGATGGCAGGCTAAGAAGAGAGTAAGAGGGAGAATTGTGGGTGTGGGTGAGGGTCGAACATTAGAATTCATGCGGAGACATTTGCGGTCCAGCTCCTAACGACCGGGTGTAAAAAGCTGGTCGAAGCTGCGAAGTGGAAGGCAAAGCCTTTGGTTGGATGAAGACAGTTAGAGAGAAAAGGAAACGAATACGAAAGTAATGGCAGGGAGCATGGTTATACGGAATGAATAAAAAATGATGTGTTTGAAGGGAAGGAAAACGTGAGGGAAATGAGGGTACGCGTGAGATCACGTGCCTGTAACATTAGCAATGAATCGCCGCAATTTCATTGGAAAGAGCGATTCTCAAACTTCTTATTCTTTTTCAGAATCTCTTACTTTTTAACAAATTTCTCAAATTTCATAATTTATAATTATTTTATCAATTTTGTGACTCAAAGTGATTTTTTAATTTTCTTTAATTTTAATGTATATACATATTTATGTTATAATTTTCTAAAAATGTAAACTAATTAACATATTGTATATTAGTACATATTGTACTAATTAACGTATTGTACGCATACATGTATAAAAAATTTTAATTTTGCTTTGTTTATTTTATTTATTTTCTTTGCTTATTTTAACTATTTTTATGCTATGTTAATAACAAAATTAAAATAATTGTAAATAATCCTATTAATAAAAATTTATTAAAAACCTTTATATTCGAATAAAATATGGTGTTAATAAAGTGAATGTGATAACAGCTTCTGTATATATAGGTAATTTGATAATAGATTACAAAAAGATAGCTGATTATATAGATTATATATATAGGTTATATAGATTATATAGGTTAAATAAATAATGTTCGTTACGTATAAGTAATATGGAAAATTAATAAAAATTATGAGAGAACTGCACATTGCGAAACATATTGAATACGTTCAATATCAACTTGGTTAATAGGAAATGTTGAAGAGTTTATTTTTTAATTAACCGTTATAATATAGTGCAACTGCCATTGTCATGAAAGTAAAATTACAAATTATAAAAATGAAAAAAATGATTATATAATACGGTTGCATAATATGAACAAATGAGGATATACATAACTGAAGCGAAATAAAGTGAGCAGATGAGTTGCAATTTAAGCGCACAGTTATATCACTGGAAAATTTTATGTGACATGACTAGTATGATTACCTTTTTAATAAAAATATATTATATTTAAAAATTACTCATTTGTATATTATTTTACTTTAATAATTATCTAAAATTATTTTTTCAACTAACTCGTAAAGTGCTAAATCGAAAAGGGCGAAATGCGCTGAGCCATATAAATTTACTGACACGCTGAATTCAATCTGACAAGCGTAGCATACAATAATATCATGTGCAATCACATTAATTATCACGAGCATGCAAAATCGGAAGGCAAAATTAGATATCAAAATGGGATTGAACTATAACCGGGGATTATTTCCACATTGCGTTTTCCAAAATTACATCCATTAGTCAAGCGAAGAGACGTCAAGCGACGAGATTCTAACAGGCGAGCAATTTTTCATGAGGACTGCACTGTAACAAGATTTGTTTATTTGTGAACTAAAACTAAAACGCGAGAGAATTACAACAAATGCGACGAAACACCCGTCAAAGTTCGGCAGAAAAATGAACGTGCAATGTAGCTGCGGTATTCACAACAAGAGCAAGTGTAGAAAATGAGGACGGCTAGAAAATAACATAGGCGGTATCCAAGAAGGGGATGCAAATGTATCCATATTTATTTATCCGCGAACTCTGGACAGAAGTTATACGAGGGGACGAGCGGACGGATAGAAGTTATACGAGCTTGTGCCGAGTTAAGGCTTGAACTTTCCCTAGTCGGAATGTGCCTCGGTCGCGGAAGCTCGAGCTCGTTAGGTATATCCGCACTCGTAAGTACCTACGATTGCATAGAATCCAAATAAGGACTGAGAATACAATTGCAAAATCCTTTCTATTGTAGGATGTATTCTACCTTTTCATGATATTTGCACGTCTTTGACGCCGATGGCACTCGTGGCTAATCCACCATATCGTCCAATTGTTATTCTTGCAAGAGCTGTCATTTTTGTGAGAGCACAACAGAAAGGAGATAATAAAATATCTTTATAATATATAGAATAAATTTTCGTGCATGTTTATAGTTTAATAAATATTAAAATTTAAAGTATTAAATTGTCTAATAGACGATTATTAAAATATTATAATTTTAGTAATCTTAGTATTATTATACAATTCTATATATACTCTCTCTCTCTCTCTATATATATATATATATATATATATATATACAGGGTGTCCCAGACCACCCGTCCACCCCATTTAAAAGCTAGGGATGCGATTCTATCAAAAAATGTTGTAGACAAAAGTTGTATGGTTTTAAAGGGGACATAAGATGGTGTCATTAATTTGACCTTGAATAGTTACTTGAAGGTCACGTGAAGGTCACCTTTCATTTTTTAAATCGAAACCCCTATTTTTCATTAGATATTCTTCTAGCTTATCTCGAGAGCTTTCCAAAACACTATAATAAAGTATTTTTTCATTAAGTATTTTTCGAGTTATAAAGCTTGAAATAATTTCTTAATTTTACATAAACTGTAAAATATCTCGTAAAATATTTACTTTTCGATGACCTTACCTTAATACTTTTATGCACAGAATAATGAGAGGAACCAATTGGTGTCAAGAAAACACATAGTTGTTTTTAAGAAAAAATATACAATTTGTAACTAACAATTACATATTTTTTCTTAAAAATAACTATGTGTTTTCTTTACACCAATTGATTCCTCTCATTATTCTGTGCATAAAAGTATTGAGGTAAGGTTATCGAAAAGTGAATATTTTACGAGATATTTTACAGTTTATGTAAAATTAAGAAATTATTTCAAGCTTTATAACTCGGAAAATACTTAATGAAAAAATACTTTATTATAGTGTTTTGGAAAGCTCTCGAGATAAGCTAGAAGAATATCTAATAAAAAATAGAGGTTTCGATTTAAAAAATGAAAGGTGACCTTCACGTGACCTTCAAGTAACTATTCAAGGTCAAATTAATGACACCATTTTATGTCCCCCTTAAAACCATACAACTTTTGTCTACAACATTTTTTGATAGAATCACATCCCTAGCTTTTAAATGGGGTGGACGGGTGGTCTGGGACACTCTGTATATATATACATATATACATACATTCAATATGTTTACATATAATATTATACATATATATATTTTTATATATATACATATATTCTTCCTAATCTTTTTCAAGAATGTCGACTTTATTACATGCTCTAATAAACTATTCCGAAGACTATGTCGAAGACAAGCAAAAGAGCAGTAAGTGAAATTCGAGTCTCTCGTCAGGAGAAGCCACGCTTTGTGCGAAACGCCTTCTAATTCTAGCGACAAGAGTTCCTACCGATCCCCCTTCCTATTGCCGTAGCCATTCCGCCGTAATTAATGTACTACGGTACTCCTTCCATCGAAGAAAGGATCAGTTTTAAGTTTAACAAACGAGCTTGTAACGTCGCAGACAGTGAAGCCGACCCTCGCCGCTCTCGTTAACTTTCGCATCGTGTTATAATCATAAATTGGCCAGTGAGATGGCAATATGCTGGATTATCGGTGATTAGCTGTGAAGCGTGTTACTTTTCCTCAGTCCTCGATCGATAGGCTGAATGATCGGAAATAGCTTTGAATAGTGACTTCCACGATTCTGAATCTAATAATATTTCAAAGAATATATAGTTACATACAAAAAAGTGTTACATGCAAAAATTTTACGAAACTATTCTCGTTCAATTGCATCTAAACAAAATAGAAATGTGTGTATGATACATCTTTTAAAAATATTTCTAATGTGTATATGTGTCGTTTATAATTACAATATATTTCCTCTTTCCTAAATTTTGTTTCATGTTTCATAATTTCGTGGAATATTCGAGCGATTTACGTCTGTTTATCCGAGAAAATTCCGAGATACGATATTACAGCACGGTTATATTCTCGAGAAGGAAACAGTACTATACTGCGTCAACCAAAGTTATTATTTCTGTTTTCTTTGTTGCTCCAAACGTTTAACTCGTTGAAGTCGGCAGGCGAGCAAAGTACGGAGTATAATTCACTCTGTTTGATTTATTTTGTCCGATTTATCTTGTTTGCATGACTTTTTTCTCTTGACTGGATTGCGCGCATAGCAAACGAAAAAGATCGTTTCACGAGAATATCGGCGAACGTCAAACAACCTTTTCGGGTCTTAAAATATATTTTTCTGTATATTTATATCGTAAATTATGGATGTTTACATCTCTTTCTATTTCACCCTTTGGCGAGTGTTTCGTGAAGATCGATTTACAGTTTTTAAAATGAAAACCGTTTTATATTAGTTACTCTCTGTGCGATCAAATTCAACATATTATCGAGCATGAAAGTATACCTGGCATATGCATGTGCGTCTACTTTTGAATGAAATCACCTCCTATCACGACGCACTTTTCCGACAACTGACAAGCATTTTCATACCATTCAGTATGAAGTTCTCAGTAAAGAGACTCCCGAAGAGAAGAGCTTTCAGTGGAAAACGCTTCAAACAAGGAGAGAGAAAGAGAGAGATTTTCGTAAAAACTTTTTTTTCCAATGAAATTGAAAAGCTTATTGCTTGGCGGAATAAATGTCGATAAAAATCATTTTTCTTCCTAGACCAGCGATCAACTTTTTTTATGTCAACACGTTTGTTTCCTAAACTTCGTTTTAATCAGAACTGCGTGAGCTTTGCTTTTCAAAAACGAGCGACCACTTTTTGATCTGGCGATTATTAATACCGATGAAAATTGATCACCTGGTGAAGGCACTTTTCAATCATCAATATTAATTAGCTCATAAAAAACCGCGAACAAATTAAGAAAGTTCATCGGACGAGAAAGAAAGCGAGAAAGAGAAAAGTGAAAAAGGAAGAACGAAAAAAGAAAGAGGAATGTGCTCTTGATACCCAAGATTGTAGGTATAAAATGCTGCTTTGTTTCTTCTCATTCAGTTTCCTGCAAGTCTGTATTTTGAACTCATCTTGAAATGAACTTCGAATCCTTCTAAGTGTTTGTTCCTATTTATTCACACGCGCGAAAAAGCTCGAACGAGTTATCAAGACTGATCAATGATTTTGTGTTCCTTTGCGGTACAATCGGCGAACAATCATTCACCAGAGCTGAAGATATGTTATCGAAGTTAATAGAGTTCTTGCCGATCATTATATATGATGTCTTCCTAATTTTATCATCTTCAATCTTAAGTATCTACAATATGTTTTAAAACTATCAAAGATTTGATAATTTAACAATGTCATAAGACTTCTTAATTCTGCATATACTACACACTGCTTCTCTATATACAGGATTAATATTTAGTATTTCATCAATATTGCTATGTTTTTTGTGTTCTATCACAAAATCTATCATTAATTTATAAAGTTCACGTCGACGAGAAATACCATAACGCGCTTTTCAATTACTCCAGAGAACTTAATTATTCGTTTCGCCACGCCGATTACCTTCATTTAATCATCGACGTTTACGGCAGCGCGGCGTTACGGTGCGGCGCGGCTCGGCTGAGGGATTATCCTCCAGCCTCCCGATAAGATACTTCCCGGTCGATTTTTCTTCGCTTCTACACCCAATCTGCAGTTCTTATCGATTTCTTATTACTTAGGGAACGGTTCTCTCGTTTCTGCCGGTCGTTTCTTGCCTCGCGTGACTTTCGATGGTGTCGGAATCCCGGGAGTGTCATTACTTGCACGTTCCCACCGCCGCCTTCTTTTTCGTTTGTAATCTTCACAAAAGATATTAAGATGGTATTTGCTGTTATCAAATACGGCATTATCGAGTATGCTATTTCAAATCTTAATATTAACTTCTATTACTTTTGTCACATTATTACGTTGTTCTACTTTGATGAGTTGCGTTGTATTACTCTTACGTGTCCGCCTTTTCAATAATTTTGCATGATATCATGTATGCTAATTGTTACAAGTAATTGGCGTTAATACCATATATAATGTTCTTAACGTAAAGAAAATGTACTTAAAATTCATTAACATAGCGAGAGTCAATTAAATTTGTATAATATTATATTATCACAATGCCTTTGCAGGTGCTCCACATATTGCAAAATTAACGATAGTTTGTTCTACCGCTACGATCTACTATCTGTGGAAATTAATTGTTTTACGAGCTATAGAGTTGAATCATCAATTAATTAAGTATCGCTACTGAATTAAATTCATTTTCAAACGTGTAATTAATCGCACGTATTATGCCGTAAATTGGCAAGTGTTGAATTATCAATTATCAATCAACACGTCAAGTATTATTGCGTTTGGGGACAAGAAACTACGAGCGTACAACGAAGCGTGTTTCGAGTATTTCGAGATACGTAGAAGTTGATTCGACACGCAGCCAACAGGTTTGTGAAACGGAAAACGAAGCAACAGAAAGATCGGAGCAACAGAAAGAACAAGCGTTCGGAAATAATTCCTCGAAGGCAAGGAGCGAAATTTCTGCAGTGAGAACACGACGTCGGTCGCGAGATGGTTTGCCACGAAAGTTTTAAATGGCCGGGGGACACAGCAAAGACTCACGACGTCTCCCAATCTAATTCGAAAGTTTTAAATCGAAAGCGTAATGACCTGGCGTTCGAGTCCTTCGCCGTGACTCGACATCGGGACGCGAACCACATCGTCCACGCGGTATTTCTACAAAAATGCGTATGTTGCGTATCAATAAAATCAATCCAGCAAATAACACCCGCAATCAAACTCCTTAATTTCATTTCCCACATAATTCACTAATTGAGATCCGGCTGATATTTTCTAAAACTTAATGATAATTACACGTGCTACCACATAAAAACAATAACATAAAACGCATTTAATTTTATCTCGACAATAAGTCACTAATTTCATAGATTTGACATTTACGAAATCTAAATATAGATACTTATTATTTACAATAGAGATATTTGTATGTTATGTTAATGTTTTCATTTATAGAATTTGTGTGTGCTGATAAATATAATACATTTCGCTTTTTCTACAAAACATTGTTTTTCCCTTGATCTACACAATACATTTTTGGTATATTTTGGTTGTTTCATCAAAATCTATTAAGTATGTTGATTAAATATTTGACAGTTATTATTGCCAATCACTCTAATCACATTTCCTTGAAATTTGCGTAATTTGTGCTGAAATATCCTTCACGTAAAATACTCTGTAGTGTTATAAATATATATTCGAACAAAAATTAAGGATATTTTAATTTAGTTTGATGAGCTTCGATAACTCGTGCAAGAAATTAGATAAGATAAATCTCTAAGTGCCGCATGACAGATGTGATATATGAGTGCAAAACTATGCCCGAGTCAATTTCAGCTAAAATTGGACCCCCGTTGGGCGGGTTCTCAAACTACAGAATAATATACGTTTGCATATTGCGTGTCTACGCGGATAACTTTGAATGGGCCCTTAACCTGGACAGTCAAGCCACACCACGTCCTTTTCCGTGAGAAATGACAATCGGAAATGACGCGTTCTCAGCTACCCAGAAGCTTGTCTGCTCCCTCGGTGGAAACAAATAGCGTTTCCCCGCGAGTTTACGGAGTTTTCGTGATATCATCGTCACCAAGTAATAGTGTGGCTTAAACATTTTCCGTATATCTCGAAAACTAACGCTAATTTCAGTTCGGTGTGATTTACATGGCTACTTTACTACGATCCTCTAGCTTTGGTAATAAGGTACCAAATTATGAATGCAAATTTTTCAATTATAAAAATTTTATTCTTAAATTTGATTATTATTTATTATTCAATTGATTATAATTTTTATTATTAATGTGATAGATCTATTGTGTTAATAACTGCGGAACAAGCATTGTAACGTATAAGCATCACGAAATGAATCAATAAATAACTAGTGTAAATCTAAAAAAACGTGAATCCTCACTTTTTTATTATTATTGGGTGACGAAACCGATGTATTTTTCATTTCACGCAGCATAGTATTTTTCGTGACATACAGAGCTCTTTTCACGCGTCTTCTATTTCCTGCAGTCCTCGGGTAACTCGGCAGTTTAGACCGCTTTTATGGCGAACGGTTTCCTGGCGATACTGTGTGAAAAATATTCTTCTGCATGAACAGCGAACTCCTCCGAGAGACATTACCATTACCACTCATCTGGTTACTTGAGAAGCGGAGAATCCCCTCATCTGTCGTTGTCGCCAGACTAAGTTGCAGGGAATGAAACATTTCTGCGACTGGTATATGTAATATATTCATTAAATAAGTAAAATGATAAAGATCTGTGGAAATAGACGCCGAGTGAAACATGAAAAAAGAAGAGGATTTTCGCGAGATTGAAGATAAACTTGAAACGTACGCACGCATAAGATTTTATTATTCGGAGAGGCGTATAATATTTACATACATGTTAAATTAAAAATATTTTATCCCTTTTCCGTAGTATTTAAATTCAATTTATGTATTGTTGAATAAAATAAATTTCCGCAATAAATTTCATCACGTTTAAAATTGTTTATCGATAAGTACTTATTCATCACTGATTAAAAATCGCATAAATATTTTTCCATTTTATATAAACACTCGTATTGTTAAAATTTTTTAAAATATTTCATCATAAAGTAGTATGTAAATACAACAATGTTTGCGGATGTGAACTAATTATAATAAGAGTTCACGCGCGCGCGCGTGTGTGTGTAGTGCAACTGAGTTAATGATGTTTGATTCAAGTTGTTAATTATGAAGTCCATATACAGCAAGGTTTAAAGATTACGTACATAAAGTTTACCGTAACTACGGGAGCGTCGTGGAAAGAAAGTTTTCCGCCGTCTTGGAACTTTGCGGCATCCTACATTTTATAATAAAGATACACTCCTCGCCGACAAGACGGCTTCTCATCGACTTCATCATATTTGCCAAAGTAATGCATACTTTCGGATAGACCGCGCGGGAATTGAACGCAGCATCGCACCTGATATCCCGTAAAACTCAACGACAACGACGTCATACAGCAGAAAGAAGTGTTTTTTTTCTTGAGATGCAATCGACGACATCGTTTAGAAATTTTTAAAGTTGAAAATTTCGCGTCGAACGATTAAGATACCTCAAAGTTTACCTCAGAATTTTTAAACAGAATATTCTCGCTCTTTAGTCAGCTTTACATAACTTTACGGATCTCTTTTTTTAAAATACTTACATTTTTTATTTACTTTGGATGAATGGAGAACATTATGATGATGAAGAAAGCATAATTTAATTTTTATTTTTCTATGGTGAAAGACAAACATGTGAAGATATTTCATATTTCCATATTTCTTTATCTAACTTGGCATAATCCTCGAAACAATTGTATTCTGTTTCTGTTTAAAAGTAACTATCAGGTTTGAAATTTTCAATGTAAATTAAAATTGTGAGATTTATTCTAAATATTTATGATATTTGTGTGATAATTAACAATTTATAGCTTAACAGAAATATTATTTATAATATTTTTAAAATAAAATTTTTTAACAATTTTTTATAATAAAATTATATGCTAATTATAAATAATAGTGCTATTTGAATTCATGAAAATTTTATGAAAGGTTAATGAAGGAAGTTATTTTTTTTTTACTACAATTTAATACTGTGATAATAAATGTTTAAAAATTAATTGAATTAACAAGGTTCTCATGAACTTTGTATGAAATCATTTATTAATCATTATTATCAAATCATTTATTAATAATAAAAGATTTTTTAATTGCAGTTTTATAATAATAAAAAAATTTTTGTGGAGACAATGTGTGGCCGTTATACGAAATTAAATAGTCTCATTTCTTATTTAAAAGATAATAAATATTCCTTGTTACAATTACTTAAATTATATTTTAATTAGAATGATAATACATAATTTATTTTGTATTAGTGAATATGTAAACATTGTAACCATCGTTATCTTTCATCTTCGTCATTCATGTTCGCGAACCAATGTTTACATTCGGATTTGCTATGCGGGTATTTACACGAGAGTTTATCTCGTGTAATATGTATTTTACAATAAAAAGATATTACCGAATATTTTTGATGTTATGCTAAAAAGAACAAATATATATTAAGAAATATATATATTATTAAGAATACACACACACACACACAGTATATATTATTTAAAAAATTAATGTATTTTTTTTTAATTCTATGCTTTCGGTATATTTAGACTTATAAAATGTTTAAAATGAAAATGAGGCAAAAATGTAATAAGCTAAAGTCAGTGATTTGTTTTACGGATTTATAGAATTTAATTAGACGTATCTGATTAACATTTACCCAAAGTTATGAGCTTATGTAATATAGATTTGCATGTTTAGTATAATCACTACAAATTCAATGTAATGAAAGTGCGATATGTTATACATCGATTCATCGAGATCACTATATCTCACATATCTGATTATAATTCCACATCTACAGTTTACAGGATATTAAATAGCAAATACTGAAATACGTAGAAATGCGTACACATATACAAACTTCATGATAACAACAGATCTTGTAGCACAAAATTGTATTCTGAAGGATATTCTATATATGTATGTACCAAAAATGTATATATACCTTGATTGTATTGTACTCATTAATATGGTTAAAATACTAATTTTAGAACATGAGAAAATGTTATAAGATAAAATCTAATTTAACATAGATCAATATTTCACAGATATTATTTTGTCAAAATGTCTAAATCAATATGACGTAAACCAACGCGGCATTGGTATGTTGCTCGTAAATGTAAACTGTAAATTTGTAATCGTCGTCGACTTTCGCCCACCTCGTCGACGACGGGCCGGTATTTGCCTCGGAATAAACCACGCGGGAATAGAACCCTGGGATTCATCTCGCGTCTGGTTCAGGATGCGAGAAGAAGGGCGCGAAAGCGTGGAATAGGAGGCGAAGGCGAGCGAGGTGCGCGGAAGGGTTTAGGGAAAAAAGGCGGGAAATACTCTCGGGAGCCCTCGGCAGATTTATGCCGGCCCTGGCTGGCTGGTTGGCTCGCTGGCGCCCCGTATACGTTCATCCCTCTCTGGCCATAGCCAGGGAATGAGGACACGGGTGGCGGGAAGGTTATTCTCTTTTCTCTCTCTATCTCTCTCTCTATCTTGCCGCCTCCGCAGGCCAAAGGATCTTGCAGGATATTATACGATATGCACCGAAAGTTGATAGATGGCTATTACGTTCCGCTAAGACGAGCGTACCACGCCACCACGAAAATTCTCTCCCTCAGGATTCTCGGTTCTACCATGTGATTTCTCAACGGAAAAAACTTCTCCACCCGCGTTTCGTCGCCACCGTCCTTACGTCCGCAATAATTTTCGGTTCCCTCGATAGCAACCCTTCCGAAAACCCGTCAAAAACCGACTTCCATTCGCTAACGTCGGAGAGAACGTTATTGAAAATATTAAGGAGCAGATTTATTTAACGATATTCTTCCTTCATACTTTAGATTCAGCTCGTGGCGCGGTTTCATTCATCGCAGTTGTTTGATATATTCGTGCTGTTCCCGTTACATACAATAAGAAATCATTAATGTCCCCGTGCCTCGTGTTGTATTGACGGTTAAAAAGACGATTTTATATGGAACAGGAATATTCCGTCTTTCTGATGGTGCCTGGCTTTTATTCGATGCCTTTCTATTTTATCGGACTTCATGCGTAATGCGCTCGACGAATATGAATGAAGTGTATTGAAATGAAAATACATGTGCCTGCGGTAAAGAGAGACGGTCCAGTTCCATAATGATTTTCGCTGTCTGTTATTTCCTAGGCAGAGCTATATACTTCCGTCGTATCTGTTTAAAATTGAATAAATGTTATGAAAAAGGCAAAAATGGGAGGTCCTTTGCGATGATACTACATGATAAATTGTTTCTCTTTTTCTCATCGCGAGAGAGCTCCTTTCATCTTCTTCTATTCTGCAATGACATTTGCTATTCAACAACTCGTTCCACACGTAGTGGATAATTAATAACCGCCGATTCATCTAGTGAAATACCATGAATATATGAAATGTAAAATCTCTCTTTGGTCGCATGCACATGCATGGATTCTATCGGGGAAATTTCCAATATATTAATCCTAAATTTCTGTAATCTAATTATTATATCATTATTTTATAGATATTACGTAATTAACGTATATTCAGATTTTTCGGATTTTACTGTTTATAATTAACGTATTTATTAACATATTAAATTCTTAAGATTTTTTTGTACTTATTATATATGTATATTATAGTCATAAAGATATGACTCTTCATTAATACCGACAACATTATTAGACCTGAGAAAAATGCTATGAGAACTAAACTCTTTCTTCATTATTTTGCCAACAACATATATCGCTTTAGTGGACCAAAACATTAAGCGAAGCGCAACGTAGCAATAGATTTGCCGAGAGCAGAAAGCTGCGGGATTATAACAGGGTCTTCTTCCGGGTGAACCGACCAACATTAATACAATTAACGGAGCTTTGCTAAGTACCGTAACACGGCCTCCCTGCCCCTTGGACTTGGCCCAAATACTCTGCGTATTGCTACGATGAATCCACGATGTACCAGCTTGTCGGCGAATTCTGTTCACGAATTCTTGGGTTAATAGAATCGCAATGCGTGCTTACCATTTCACATCATAAACCATCATAAACATACTTGGAGACTTTGTACTAATTAATTCCATTTGAATTATTATTATTGTAGGTGCCAAAGTAATAAATCTCATCTACTGCAATCTTCGTTTACAAAAATTGAATAATTCACGATATACACGATTAAAGGAACTATTCTGATCTACTTTGAAATTTATATTACAACGATTAATTTATCAATATGGAACTACTATTATTAAATTATATACATCATAGTACATTTATTTATCTATTCACAATCAGAGAATAAATACGTGCTAATCTTGGACGAAATTTGTCATCTTACGATTGTAAAATCTCTTTATAGTACGACGCAACAACTGTAATTTCGTCAATAATAGGAGACACCGATATCTTTGGCACCCGGATGCCCTTTGTCCTTTTATCCGTTTACGGTTTAGAACGATTCCAATCGACTTCAAAGTCAGAGACCGATGTAGTTTGATTGGAATGACGTTCCTTGGTTAAAAGCCATCAAACGATTCGCAGGTAAGCTGGTCGCTCAGCTGGCCGCTCTTTCAAATTTCGAATGTATGCGACAAGCGACAAAGTGAGAAATTACTATGAATTTCAAAGGGAAAGAATTGTTAGTAATGGAGACAAATATCATTTCTCTCTTTCGAAACAAGAACAAAATACAATATAATCAATGAAAGAAGTATCAAGAAAATAAGACTATTTATTTTTATCAAATTATGTATAAATTATTACGTTTTATTCGAATTACTGTAATGATTATTTCTCGATTGGATAATTAAATGATAATAGTTGAGCGAAAAAATGATTAAGTATCCTGCGTTACCGTCAAGAAAAATGTACATTATATCTTCATTATGAAGCGTGATATCTGTTATCGTGAAAATTCACGCCTGCTACGCTCCGGTGTAAATCAGGATAAGTGACATGTAATGGCTCTTGGGATAATTCCGGAACTTCTCACACCATCGAGTGTTGGATGGCACTATTGAAAGCAAGCGAATGTCGAATCACGTAGTAACATAACAATGAGACAATTCCACTAACTTAATCGCATGATTGAATGGAATTTAATCACGAAATTGCGATTCGATAATCGACGAATCCGGCTAAATTAGATTCCGCAAAATTTCTATCAGAATTATCGAAAGAGATCTTACGTGTGATCGGTTTATCTTGGAAACTTTCGCGCGATTTTTAGAAGAGATCACGAAAGAGAAGAGGTATTTCCATTGTCGCGAAATACTCCCGCAATCACGAAACTATATCGGTGTTAATCGACCGACCTTTGTCTGCAGTACGCTTTCTTACCAGGTAAGACGTGCAAGTGCAAGAACGACGTTCTCTCCGCACGTGCCTTATAGCGTCACAGGAAAGTGGAAGCGTTTCACCTTCTAGGTAGCAAGATTAGTATCTGCGATACGCTATAGAAATGAAACGTTACTTATTTCATATCCGACACGGACCGCTGCGGTGTATTCAATGGCGCGGAGATGTCGCGTTTCCGGCACGTACGCGCCTCAGCATTGTTGATAAGTCACCGTGCCTGACACCGGTACAGATATCGCGAACAAAACGCGAAATCGATTTCCACCCCTCGAGAGACAGAAACGAAATTCCGCGCTACGTTCCTACGGACATTTCAGACACTTTAAATGTAGTCATGAAAAATTGTCTGTACAATCCAGAGGAATATTCGCGATGGAATTCGGTTCACTCGATTTCGAATCGACTAGCGGGCGTACGAAGCAACACGCGATCGACATTTGAAGATGTCTATGAAATATTTAACGGCCTCTGTGAATATCTATGATTCAGTTTTTCTTCTCCCGAGTACACGCCGTCGACGTGTGGATATTTACAATTCTTGGAGAAAAATGCTGCACGCAGTATGATACGTGAGATGAATAGCAATCTCGTGTAAAAGAAGTATATTTGTACTTACTGAGACGGGATAGCTTGTAGGCATCCGCAGTATTAATTACATCCACAAAGGCCTGCAGTTCAAACTTGCGGGTCGTAATATTCTGGTTGTGGTTCATCATCGCGAACTTGAAGGCGGATTGTACCTCGTCGGTGCCTTGCTCAAAAATGGCACCTGTAAGCAGAGAATAATGAAATTAATTAAATAATACCACATGTATATATGCGATAATAGATAAAAAAACTTAATATTATTGAAGTTTACTTTTTTGTCGAAGAATAGTAAATCCTAAGTGGATTAAGAAAAAAAAGACAAGTTAGGAGATATTTAAGGCAAAACTTAAATATTCGCGGAAAGATACACAATTAGCTATGTAGATTTCAGGAAATAGAATTCACGTGTTTAATAAATGTCGCGGGGAGACGCGATTATCTCGCCCGTCGTGAAATCGGATGTGATAATCCGACGCGACACCCTGTATCGGATGTCTGATGTGTGGCGCTACGTTTACTACTGACTCACATACGGCGCAGTGATACAAGCCGACGTCTGCTCAGGCAGCGTCTACATACGAGGCCCATGTAATTACACCGATCCATTCGGCGTTAATAGTCGGTAATACGTACAATATTAATGCTATCGCTCGTCATGTAATTTAACATAAACTGACTAGGTACATATCCGATAACCCGAGCCTATTTCTCGAACTTAATAAGACTTGGCACAATTGTATGTACAGATATCCAAGTCAGACACAAAGTCAGAACCCTGTGGAAATGTATGCGATACCGATGAAAATATTGACGTCGTCACTGTAGAAATAATATGGCTACACGCATTTATCAAGCTATTTATTTCACGTCAAATGTATCGCATATTCCAGATGCTGCTGTCGATGAAGTGATCGATGATACGCTAACATGGTATGCGTCGTATAATCGAGTAACTGTCAGCGCTGAATACTGCACTTTGTGTCTTCGTTATTCCGAGCATCCGGCGTTACCATTAATATCTAGCTGGAAAAGCTCATCCGCGAGCACGCGGATTTTCGTCTCTAAAATGTATACTTCTCCAAGTTATATTATAGTTGCGAATGCAGAAAGAGGGCGACGAAGAACGGACAGTCGTACGAATTGACAAACTTGTATCGAAATAATTTTCGTTACGACTTTCAAAGTTGTAACGCCAAACGTCGCTGCCCGGGAGCTGTTTTTCCCCGCTCGTTGCAATGAGAGAACTTTTCACGTGGCGAATAAGATACGCTCTGAAGTGTTACACGATATTATAGCACACCTTTTCCCGTTTCATTTCTTTCCGCTTCCTGCCTCGCCTGTCTGCCTGCCTGCTCCTGCTTGCCTGCCTGCTTGCCCGCTTGCTTCCCTTATATGCTCGTCACACGTGGATTTTTCTTTGCTTTTATGAGAGCATCTAATTTCGCAGTTCGCGCCGCGCCTCGTGAAATATCGGTGGGAAGTTCGAAACAAAGTAGTATTACGATCCCGCCCAGAATCCTGGCCGAGAGAGTAAACTGAAAGTGGACAGGATATCGTGCGGCAACGTCGCGCGACGTGATTTCATACTTTACAAGCGAACACAGAGATATTGTTTTACGCATAATCCATGCAGTTATTAACTCTACGGCATTGTACACGATGAACAATGCGCTGGACAAAGAATTATTCTCCCCATTAAAATTACACTGTTAAACACCCAAACAATAAACAATGTTTTTGTTCTTTGTCCCCTCTATACTCATGATTGTTAAAAGTATTAATAAGCAGCTTATTTTACTTATGCATCAGATTTGGAAAATACTCTACGCAACGAGGTGATAAAGAAATGACAGATAATATTCGCCAAAGTTAAACGAATATTACTTCACATCTTTCATTAATCGTCCTTTCTAACACCGATTCAATGGTATTCCAATTAAAATTGTTGCGCTATTAAAAATTGATCTCAAATATTGATCTCGCATATGATATCCAGCTTCGTATGTTTCATTAAATCCGTGTATAATCTCGTGAATGTGATCGTGCACGTGTCAAGACACGGAGGCGAGCCGTCGTTTTACGAGGCGCATAATTTTATTATCTCGCTGAACGTACAGAAATCCAAGGACGAGATACCGTGCGGCAATCTGAACCATTATGCTCGCTACACATGGGGAACCGCTGTAGAAAGAATCCTATTGTAATTTGGACGACACAGCACGATTATACCACAATAGCGTCGCTAATTTCTCGTAATTGATATCCCAGAACCGTTTATAATTCGCTTCTACCCTTAATTCGCGGTTTACCTCTAACGGAATTCTTGTCCCTTGAATATCCGACGATATTTAAATCATCGCATATGAAATTATCGAGCGACGGTAAAAGGAGATTATTATTGCACACGTGTGCTTAATAATTAGCATACATTGTAGGCGATTATGCCTTTGAAGCGGTTTTACGCTACTTAAGCGAGACAGAAGATTAAACCGAAAGACATTCATCGTGATATGGTCAGCGTGATATCGGGCGTCCCGCTAATATCATTTGATTAAAATACTTGAAAGAGTGAGAAAGGAATTCGTGCTGTCTTTAATACGCTCTTTCGCTCATTTCCTCGTTCTCCCGCTTTCCACAAACACGTCCTCGCCGCATCGATATTTGCTGAATATCTTCGTTGATATTAAAATTGTTTTACATCACGCGCCGACCGTTTCGCTAATCAAGACAAAAATCGGCGTCAGCGAAAATACATTCGCGTATAACTGGATTGTAATTACAATAAAATTCGCAAAGCCGCATTGCCGCCAACATCGTATTAAGCTAATATTAATTAACCCGCTCTTCGTTTACTGTGTCAAAAGCTGTGGAAATTCTCGCGCAGCAAAAATTTTGCCGACTACGAAATAATCGCAATGAAATATAATACACAAACGTTGTATTTATGCTTCAATTCGCGAATCTAGTACGGATGAATAGTAACTGATACAATACTGTTGTTTATAAATTGAAAAGAATAATATTCAAATAATGTGTCAACTTTCAGATTAAAGAGCACACTCTTGTTACGTTGGCAGCCTGGATATTTGACGAGTTTTAACGATAAGTACCTCTATATCGTTATGATATAGGTGTTTATGATGCATCCTAGGAAACTCGGCGAATATATTGGCTTTCTCTTAAATACGACGTACAAAACTTGAGCGGTAAATCACTGCGTGGAGCGCGCTTATTACAGTCAGCAGTATTCTTATTACCAGCCGACAAGAGCTGGCGGATTAATTTAGATCGCAACCGTATAATTAAACGACGAATATTGCCGTTTGCTGTAAAACCGGAATGCCGACCGCTAAACTCGATTTCCTTCGACGAGATCGTTTTATATGCAAAATATGGGACCATTAGTTCTGTTCTGTGGACGTGCGCGTTAATGCATACCGGGCAAAAAGGCTTCGATCAAATATTCCAGGTGTTTCTTACACACGCGGGAACGTCTGTCTGTCGCGATACAAGTCCGGCGGGTATGTAACCCTAACCATGTGATACTCGGGTAGGTACTTCCGTTTTATCCCCGTCAGAGAATGGCGTACGACGACGAGGCGCAGAACGGGATAATAAAAGGCCGGAATTTCGGAGTTCTCGATTATCCCGACAATGTCTCTCCACGTAATCCTCATACGTAGGCATACACACTGACGCATCGTGCACCTGATACACCGATGCCTTTAAACATCGTTTTAAAGAGGCCTGTGTTTATCTCCGCGCGCGTTGACAGGTGGAGCGCCGCCGCGCGTCTATTGATTGGTGCTTCCCCACCAGTGTCTCACACTCACATCGATTCCCTCTCTTCGTTACTCGTGCAGCATCCTAGCTGTACCCCCACGTCCCAGCATCGTTTCTCTCATCTCCCCTTCCTTCTCTCTTCTTCCTCTTTCTCCCCTTCCTATTTCCTCTCGTCTCTTCTCTTCTACTTCTATCTCGTCCTCTCCTCTGGCCTCTCTCTTCATCGTTATTTTCATCCTCTTGGTCTCTCCACAGCTGTCTGCCTTCCTATCATTTCCCCTCCCCCTCCCCTTCATCACCCCTGCAGCACCCTTCGTTTTTCTCCATGTCGACCAATAATTCGCTTCCTTTTTACCCTTATTTTCTCTTTCGTTTCTCGCCCGCATACTCGAAAACCGCGGAATCTCCACTATTTCCCTCGCACGTACGCTGTCCTCCTTTCCCACTCGTCTTCCGAACTCCGACTCTTTCTTTCTCTCTTTCTCGTGGCGTCTATCAAAGCCGCAGTCTCCAAGCCGATCGTCCTCCCTCTCTCGTGCACGCGTTCGAGATTTTTCCCGCTGCACGGCTTTTTCCCTCTCGTTGTTATTGTCGATTGAGCAATGCGTCGCAATTCGCAATGGCAGATTTTCCGTAACTCCGCAACGGCAAATTCAATACTTAATAAGTATCGGAAAGTCCGATGAATGCTATTTATACCGACAGTACCGCGGTAGGATCGTCAATGTGGTATTGAAACGTCGACTGACAGTAGCTGTGGCACTCCATTATCCGCCGTGTCTGACTCGTGACGGACTGTGACCACTGAACTGGTCCGATTCAATTTGCAAAACTTAAAGATCTTTCTTCTCCCAAGATAGTATATGTATTTGCATATTTTCTCAAGTCCGAAGGCAATCTCATTTTTAATAAGCGTCACAAGTGCAAAAACAAAATTACATTAAGAAAATTACATTACATTAAGAAAATTCTGTTGATATGTACATAATTAACTGTCGAGATGACGGTTCATTCGAATCATACAAATTATGATGGATTAGTGACTATGGAAATTCGGTTGTGCATATATCCATTTTCATTGTAACGTCACGCAGGTGTTGCGACCTTTCAACCCCGTTGCTACTGTACTCGCGGGCTATTTCTCCCTCTACGCAATTAAAACGTTTCGCTGTTGGGAGTTCCGAGCTACGTGATTCCAGTCACGGTCGAAATTATATGGAGAAGCTGCAATTGGCGGTACACACAAGTGACTATTCGCGTGGTCCAAACAATGTAGAACTTGTGTACGACTTGCAACGATCACGAGCGTTACGCGATTGTATCGCTCAATGAGAGCGCAAACTTCGACAGTTATAATCGCGAGGACAATCAGCGATTTAGATAACAAGTTTGTGGTTTAGCTGCGTGCAAAAAAGGAGATGATTCCCGTGCGTTAGTGGTATGCACGCGCGAGCAAATATCGGAAATTGTTGATAGCGTTTAATTTGCGCGTTGCGCAGAATCGCACTCGCGTTTTCGAGCGGAATTGAAATTATTTTATCAGCGACGAATAGGATATTGATCGGCGCCATGCGATTAAAGTTTTTTGTTCTCGGCAAACGTGCAATGGACGATATTCGGTGACGCATATTGTATGTTGCTAATCGAAAATTCGATTGTCGACCTTTATTCGCGTCTGATCTTTAACTTGAAACTCTCGTTGGCGTTACAAACTATTAAAACTTCCCTTAACTTCTCTCATGAAAATTTCGCAACATTGTGTTTGAATATCGGAAATAATATAAATGACTGCCGAGCTGGCAGATCGAACTCTCTGATGACGATCGTTAACATTTCTAGTATCTTTAATCATGGCAATCATTCCTCTCAAGAGAGCTGTTCGATGTAGCGTTCTACTAATTGTGATTCGTAAAAGAAGTAATTGTAATTCATAATTGTGATTCTAAAATTATCGAGATTTTTTTTAACAATTCTATCAGTTTTGATTAATTTTTGACAGACGAATATTCTCATCAATGTTATTTGCAAGACAGCTGTTCCTCTAGTAGTTTATACAAATAAATAAAGATATAAAATAAAAATTTACTTTAGTTGATTTCTGTGAGAGATATATTTAAAATAAGAACGTTTAAACGTTTAGTTGACGATCAAGAATTTCTTGTATACAGTTTCAATTACTTTAAAATAATAATGCATTCTCTTTATCGAATCAAATACAGTAAGTGATCTTATTGCGAGGTTATTCGATTGATGCAGCTTGCCTCGCATTTTGCTTCGAGTCTCGATTACTCGTATCTATTGTTATCTACGTTCTCTTATAACCACCCTTATCGATGCCACCACTGGTTGTAGCGCTACAAGCTCTTCTACATTTATGATACGTTGAATTTCCGTGCTTCGATTCAACGCGTTTATTCCTGAGTTATATGACAAGGATAATACAGTATTTTCGCGATTATTCGGTGACCGCCGTACGATATCACTTGTCCTTATCGGTTGTTGTAGACTAATAGTCTACGTGCATCGCTACGATTGCATCGATTCCCGAAGTAAACGCAAATTGCAGACCAATTTGAAATTCTCCACCAGGTCAGCAGTCGGCATGATATTTTATTTAAAAAAAACTTCGTTTTTCTTTACTGTTGCAGCAGTAAAAATTGGACACTACGGGGATACTTAAAATCGCGTTTGATAAAATATTATCCTTTTTACGACTTTGTTTAGAGATGAGCTTACGGACGGGCAAGGATGCGCCCGTACGCTTGTTAGTCGCGCGTTTTAAATAAATAATGTCGGTGGCGTAATCTCCTGTCATCCGAGCGCGTGGAATGCATTGTGGTGGTTCGGATTCACAGACACGAGACGTTTCTGTAAGGTTAGCTAGCTGCGCACTCCGCTCGGCAAACGCCACAGCTAATCACGAGTCAGCTCCCGCGACAAATCCAATTCAGCGACAATGACCTAACGAGGTAACTTGATTTACATCCATAGGAGTCCGAAGGAGGCGAGTGACAGCGGACGGACCGCGCGAAGACGTCGTCTCGTCTCGCCGAGTGATCCGATATTGTATCCCTTAAGATATTCTGGGGGATTTAAATTAAGTTCTTATCCGCAGATATTGAATCCGCTTTATGTTAATACGCTTCTCGGCACCGAGCACGAGAGAGCCCGTCAAGAGGAGAAAGAGAGAGATAGGGAGAGAAGGGGGGTGAGAGAGAATAGAGAGACGAGAGAAAGAGAAGGTTGAATAATTTCCGAAAGCTCCTCGAGTCGGCGACTGGCAGGGAAGTAAGAAGAGCGCCGTCTTGATTCGTTTCTTTCCGCTTCTGGTGGGAAGAAGTTTGAGAATCGATTGCTCGTTCGTTCGCGCTATTCCTGCCGTAGATCTTTCTCCGAGCACGACCCCGGCAGGAGAAAGGAAACTTTTTCAACCCTACGATGAAACGGCTGTTTCATGCCGATTGTTTAATATGAAACTTTGCAATGTTGACTTTAATTAGCACAAGTGAGTTAATGTAACTCGGTACTTAGGCCGATGAAAAAATTCAAGCAGATGAATGGAAAATACCTCGTGATATGAATATGAAAAGAGGAAACGAGCCTGATACGGCGCAGCTGAATTTTTCTACTGGCTGCTTGTATGTGTGCAACGTAAATTGAAAGAGTTCCGGCAATTTAAAATATTATTGCTTATCTCAATAATGCTCCCGACGAAAGTCTCTCTAATAATTCGAGACGAAAAAAGATCTCGAATTATTATATTACACTTTGCGAGGGAATGAAGTCATCGAATTTACTTCGCGAATGCTAATTCAATTTTTAATTTCAATCGGTTGTAACGTTCGTAAAGAATAAAATGGAACTCGCTGCCGTCTCTCTTTAGCGTGGTGGTAAACATTTTAATTACCATCTATTTCCTGCAATTATCTGGCGCTTGCCAACCCTTTTCTCTCCCCCTCCATTGTTCTCACGTCCCAGATATGAAACGCGTGGTGCGAGATTCCTTCATATTTCCGTTCGTTTCTTTCGCAATAGAATAAACTGAATAAAAGATCGAGTTTTTTCACTCTCACGATGTCGCATTGATACGAAGATTGTGATATCAGCGTACCAGTTATTCGCTTTTCCTTTAGCAATGTAAAAAAAAATAGCAAGATTTCTCCTTGTCCGATTATGAGATCAAGAAGCTTTTATGCATTCATGATCGATGTGGTGCGTTATCAAAGAATGTCACTATGAATCGTGAGAATGTCGAGGAAATTCCGGCATATTTCTCAATGCGATCGAACAGTCTTTTCTTCTAAAGAAATACAATGTCAACCGTGCAAGATAACGATGCGTTATTGTAGCAACGTGACACCATAATAATGGATAAATATATATAACGGAAAAGGTGCTTTATAAGAACCGCATGAAATATATAATTATTTTATCTTTCCTACCATTTCCGTTTAATATAGAATATCTTATAACTTGAATTAAAATATCAATAAATTTAAAATCGTCCACTCGATAAAATAATTGAAAAATTAAGATATTATTATGTGATCGAGAGATAAATATTATTAATATTTACACCTCAGTCGTATTTATAGTAAGAAGAAAGTTATCTCAAAATTTGATCAGTACATCAGTGTGCACGTTGATAAGTCGAATATATTTTATTTACTATTCTTGTCTCGTTCGCTAGGTGGTTAAGCCAGATTAAAATCGTGCGTGCCTTTGCGCACACTGCGCGGTATCGTATAATTTCCTGTTTGTTGTTTGTTGACAGCGCCGGGCTGGGCGTTCGTTGAATTCTGCAATTCGCGAGGTAGCGTGCACGCAGGCAGGCTGGTTCTCGTTACGCGGCAGATTGTACCGCGCGAGATGCATCCGGCCGCAGCGTCCTATCAAGATAGCCTATGTCGCGTCGGATAATTAACTAATAGACCGCGGTACGTGAGCGAAATACGTATCTGGCTCCCGAGTATCACTCGGACGGCTCGCGTTTGAATCGTGCCGCGGCTTGTCCATAATTACACCGAGGCCGCGTCACAGCACGGTTAAATATAAAATATTTATTATTAATCGTTTCTTTATGTATTATAATATATATATGTATGTACGGGTACACAATGTGACATAAACGAAGTATCTCTATGGTGCTCTTTCACCAAACACACTCGATGGAATTTTACTCGCGATTAACGTCGAGGTATTTTACCACGCTTGCACACACTTTCAGTTACGCATTCCTCTAAGCCGCGAAATAATCGCTCACGCGGTCAAAATGCAACGTCATACGTTATAACACGCAGGCAACACGCGTATGATGCACGTGTTAAATGCGTTTCGGCCCGTTCGTGTTCAGGGTGATGTCGACCGAGACTCGGTAATTTAGTTATATTTGTACATAGTTATAAATGAGATGTAAATGTTGTTATCATTAGATATCATTGTGCGTGACACGCACTAACTATATATTCACAAGGGTATGGGTAATTGTAGCGGCGCAAAGAGCAGAATAGGGAACAGTTATTATTAGTACCTCGTAAATACCATATTGTCGGTGATCTAATTAATTTAATTTCTTCGTACAGTTATCTCTGTAATTACGCTAGTCGCATCCGGTTCAACTATGCTGTGAGATAACAAAATAAATGATCGCGTCCCACGTGTGTAATACAAACGAGACTCCTCATCCGCGGCAAAGTTCGGGAATTAATCAAAATTTCCGGTTCGTTCAAAATTGCACGACGACCTCTACCTATTGCGCATTGTAATTACAAATTTAATTAATTACGAAAAGTGATATCATCACTTTACGCAGCGAAAGAAGTGAATGGTTGTAAGCAATTATAGGATACGATTCTCGGTTAATTAATTACATATAATAATCATAACGCGTGCAACACATTCCGTTTTATTTCAATAAAAAGTTTACGTAGTAAAATTGAGCAAAATCGAAATTACATTGTCCTTTTGATAAAAATTTAAATTCGGAGAGAAAATAATTTACATGAGATATAAATGGATATACATCGGAGAATACTTGCAACCCAGTTTCATTGCTTTATCAGTTTCGCTGTTACTTTGTAAAGAACATAATGAGCAAAACAACAAAATTTGCATTTAACTACTTTGAAACTTTATATTCAACCACATTAAACCGTCGCTACAGCATAGAAGAACAATTAATCGGTGGAAGTTATTTGCTACGAATTAGAAAAGCAACCGTTTAATGGTTCGTATCAACTATTAAGCGACAGTCTTTACTGTATATTTACAACATGATTATGCCACGCAGGTCGAGCATACCTCGTATCCATGTAAATTGGCAATCACCGTCGAAATTAGTGTTCCCCCGTTAATGCGAGCTTGGGTCAACACAATTTGCTCGGAGTATCTATCCATCAGAAATCTCAATCCGTCCGTCGGTAATTTTATTCGTGTCCAACCTGGATGTTAGCTCACACGCTCGATCGTCCATTCCATTTTCCTCCCAAGATCAAGCGCATTCAAAATACGTGTATTTTCCCATAACAAAATTTAATCGATATGACAGACAGGCGCTGTAGTAATACGAGATGCATAGAAATCGATGAAATCTGAGTATGGATAATTTGGAGTGCAGACGGTGTTATGAACGGTAATACAAGCCACAAGCAAGTAACTTTAATTAAAGACACTGTCCAGCCCCGCATTTATTACGGATATAATTACTAAACTTGTTCCTGACAGAGTGTAATCACACTGTTAAATAATATATATTTAATGCGGCCATTACTCGCGCAAAAGATGTAACGAACTCCGCATAGCTATGGGCACCAAACCCCGGGCACCAAGTTATTATGAAGCAGTCACTATTATCCAGCCGGTACAAGGAGCTACTATTTGGCAAAGAAGATTAAGCGCTTTAAGTCCGCGAAGAACTTTGCGCTAAGTAAGAGGCGCCCAAGCAAGAACGTTCTTAATCATGTAAAAGGGAGCTTGCCTTAAAAGCTCTTTCAAATAATGGCGATGGTTCCACCAAGCAAAAGATCTCGCTTTGCGCACCGTTCACTCTCTCACCTTTCACTGAAGGTATACATACTCTATTGTTCCACGATTTACGATCGGATAGAGGGAGCCGAACGAACAGTTCCCGTTAAAAGTGATCAATCCGATCAGTATAACGTCCTTTATGAGAGTCAGAAAACGGTATAGTACCTCGAAGGTACTTCTTGAACAAAGAAGCAATAGCACCTACGTATCGGTCAAAGAATTTCGCCCGGCTATTTCGTTGTTCGACCATAGAAAAAAGTTTTCAAATGCAAGTTCAATGAAACCGATTGATGGACAAAGGATCGATTACATACCATTTATATTGTATTTACGATGGTTTAATATATAGTATATTCAACTTTATTCTCTATTCTTTTTGAAATAGTCAATGAATTTCCAACAGGAGAATATATTGAATGGTATAAAAGGAGGAAAAGATAAGCAGAGCAAACGAAACGATTCTCTCACAACCCTCTTCGTTCTACTAAGATAAATGCCAAATCGGGAGGATCTTCGGCGATTTCGCACAATCGTACAAAAACCCCAAATAAAAATATTTCATTTTTATAACTTCGACGTGTGATCGTAGATTCTTATCTTAACGCCATACGTTATTATTTTACGTTATTTTGCAGGAAAAAGAATGAACCTGCGAAAAAATCAGGACCTTCACACCACCACCTGCCTTGCCTTCCCCCTTGCTCTCTCTCTCTCTTTCTCTTTCTCCCTTTAAGTATCCGCCGTCATTTTCCCCTGGAGCCGATTTTTCAGTACCTAAGTACAGGTGGTGATTTATAAAGTGGGAATGCAGCCCGTGGCCTGTGTGCCCCGTTCACGACGATCCATTACAGTCTCCTGCTGCTTCGAGTCATAATATTTCCCTCCGAGCCCCACCGCCGCCCTTCGCCCACGGCTCGTACGCCACGTCTTCGCTCTTCTTCCAGGCTCTCGTATACCACGCCATCACCGCACTTTATGCATACCAGAATTCTCTACACCTCCGCGCTATCCTGGCAAACATTATAACGCCGTGAGATTATGAATTTTGTATACGACTTGGCGGATCTTTCCGCGAACTCTCCGCCGTCCCGTATCCTTTCCTTCTTAGCTCTCTTCTTCACGCCATTCTCCCTTTCTCTTTCCTTTCTCTCTTTCCTAGTAGTAAGCACATCCGGACGCGCGGCACTGTTAAGATCCGAGCTTATGTAAATGCTCGGAATCTGGTATTGGTAAAACTGGCGCATATGCGTGTGTTTGTTTGCAGTGCTTTCGCAGTGCCATCGCTTGAGGATGGAAGAGCATTTTGGAACTAAAATATGCATTATCAAGGATCATCCTAGCGTGTTGGAAAATAAATCTTATTAAAAAGCTTCGAAATATTATTATTTCAATTCCTGATAATTGTGTTTAATTAAAAAATTATTTGAAATCTATTAATAATTGTAATAATCATAATTTATGCTTTTATTAATAAAAATTCATCACATTTACATCCCTTGCAATTGTTTCTAGTTTCTATCTATCTTATTATTTTTATTTCATAATTTCATTGTAGATGGACAAAGGTGATGTATTATTAAGAATTTTCTTAACTTTTACTAAAAAGTTTCGAAGCAAAAATATGCTTGTATGTATAATAAAACTAATGTCATATTTTAAAAAGAGAATTTTAAAAGACGTTCAATATTTCTGATTTCTTAGTAAACATTATAAGATTGGGAAATTATAAATTTTGTATACGATGCTGGCTCTCAGTTGTAAGTTCCGAATATTGCTCATGCGTTTTCCTTCCGTACCTCTTTCTTGGCAGCAGCAACGCACAAATATTGAATCGGCAAAGTTATCCCCGCGCAATTCTATTTCTGCTTTAAACAAATGTAAAGACGCTCATATATTTATTTATTCGGTGTCGTTGCACAACGCGCACGTGTACATTCTCCCAAGTCCGTCAACCAAAATGAAGACAGAATATAAACATGTATCATAATAAATACGTAACGCATTACTTGTAAATTGATATTACAATGTCACGGCGTAACTTTGAAAAGAGCATTTTCACTTTATTTTATACAATATCCTCACGGCGGCACAGGATATTTAATGCCGTCGTCATTTTTTTCTGTAACGGAGCATGGTGAGATTGTACATTTTGTATAAGGCCTGACGGATCTTGTCAGGAGTTCCCTTTCATGCCGCTCCTTTCCTTCGCCCTCAGGTAACAGGTTCCCTTGGATAAAGCCTCGCGAGCAGCCACTCTTATGTAAATATCCGTGGTTCGTTGTTCAGCTCGTGCACTCACGTGGGTTTGCAGTGGCGCAAGAAGAGGACTTCATCTCTATCCTCGATGCTTACCCCGCATCCACATACGCATACGATCTTATTTGAGACAAGTATCTGTTGGTGCAGCCGCTCCATTTTCCTTCGTCCGAATGAACTTTGTTTTGTCTCTCGATATACCGCTTTTCACGGTGGCTTGGCCGCCTCTCAAAGAAGATGTCGTCCGGAGATATCCTCTTTGAGATTATAGCGGAACGAGAAATTCGTGGAATACCTCCCGGTATCTATCGTTGCGTGTCCCCGAGCACCACACATGGGGAGCACTCGATCGAGCATCAACCGACGGAAGCTCTACGGAAGATTGAACGGATGCGCTCATACGCCATGCAGCCGCTTCGGAATCATATGCTTCGAAATTCGTGCCCGTAAGCGGATTAGTATGAAATGCTCCTAGGACGCGCGCAATAAAACGGCGGATAAAACTCCGCGGGGATCGACCGAAGAGTGCTTCGAAATTGCCGGCGAAGGCGAAGAACGCATTTGCATTCCTGCTCGTAATTCATCAGTAACGTTAGGTCGCACATGCGTGAAACGTATGCCGCGGTGTTTCTTGCTCGTTTCGGTAGTATGTTAATAAAAACATCGAGAGGGTATGTAAAGTATTTCGTAATAACGGATAGTGGCTCATGTTGCGCTGGCACGGAGCAAAGGAGGTTTATTGCCTCGCTGAGGCTCACAACAGCCTTCTTTGTCGACCACGCGAGTTCAATGTGCATACTTGCGACAAGTATATCGATCGCAAACGGAAGAAAAGATTAACGTACATCATAATAGCGAAAGTAATACGATAAAAAGCTCTCGACCAAGAAGCGAGAAAGTCGAGCGGAATCATATTTATCCCAATTAAATGTTTTTATGAAATAAAGAAAACGAGATCACCAAAACATGAATCTCGATTTTCGTAAATATTTATTACTCAATTTTTTTACTTGGTGAACATAAAAGAGATATACATTGATTTTAGGTGTACAAAGATATCTGTATGTATTTTCTCGGATTTAATTTGTACCCTTGAGATTACTAGCAAACATGTGTGTTTTTCTTTTTATTTTACGCAACTTTATATGCAACATATCCATTATTTATATTTATCTCCCACGAGCTTAAATCTCGTGATTTCCCTTATGTTCACACTTGGGAATCCATTTAGAGCCCAATAAATAGTAATACATAAACATTATTAATTTTCTCATAATTCCATGAATAATACGTTATTAGTGTAATAACGTATAGTAATCTAGCAATTATTGCATTAATATTCACTCTTTGTTTAACTCAAATACATGTACACACAACATATATCCACAACAAGTATTCTGTTTTCAGGGAAACAATTATCTGCAATTCGATTATCCGTAAACAGAACTGTAAACAGTGGATATTATAAGACGTCAAGTGACTATCGGTAAATCTTATTCATCGCGAGTGTCTTTCTCCTTGGTGAAACGAATCTTCGGAGTCGGAACAGAGCAAGAGCAAGGACTCGAGCTAAGTACAGATGTTCGAGGTTCGTGCACATCGTCGAGCGTCGATGCGGGTACACAGTGGATTACGGCGGTCATCCACGGGGCCACGTGAACTACTCGGGTTCTTTTCATGGAAGAATGGCTTTTCCGTGTCGCTGAATTCAGTAGCCGGTGCGGCACAATCGCGACGTACTTGGTCCTCTACTCGTGAACGACAACGAGGACCAAGTAGCGAATGTCCAAATATAGGAGAGAGAAGGAGGAATACGAGGGAGAAGGAGCAAGTTCCGAACGTTCTCGTGCAGAACTCAAGGGCAAGTATTCCGACAGTAGGAGGTACCTGACTCCGCGTCTTAGTTGGATACTTGATTTTAAAAAGTTCGTAGAGTTGGTCACGATCGAAGCGGCGTATTCCTTGAACTCTCCCGTCTCAACTTCGGTTCTTTCTGCTTCTTCTCTTCTCTTCTTCTTCTTCCTCTTTTCTGCTTTTTTTCGTTACCTTTGCACTTTCGTCCAACTCTCTCCTCCCCAACCTCTTTCTTTCCCTCTTTCAACGAGCCTTCTGACTTACTCTTTCTCTCAAAGTGCGGTACCCGCTGCTGCGGCGATATCACTTTCCGATAAAAGTCAAGTCGTATGCCACCCCGAAAAGAGCTAAAGCTCTACTATTCCACAATGCAGAAACGGAGGAAGCGTCACTTCTCGCATAGCCGCATCGCCAACGTTACGATGTGGGTGAACCGTTATGCATGGCGATTGTCGAAACTTCGGTATCTACGTGAATCTTATTACCGATTGTCACACCGGTGGATGACCGTTGGTTTAATGTGACGAACGAGAACGTTTCTTTACTACTTTGATTTGTATCTCTCGGCGAAGCAGTAGGTCAACTGCGAAATTGACTCGTTGAGAGCGAACGATCATTTCTCAGCTTCGTCCTTGAAGATTACGATATGTAAGTTTTTTATATCATAGACATGAGAAATAAAAAAGGTACAAAAGAACAACGGCATCTCTTTTTCAAAATGGGATTTCATTATAATGTAAACATACATTAAGAAAGAAACAGAAAAATTTCACTTTTATGTTATAATGTTGATACATTATAATTTTATTAATTTTATATTATTATAATTTTGTTAATTTTCGATGTCAAAGTTATTACAGTTATTACTTTGTTTACGCATATTGATAGTATACAGAAACGTACAGTTCCTCTACTTCTGCAAAGTTTTATTAATTATTACATTTATTCAATTAACAAAATTAGTTCAGTATGCTTAAAAAATGAGGTTAATAACAAGTTTATTAAAATTTATATAATTAAAATTTATACATTCGAGAAAGAATGTTTATTTTGGTGAAAGTTAACAAACTTATTTATCTACTTTGATATCTGGGATAATAATGATTACTAAAATCACTAAAATAATATGTGAGTAACGAAGTACGTAAATACAAATGATTCTAGAGCGATTTAACAGATGCGGGCAAGTTTGATCGACCAATGCACAGTGGTTGCGGACAGCTTTAATTGCTTGACCTTCGGTAAATGTGCGGGAACTTAATCAAGCAACAGTGAGTAAATGCTACGACATCGTAACAATGAATCGTTCGATGATGACAATTTGAACTCGCGTTGGGATCCGATTCCATTCGACTCCGTCGAGCGAGTAGATTATCCAGCATTAAGATGGCCGAATATTCCGGTAATCCTTTCGTAATCATCCGAAATACATGATTCTGTTCAACGGGTCTGTAGTAATACGACATAATGCGATCATTAGGAAAAGCGGCTGCCTTTGACATTCTCCGACTTACGGACAAGAGACAGCCGGGAAAAGGCGTAATTGACTCGAAAAGATGTACATGAACTCTCTCGACTCTTGAAAGACGACAGAGAATAGAAGGAAAGCGGAGTAAAAGGCAGCACAGGCGTGGATCCTCGAATCGGCTGACTTACGCGATCCCTTTGCTTTCAGCTCGGAGAAAGGAAAAAAGAAGGGAGGAAGGAAGAGGGTGGGTTATAAAAAGAGGGAGCTGGCCTTGCGAACTCGAAGGCGGAAGGAAAGGAAAGCCGGAGGTGGCGGGCTATGGAAGGAGAAAGCAGAGAGGACGAGACCCGCGCGGGCACTATCTCGGAAAATTATGTCAGTCCTATCTCAGGCTGAAAGCAGAGACGAGGATGAGAGGACGAGATATGAAATAACCGGAATAAAAGGGAGAGTGAAATCCCGTGCTCGAACGGGACACCGAAGGAATAGAAATATTACTATTGGGATAAACTCTGTTCTGCATTCAGTTTTCTTACACTATCTTCTCTAACGTATCTTATACCGAGGCGTACCACCTCGTTTTTCCATCCCTTTGGTGCATCACCCCTGCGAAGATTAATCGTCGATGCGCGATAAAAAATTTTGTATGAAAACTGCTTTCGACCGAAAACGGCCCCTACGTGACGGAAATAATTACGCGATATCGGAAAATGCTTGCGCCCAATCGGGGGAGGATTTTGTCGGGCTATATCCAGCAGATTATAAAAATTTTCCATCATCAGTACTTGACCGCGCGTCCGCATTGTTCTCGATCGTGTTTACGACCACGGCAAATGCAGTAAGACCAAGAATAAAGCCCCATCTATGCGATTATGAGCCATCCGCTTACGTTTACTTCCCTCGCCTCTTTTCCCCGATGCAATATCCGTAAATTCAATTTTTTTCTCCTGGTGTATCCACGTTCCATCGACAACATAGCGGAACGATTTCAGGAGAATCGACGTTAACTCGAAAACTCCCGTTCGTCGGCTGGAAAAACGGAAGTAAAAACGAAGAACTCGGGGCATAATCTTGTTTTGTTACGGAGCCAATACAAAACAATTCTAGCATCCAGCAAATAAACGCGGTGAAGCACTCGATCACAGGTTCCAAACAATATTACACGCTATGTCGCTAAACGAGATTGAGTGCAATTCATTAAAGATAAAAATTATATAATCCATTTTATGTTACGGAATATCAGCAAAAGAGTCATTCACTGGTAAAAATACATTCGCTGATGTAGTTTGCACTCAATTTGTTCCGAAAAATGTAAAGCGATTCTTAATTGTTAATTAATTAAGCATGAAAAAAATTAAACGATCACGATAAATTAGAGCGCGCGTAAGTCAAATGTATAATGCAACAATCGCAATTATACGCAAAAAGTTCATTAAAGCGAAGCATGTTCATTGAGCAGTTACTTGTGTTGCGTTTTCTCTATTTCCATTCTAATTGGAATAAATCAATCCACCATATTTCAAGGCGAACAAAGCTTCGTTGAAAATATAAGTTTAGCTAAGAAAAATTTTCCTGTGGAGTAGTGTTCATGATTAAGGATTAACTTTCGCGGAGAGCTTACGTGCAGTTTGAAGCACGATAAAGTTGAAAATTCCTTTCTTTGTTTTCGAAGTAATATTCGCGTTTCTTGTCGAGAGAAAGAGGATATCGAAGTTTATACGGTTATATTACATCCCCCCAGCTAATATTGAATACGTCCCCAAGCAGCTTGCTTGATAACCCGCACTCGAGGTAGAGAGAAGAGAGAATCCATTCGACCATCGTTCCTTCGAGATTAGGAGGAGTTTGCGGAGACTTGGAGGAAGATCTGTTTGGTCAAGGACGATCGGGCTATTACCAAAGTCGCGCTCGTCTGAGTTACGATCGCTAAGCTTACACAAACCCCAGTCCAGCTATTGCGGCAGTCCAGAAATCGCGAGATGCCTTTCGTACAAACGCCTTAAATCCACGTCTGCGAAAATCGAGCGAAAAAGCTCCCTTCCCGATAAAACGCTTGGCAAAAGAGCCGCGAGATAGAATATCGCATAAAATTAGATCGATCCATCACCGACGCGTCGTAGGTGGAAACGGTCGGTAAAAAATCTCCACTCGATCCATATTCATTTATAGCCGTCACTCTATTCGCTAGACCAATAGTACTAATAGTACTCCGAGCCTATTTGACCCTATTCGACGCCATTTTTCGAGCGGCGTGAAAAACTTGGCATAAGTAGACGAGTGAGATTTCACATCAGTAGAAGCGAGCTCACGTGAGATTATCCGAAACGCGGTTTCAAACGGTAGACCACGATATCGATTCGATGAGCAAATGGGTGTTCAGCGTGTTCGTCGACGAGCAGAACGCGATCAAAATTTCAAAGAGGGCGATCGAAGGGGAGCGAAAGGAACGAGGGGAGTGAACTCGAGTAAAGATACGAAAGATCCGCTGACGTATAACGCACCATAACTATTATCTCTTTTCCCTCCGCGAAAGAAAACTTGGCACTCGGCTGATCCTCCGAAGTATCCGGCGAGTTAGCGAGTAGAAAGAGCGCGCGGGAGGAAGGTGTTGGGTTGAGGACGCGCGGGGTGGGCGGCAAGCTGAGAAAGCTCTAAGATTACTGAATGGGTTTCCCTCGCGCTGGTGGCTGCGCTCTCGGGGTCGTGGCTTTATTAACACGTCTTACAGGGTAACGGGATCTCGTGCACGTAAAGAGGTAGGTAGGTATATGGAGGCAACCGGCAGCTGTTGCTAACGCAATTTCCCCCTCCCCCCACCCCCGATATAAATCCTCTGGACCCCACGATATTGAATCAAACGATATAGCGGACGGCTTTATCCCCGGTCGTGGCATCACGTGCGCGCGCGCGCATACACACGAGAATACTCCTCTTTCTAGAAAATCGTTCGCCATAGCGACTTCCGACTAACTAGATCCTTGATTCGGTAGACCGGATAGGGCAGATACGGATATAGGACGGATCGACCGGAATAAGTCGCCGTGACTTTGTACAATTGCGAGAGAATAAGAACAGACAGGGGGTGGGCTACAGGGGGTGGAGTGATGGTGGATGGGTAAAGAACCGAAAGGAAGCTGCCTCTCTCCCCCTTATACTCTCTTCCGTTATACGCGGTATAAGGATGGCACATCCATTAAGCGTAGACCAGGAGCAAGTAAAAGGATTTCAAGGTGGAGAGCCAAGCTTACGCGGTAATTGCGACGGGACCAATGAACGATGCCGTTTACGATTCCCCGATACTTATCGATCGCTCGACTAATTAGTGTGAAAGAAAAACGGGAATGAGCACGGATAAATTCCAAGAAGGATGAATCTTGCTAGCAATTACTTTTTCACGACTGTTCGCTATGAGTACTTGAAGCGTTAGTTACGTTACCGCTGGAACAGCTTGCGATGCCGTTGTATTTTATCGGCACGATTCTTCGAAGAGCTAAAACGAAAACGCGATCAGTCATGGATTAGTTTGCCGGATCGGAATGACATGAAGGATCTTTGAAGAAACAGCGCAGGGGCACGTTCGGCCGAAGCACAGGCAAAGGTGATTGCCTGGACAGTGAAACGGAACAAAGTCCGAAAACTTGAACCAATTGGAAAAAAAGAAGAGATGGAGAGACACCGAATTGAGACGAGAGGTGAACTTTTCTTTCTTGTCTTCTCGCGAGCATGCTCTCGTCCAGAAAGTAACGGAACGCCCATTACGCTGCGGACGAATGAGCTCCTGTGATCGGAGATGAGCCGAGGAACGGGGGAAATCGCATGGGTGAAAAGGGGTATGGAATAGAGAGAAACGAGGGACGAGGGGAGAAAATCGAAAAACCAAACCTTTCCGTAGGAGATTGGGCAACGGTACGTCTCGATCGGCGATGGTCTCGGGATGCGATTTTCTCGCGCATAGAGTTGCTGATTGCGAAGGTGCAGAACATCAGAACGTCGACTACATAGACACGCTATACATTTTCCGATTTGGCTGCGGGAATAAAAAGACAATTCGCTGCGCGGGACCCATAACCCGCCGACGAATGGATCCCGAGCAAGATAGAAATATCGTATCGGGACAATTTATTACTTCCCTCTCGCTGGCTCTCGTTACAAGGGACTGTCGTAATCTTACGACGCGCATTATCGGAAGTGTGTTACCTTCTTCGCGATTAACTCTGCATTATTTACGGCCACGTGAAACGAGGATCCCGCACAGGCACGCGAGTAAACACTACTGCAAATATCTTTTATAAAATATACAAGCGCCGTGTACTTGCCTTTTCTGTCGAGGCTCTCTTTTGCGTCACATATTATTTATTCCGAATACTTCGTGCGTGATAATTCTGATATGAGTTCGGAAAGTCTTTGCAGCCTTCGATTATCCGCCGCGTGGGACGGCGAGTAGCGCGGCGGCCGCTTTAAAGCGACTCAAGGCTATTCCTCATACCTACATAAACGTCGACGTTATATAGAGAGATTATTTCCGATTATGCGATAGTTTCACGATCGAAGGAATTGCAACACGGCGCATGATCGGGGCAAACACATCCTCCGATACGTGGCCTGTTTCATGGCCGATGAGGCGCGCAACAGCAAGCGCGCGTGCACGTGCATGTTCACGGAAGCCTCAATCTCGAAAGGAAACGTAATTTTTGTTATCAAAGTCTGTCTAAAAAGTGATTCAAAATCATACCTTTTTAGAGCGATCGATCGATTATTTGATGTAGCGAGCACGCGGGGATTAATTTGCTCGTAAAGACATATTTATATGATTTAATAAACGTTCGTTGACATAATTTCGAAAAGAAATATGTTTGAGCACTGGGTCATATTTTGAATCAGTAAACTCCGTTCGAAAAATTCAAGTCGTTATATTGAAAATTGAGTATCGGCGCAAATTCGTGTCCCGTACTAAAAGGTAAACTTCACCTTTGTACATCGATTCCAGTGATTGCTGCAGCTTGCACACACAGTAAATCTCTCTACTATTATTAGGCTCCACCCTGCAAACTTGGTTCTCTGCTCCTTTGCCGCGACTTGAACCAGTTAGCTACTATGTTTACTGTTCCACCGAACGATCCAGGGTATTGGCAACATCTGGCGGTACTTATCGTTCGACAGGAACGTCAACTCGAAGAAGGTAGAGGACCCGGTTTTAGAGCGCATGTACGCGGGGATGACATTTAGGAGGTTATGTAACAAGGACTGAACCTGCCATTCAAATTGTCAGAAGGCAAGAGAGAACGGTTTAGTTCGTGTAGATCCAAATAAGAGTTCCTGAGCTTTAGAGAGGATTCCTAGTGAATTAAACATGCACGTCATTGCAAGACATTAATTTACCATAAAAATGTCGTATCCAATATATTCAGGCGCAATTGTGAAATTTATTTGCTTTTATTTTGTCAAATTTTTAATTTTATAGCTTTATGTGTAGATCCCAAATTCAAAATGTCGGTTATTATTCCTTTTTATGGATATTATATAAGTTATTAAAAAGAAAGACTCACGTTCTGCAAAAAAATGCTTTTCTGACTTTCAAATAACAAGTTTTCTATTTCCTTTGTTCCCATATGTTTCTCCATCGATACACAGACAAGTTAACGCGGCACAATATGCGAGCTTAAATCCATTTTGATCTATATATTTCGACGGGAATATTCATTTATGGTCACAGAAGCGACGTCAAAGAGTACATGAATCTTCAAAGCTTTTACTGTAATTACCATCGTGACGAATTTTCCTTTTTCGGCACGCCATATGCATGTTACATATAACAATAAAAGTCTCGTGTAATAGTGAGTAACAATACTCAACTTATCACTTTGATAATTACAAAACGTTTCTATATATATCTTGAGTGAATTTACATATTTACTAAAGTTGTCCCTAGAATTTACATATTTACTAAAGTTGTCCCTAGAATTGTATCAAAAAAATACAGATATTGAGGGAAAAAGAGTGAATAAAAAAATAAAACAGATATTAAGTAAAATATAATGGACATAACGAGATATCGATTGTACGAATCGCTGCAGTTGTCCAACGATGCGGTATTACACAGCGCAGCGTTGGCAAAAGCGATTGTTTCACATTTTCCAAAATACGAAAAAATCAGGTGACACCAGTTAAGCGTCACGCCTGGCACATAAAATACACACGAATCTCGGTGTACATAACGTTCATATGTGCAATGAGTAATGGCAGGCGTCTATCATTGGACGCGTGTGTCTGACACGAGCCGTGTGTAGCGTGTCCTGACTACTGGCTGCGCAGAAACAATTTTCTTCGTGGGGTAACGAAGACGGCGAGAAAGGGCGTAGGATTGAGACAAAGGAGGGAGAGGGAGAAAGAGAATCTGGCCGAACAGGAAAGAGAAGAACTGTAGAGAGGGGCCAGTGAAATGCGGCGAAAGTTGAAACAAATATCGAATTTATCGGCTCATGAAGGAGGTGGAGAGTGGGAAGAAAGGTCAGACGCCAAAGGGGAACGAGTCCTGGCGTGAGTTACGAGCAGAAAAGGGATCGGCTGGAAGGAGAGGAAGTCGACGACGACGACGACGACGACGATGGCAACGTTCGTTCCTGGGTCGTGTTTGAATTACGAGCTCCGGTAGTCCAGACTGGAAATGGAAGCCACCGAATGGCAGGAATGACATAAAACCAGTGACGGCGTCGAAATTTGCGCTCCTTCTATTCCTTCTCTCTTTCTTGCTATTCGACTTTCTATTTGTTTCTTTCCTTTTGTTCCGTCCTCGCGCGTTATCTCTCACGTTGTTCTCGTCTTTGAACGATTGACTTTGCTGGAATCGCTTGTAGAGAGTGTGCATGCCTCCCTAATTTTCAGTTCTTAAAAAAGTGAGCTGAAGAGGACTCGTTTTTACGATGACATTTTGCCATCACGAGCGAGTTTTCATTCGACGTGCTTGCCGATTGATACTCTCGGTTCAAATGTACGAATATGAAACGCTGAAATTATCTTTCCACTGCAAGTTGAGGAAATTTCATAAATTCTCACTTTGAGCTGATTTGCTAATTACAAAAACGACTGACACAACTATTGAAATAACTTTTTTCATGTTTTGTCTTACAGAAAAAACTAATATCTTTCTCGGTTTTTAATTGATAAAATTAAAGATGATGTCAACTAATGCTTTTCATTTGAAAATTAAAGATATTGAATACTATTGGGGGTTTAGTTATTAAAATAAAATAAAATTTTCGAAATATTTGCACTGACGAGGTTTATATTTTATATAAATTTATAATAGCCTCTCTTTTAGAATTTAAATAAAGTGCCACACAGAATTAAAAAATTTTATTTTATTTACAATGATATATTCCCGCTTTTTACGTAAATCACTTTACATATTCTACAATATTGTTTTTTTTATATACATAAATCTTTAATTGTGTATAAAGTTAACATTTTTCAATTTTATGGTTTGAAGCTCAAAAAGAGGGAATCATAGAAACGATTTCCGCCATCGAAGCGGAACGCATTCTGTCCTTTATCGGCAACATCCGGATTTACAAATTAATGCATCGCCTCGTTAAAATCGAGCTTTTAAACGAGAAAAAGGAGAGCTCTTGTTTCTATGGTACTTTTCCGGAAAGTGTTCTCAGCGGAGGTATCCTTTTGTCGTTCCAACGCTTGTTTGTCGCTTTTTATATTTATATCGCTTTTATTTATATCCTTCTCGCGCATCGAGGTTTAAGCCTGGAATGGCGCGACTCACGGTGCTCATCATTTTCACGACTTCAAGCTGGATAATGCACGAATCCACTGCTCGATATAATACATTAAGCCGGGATCAGTGGACGCGTGCAAAATTCTCCGGAAAGATATGGCACGCGAAATATGACGAGTATCCATCGCGAAGGGTTCGAAAAACATTCCAGCCGGCAGGTCGGTAATCGACTTCGTGCGCGCAAACACCGTGCGTCCTTTATACTTTAAGCCCCGTAGCGTATGCCGGCCGGTGGTGCTCCAAAACCAATTTGCATGAGGTCGTTTGAGAAATTGAGCCTCGCTCGCATCGTCACGCAAAATGCATGGAGCAATCGCGACTTCGAAAATCAACGCGCTAAAAAACAGGTAGATTTATTATCTAATCGGATATCGGTGAATTGGCTGACGATCACTTAAATCCGATCATCATTAATCCGCGCGTTTGTAATTGATCGTCCGGAGCTTCCTTGAAAACAAAACGACATTTATAATAATCTAGTTAGGTTGTTATAATCCGATTCTCTCTCTCTCATAATAGCTGACACAGTTGGAACTTTAGTATCGGAATATAATATATGGACGCCATTGTGGTTCTTGAACCATGTTGCGCGAATATCCACTAACAACTAACTTCGAACCACACTTCGTGCTCTGGTATAGCCAATATATAATATTATTATCGTCTTACAGGTCATCATCCAAAAGCCGTGTCTCTCACATTAACTCAGCATAAATTCTCCTTCCGCATTCAATACAGTTATGAGATTAATTTTTAACTGTCATGAACGTATCAGCAATATAGTTTTTTCTTTCTTGTTTCACGTCTATTAAAAAAAAACAAATACGGAATGTGCTACCTCGTGATATCATTTACGTGTGATTGTATTGCATGCAAAGTGCGCATATAATGGCGACAGAGATTTAATTCCGTGGGAGTTGTCTCGCACGTTTCCCTGTAACGTTATCCGAAAACTCCAACTGGAGTTTGAGTTTTCTGGACATTTCGCACGGCACGTATTCTATGCGAATTAAATGGGTCACACAGAGTAAAAAACTCGTTGAACCCATCCCCTTTTTACATACCCTCTTTTCTTTCTCTCCTTCTCTATGCGCTCTCGGCAAACATTGTTACCTATTACGGGAGTTAGCATCACCGGTACGTTTCTGCTACCGTAATAAATTAATTCCGTGGGGGCGCGAGCACGGTCCGTCCCGAGATGAAAAAAATCCTTGGACTGTCGAGACACGTTGAGAGTAATCGTGGCTGAGGGTGTTAAAAAGCGCCAGATGAGTAAGGGAACGTGTCAGATTCTCCGTCTTTCAGTCGACATTTCTATGCTAATGTCATATTTGTTTTGTAAATTGACACGATATCTTTATTTAAAGGTGATAACGTGTAGAGAAACCTATTGTGATACATTACATATACAAGATCACAATAAGTGTTAAGTAACAGACATTATAATTTCATTGATTGTATTATAGCTTAACTTTAAAATAAAATATTAATCTAAATATTTGTAACACTTTTATAATATACTACTACTATGTGTATATATATATATGTTCTCTCTATATGCATATATATATATATATATATATCTCTGTTCATGTACACAACACACACACACACACACACACACACACACTGTATACGAATTTAAAGAAAATTTAAAAATATAAATATATGTAGGATTAATTATATAATTAAACACAAGTGCATCATAATATAATGTCTCCGCAATAAGATCTGTTTTCTCTTTAAAAAGTATCCTTCGCCACAATGTGTCAACGTAATATTAATGTAAAATAATAAAGTTATGCCATAAATTACATTAATGGCCGGCGATAGCCGCTAATTATATTGTAACTTAGTAGCGTAATGGACGTGCCAGCCCCAGATTACGGGGCCGGGTAGGTAAGTTGGCTCATATGGGTAGACGCGGGTCAGACATAATCTCGTACAAGCGCTTTAAAAAGCAGATAAACGTGGGATCGTTTCATTCTTCTTGCATTCTATCTCTACTTCCTTGCCCGCCTTGGCTCACTGCCGTTATTAATCGTAGGGACGGGGATTACCGCTGGCTGTGCTAATACCAGCAACCAGAAACGACGCTGCTGATGGAGGCGGAAATGGAACGATCGCGGTCGAGACACTCTCGTAGCTAGAACGTCTAGTGTGCCTCGCCGGCACAGCCCTCGAAAGGGTAATCCACTGTCGAAAATACGATCTCGTGTGCCTAGCACGTTATTCCACGTCCGCGGAAATCGTGTTCCCGGGGTTGTAACTAACGACCGCTCCGTGGGCGCAACTGGCGATTCTGTCGCTGGACGGTGCACGTTAGCATCTTCACAAATTAAATCGTCCAAATTAAGCCGCATAAGTAAAAGTCTTATTGTTAATATATCTAACACTCCTACAATTGCCAAAATAAATATATGATATGCTTAACGTTCCCTTTTATACGCCCTAAAATTTTACGATTACGGTAAAAAGAAATATATGCTCTATTATTAAGAAACAAGTTTCAGATTGACAAAGTTCCAGTAATATTCCAAACAATTACCGTCCCTTTATGCTTGAATAATCGTTACTGTTACTATAAACGATGACTTTACGATTTCGTAGTCATTCCGACAACACATTTAATCGAATACATTAAATCGAATTTAATACATTTAATCGAAAATTTTGAACAGTATTTAAAGGGAACAGAACTGAGAGGGTTTGGTGATTTCTTGCTTGGTTTCGAATCAACGAACTTCTGTGAGTCACGAAAACGACGCTTAAACGAAACGACACTCCCAGAAAAGCTGAATTTATTTAATATCTTTTAAATTTTTTAAATTGTTCATCTAGATTTGTTAGTGTTATATTGAATACAACGACAGAATAATTTCGTAGCAATGATAATCCACAGAAAAATATGCCAATGAGCTGTCTCGGAAAAGCATGAATCGGATAAATCCAAATACAACGTACTTTTAGTTTCGCCGTCCGGATCTCTCGAACTCTTCGCGAATAATTCACTTTGATGTGTGGAAAGAGCGATTGCAATCAAGACAATAATGCTGCTCGTGCTGCGAAAAACGTTGGCTGAAAGACCGTGACGATTCGCGTTGCGGAAAGCATCGTTATGTTGATTGTAATTGCATTTCGTTACGACCAAATGAATTGAGCGTCGATTTGCTGTGGCAAAAATTGGTGATACGAAATCATTTTCATGATTTCGTGCTGTTCGGGTTCAAAGAGAAGAGGTAATAGGATAGAATTGGCGTTGATAGCTTCGCGATTATAACATCCGGCTGATACGTTTTCCACCGTCCTTCGTTAGGTTTTTTAGACGATTAAAGAAAATAACGAAGCGGAAGGAAAATAAACCCAGGAAACGTAAAATCTGATTAGTTCCATGTAATTTAACACGCCGTGACAAATAAAGTGTCTTTCTCAGATAACGTGAGTCGATGTCGCGATAGTACATGGCGAAAACATTTTGTTTTTACCTCACTAACATCCTTAAAAATGGACTTAAAAGTGGACTTGAGACATGAACACACAGTAAACTTTATTCTAATATTAATAACGACCTGTTAAAAAGTTATAACTCAACAATTACTTATCTTTATAACAACTCATTGTTTCGCGACTATAAAACTCGTCATTAAATCAACATGATTTATTGACAACTTTCCAGGAATTATTCGATTTTCACGAATGTCGAAGTTTTTCCGATACTGCAGCATTGGTACGAAATGAAGTATAATACTCGAAGTCTAATGAATCCTCGCAATCGCATTTTCAAGTGACGAACATCTGCAGTGTCCGGTGTTCTAAAAGCAAACGCAGTAAAAACACACTGAAGTGTTAATTGGGGGACCAGAACTCGAGTATTGAAAGCACGCAGGGTGACAAAGGGCACGATAAAACGTGCAAGATGGAAATGGCAGAGTGCGAATATCATGAGATAAAAATACGATATCGCGCGTAACGTGAGATCGCATATTCGGTATGTATAATAGTATCGATTCGTTTGACACAAAAGTGAGTGTGAATGTGAAAGCACTCCGCGTATCTTTATCATAACCGACCTTAAATAGGTGCGATTCGCTATGATCCTTTGTTCCTCCGCTTTTTATTTCGGCGCTTATTTTTTTTATCACGAGTATTTTAGATGGAAGTTATCTCGATCCCGGCCTTTCAACAGAGGACTTTTCTTTCTCAGAATAGGATAGATAAATTTATAATACACATGCAGATCTGTAGTCCATATGTATCCCAGTGGATAATTTACAATGTTTGCTGCGTATTTTTATATCTCTAGGATCGCCGCTCATTTTACAAAATCCTTCGATGTAAACGCGTGTCATAAAGTTACACCAACGTCAGCGATTCGTCGACATAAAGTATTTCCGTCGGAATTATATGTCCGCGAGAAGCTTCATTTTTAACGCCTTAACTCCGCTGCGTCGCAAACGACGTCGACAAAAAGAGCTCTAACTGTAAAACAGTGAGTGCCGCACGGAACATCGTACATTATTGTCACACAGAATAAGTACTTATTGTTAGTTCCGTGGTGACGAAATATTTCAACTCTTTAATAACTCTGAAAACATTCTGCAAGATATAAAGAAAGCAAAATTCTAAATAAATCAGTCTTCCATGAACAGAACAAAAGCTGGGAAGCTAAGTAAAATGCATTTTTGGTTAAACGTATTATAGTATGAAAGTGCATTATTTCATATGTATTATTTTACTTACCGCAACTATATAACGCGATTATCCTTCATTTTCGTGTAGCAAAGATAAAGAATCATTCGAGCTCTTTCTTTCTCTGAGAATACAAGTAAAATAATATGATTCTGCAAATTGCCGCAGAAGCTGCAAAACTTAGCAATTTATTTTTTCCAAGAATGCGCGCGTCGTGAGCGCGAGAGAGATAAGTCGTTTTTATGTACAATATTTTTCAACCGCATCACGAAACGGCATATAACGATAGAGTCGGATTTTTCGCGCGAGTTTGGTCGTATCATCCGCCGCGGACAAAGACACATAGGCATCGGATTTCAAACGGCCGCGCGAGGCCAGAAGGGTTTTCACCCCTATGGACAAAAAGGTGGCTAAAAGCATATTCCTGTCGTCCTTGGCTTTACGTGGCTGCCGATGGTTTTCCCTCGCTTATATTTTTATGGCCCGGGGTACGAACAGCACCCGCGTGGCATCTATTCTCTCCTCTCTCAACCTTTGGCCTCTACATGAGCGCGCGTGGATGTAGACACTCGCGTAGCTCTCTCTTTGTGTTACGCATAAACCATACCAAGGCCGTATACGAAGCGACAATAAACTTGTCGGTTTACGTGAAAAACAGTTCTAAAGTTAAAAGAAGCTGCCCGTGTCTTGTAACCAACGATGTATTCGTCGCGCGAGTTTCACGGATAGTCGGACTTACGAGCAACCTAACTATTTTTACGAATACGAATCTGTCTTCGTTAACTCGGTCATCGACTACTTCGGTATCGTCTTATTGCACAGTATAAGACCTTTTTTTCTGTGAAACTCTTTTCTTTTAATAAAAAACAATTATCCGGCTGCGTTATTTCTTTGCATACATAAAACAAAAAAACTTTTTCTCTCTACTTAACGCGAGTATATAATTATAACTTAAGCTCTATAATATAACTCTGAGAATAGAAGAGACGTATAGTGTGCTTTTATTATCACATTTACTAGTCATTATCTCCAAATAAATAAAAAATCTTTACGTTTTCTTCCATGTGAGAGCCTGTAGAAAACAATATTTACATATACATTGCTCCAGCCTTTACCTCAATTGCACGTCCACTTCACTGGAGCGGAACTGATTCGGTGGATGGGAAGGTTGATCGAGATAAAATTATTATGGTCGTTGCAAAGCCGTGACTATAATACGAGAAGGTCGCGGTTATGAAAGCTGCAATGTATTTTTGTACAACCCTGTCTGTTCTCCCGTTAAAACGTACACTTGGCCGTAACTAAGGACAGGGTTATGTCTCCACCTATGGGTATGACGGTCATAGTCGTGCCAGTAAATAGCACCCTCAGTTACGTAGAACTGCCTCTGCCCAGGCCGCAACAGCTGGCTGGAACTCGTGGGATAAACCTTCCAAGATTCTCACAATTTAACCATTTTCTTTCGTTCCTCGCCACAGTTTCTTCCCTTTATTACCGTTTCACGGTTTATGCGCGGTCCCGCCGCCGAAAACGCCTTACTGAGCTCGAACACGGACTCTTCATTTTCTTTTGTAATAAAAAGAGATCGGCGAGAAGTCTCGGTAAGGTTACATCGTGAGTGTTATGGAAGAGAGAATTTTTTTCACTAGAATTTCATTTTGCCATGCGCGTCCGAGAAAATCATTTGCTCATAGCGTAAAATAGATCATTTTTTCTGACGACTCCGATACACATGCCGATACACTCTCCAGATGAGAAACGACCTCATTAGAAGACGATTCGTTAGCGTTTTACCTTCGGCATACTCCGCATTAAGAGAGTTCTGACTTAAGAAATGGCCACACCGGAGTTTTCCCGCAGTGAAATCCCGAAGTGAGCACTCAGCGCGATTCTCAAAAATCATTTTTCCACTGTCCATGTAATATCGTCTCGGCTCTCGCAATAAAGAAGCGCGGATTTACAATAAAAGGTAGTACCTCTCGCAATAAAGGAGATTGGATCTGCAATAAAAAAGGATTCAGCGCTCTGCTTCATAATGAAAAGCTCAAAGCGAATTTTCTCCAGTGGAGGCTACAATCGACGGAAAACATTTCCGCGCCTCCGTCGACGTCTCGTGTCGACGTCTCGCCTCTCTCCGCCACGGGGGAAACTCGTATCCCGGAACAAGTAAGGTACCCCGGAGTGATCTTGCCTGAGCAAACTTTCGTCTCCGCCTCACGATGCTCTTAATAAGCCCCATATTGTTCTCCCTTAAATTTTAATAATGCGTCGCGTAATGCGCGACGCGTACATACGACACGGCTTGGCTGCAATCTGAAAATATTTGTTGCAGCGCAAAGAGTCCCTTCGGGGCGTCTCTCTGTTTATGAAGTTTTATGTCGACTAGCGGTCGGATAGTGAAGAGAAACAAAAGGTCGAACAAAAACGAAAATAGAAGAGATGCGAGGGAAACAAAAAGAGAAAAGAAAACAAGGGGTGAGGGTAAGAGTGTTAGACGACAGGAACTGCAGAACGGAGAAAGAAAAGGGAAGGAGCGAAGCGGACGAAAAAGAATGCGAGGAGCGCAACGTAGGAGGCTTTCAGCATCGTACACGAAGAACAGTTGCCTCACCACGTATCGAAGCTATCGGTGTGTCTCTTCGCGAGGATTCAATTGGACTGACTTACCTCACTGTAACGCCGGATCATCGAACAGCGAGATATTGAGTCCAACCGCGAAATTAAAGTGAATATCTCACAATCAACGTGATATTAGTACTTCGCATATGTTTCTTGCACTGTCTCGCACTCATGATGGAGATTGGTATAAAATTTTGAACGATTATGAGCGAAAAAGTGCATGAGTACATAATAGAATAAATAAAAAAATGAATAAAGAGAAGTGAAATTGAAATAGAAGAAAAAGTTTTTCGAAAAAATTTACGTAGATATTATTTTAGTATACATGATATAAAAAATTGATCAATTTTGACTTAAAAATTTGTATTAATAAAGAGATTTCCTCTTTTATATGTGTGAAATATTTTATTTGTAAAATATTTGTGTAATTTTACTGCTTTTTACGAATGAGATATGAGATGTTTCTGACAAACACACGAAAGAGAGGACATAGTAATGAGAGATTGGATTTTTAAAAATAATTTCTCAAGAATTTGCTCGATCACACCGGAAAGCGGATAAAAAAATTCTTCCGACCAGTCCTATTCCAATCAAAGGTTTCTTCTTTTCGGCAGTTGCACGCGAAAAATCCATCACGATGACAAAATTGAAACGTGACGATATCGACCGCATACGAACGAGTTTTTGTTGATTTTTCTTTGTAGATTTTTGCGTCAAAATTGAACTGACTATGACAAGGTAAAGGAGTCATCACATTCTTGTTAAAATTAAATTATTCCTGATAAATTTTATTATTTTCAGTTGTCATCACATCGTTAGAAAGTTGAATTGCGTGCATTGTGAAAATATTTTGTGAAAAGTAAACGAATAAAAGAATAATTGAGATTATCAGATTAGACAGATTAAACAAATAAAGAGACGTTAGTCTCTTTTATTAAATAAAAATATTTTCATCACATATATTTAAAATTTAAATTTTGTATTACATTGTATTATTAATTTTAAATAAAAATAAATAATTGAAAATTATCAATGTAAAAGGTTATAAAATTGATTGACACAATAAATAATTAATTTTCGCTTTAATTAATAACTGTACTAAGTAATATATAATTCTAAAGTTTTGCTCACAAAAATAATAAGTCGATTATATTCAAGAAAAAGATAAAACTGAAAAAAGAAAGATACAAATTGTAGAGAAACTATTCTATACCAGCTTTGTTTGAAATTAAAGCATTAAGTAGAAAAGCGCTGGATAATGACTGACGTGAAAAATGGAGAGCGAAAGTCAATACACAGAGCATCGAGAAAATGTCAATGTACATGAAGTAGTTTGAAGTTGCCTTTATCTATTATATTAACTTTTAAATATGTACACGAAGAGAAATAATTGAATAAAAACGGCAGGTGTAATGATATAACGTTCAAATTAAGGTAATATTTCTTTGAAAGCCTAGAGAAGCCTCCTCTTCTTTCTTCAATTAAAAAGATCAAGTAGGAAATCATCCATTTGCATGTAATTAATAGGCAGAAAAAAATTGGCTCTGAATTATTTTGCATGACTGATATTCAAAATGTCGAGTTGAGGTTGAAACGTTAAGCTGTACCTATTCGCATGAAAGTGAAAGGAGACTAAAAAATTGATTAATAAGATAAGATTAGCTCTTCGAAGGGTTAGCAGAGATATGAAGTGCAACGAAATGTAAATACGATTCGATGAAGGTTGGCCGGAATTTCCACGAGAGTTTGTTACTTTGCTGATAACCAACGACCTAAAACTTACACACTTGAGCGTGTGGGCGGGAGAATCGTTAGAACGAGGAAGTGAGACGAAGAACACGTCGCATTGCGGCTACCGACCGGACAATGCCATACCGGCCAGGGTAACTGTCCTACGGAATTGGTACTGTGGTTGCCTGGAAGCTTCTGCGTGAGTTCCACAAACTCTGTCGAGGCCATGTACGCGTCAAATAGTTCTCGTTTTAATGATCACGCCGCTAACTCGATAGCGGACGGGAAACGCCCCTCTCTCTCTTTCTCTTAGTCTGCGTCATATACTTCAACCGTACGTTTGCATGCAGTTTGACCGTTCAAACCGATAATAATAACGACGAATAATAAAAGTCCAATGTGAAATGTTCGCTTGAACTTTCTTATTTCCTATTACGATGTATTAATTTATGCGCTGATCAAATTAAATGAAGTTTCGATAGATCATGATAGAAATCTTAAATTCTAGTCTTATGCATGTATAATAATATGGCAATCGCGAGTGATCCTGTCAAACGGTAACTTCACCTGTCAAATCGAGCTGCAAGCATTTCCTAGGAGTAGGCACTCTCAAAGATTCTCTAGACGAATTCAATCTTGAGGAATATAAATAACCCCAGCGGGATGTTTCGATGCTGAATCGGTGTACGAGTGACAGTTGCCTCTCATCCTGAGATATCAGGGTCCAGTGACTAACTAGCCCTCGAGGTATCTTCAGCTACGATCGGAGTCTCCGATTTCTCGCTGTTCTCCTCGCTACCGAGGTACTTCAGGAAATGAGTCATCCAGATGGAAGAGTCAACGTCAGATCAAGCTATACAAATGTTGGACGAAAATTGGGAGACCTCTGAAGAAGGAGAAACTAACCGACCAGAGAGCAACAATCACCTAGATCTAATCCTAGTAACCTTAACCAAACCTTGTATAACTTAGCGTGAACGAATCACATAGGAAAATATTTTGAAGTGCGTCAAACTAAAACATAATTGTGCAAATTTATAAATAAATTAAAATGAAGTTTCTTGAAACTTTACAAGGACTATTTCTTTGCAAAGACTGTCTACGAACCAGCAAATCTAGCGTCCCCACAATAAAATCAAAAGTCCGTGTAAAGACGAAATATTAGGTTTCAGCATATATATAATAAGACTGCGTCAACGTTTATCAAATACTAGGATAATAAACTCCAGACACCGATATGTGCCGGTAGCACGTCGTCATAAATTTTCGGGTAGTCTTAACGACTTTGAGTCAGTCGCTAAACGTGGAAAAATGGCAAGTACCATCGCGCACGGCAGGTACATGAATAATAACCTCGTGACGACGACAGGGCGAGGTAGATTTCGAAAAAAGGCTGAAATCGCGGTGTAAAATGCGTCGCTAAAGGATGGCACTCTTTATCATCGTAATGCCCCTCCTCCTCCGGGTAACGAGGTGAGTAAAGGCCGGGTAGTGGAAAGCGCGGGCCGACGACTTTAACATTCTCTTTCTTACACGCACGTTTCGTGCGCTTGTATTATGCAAGCGCGCCGAAGGAAACCGTCTTCGTCGTTCACCTCGACCTTTTTTCCCGGCAGACAGCTAGAGGCGGCGAGGATATACGCGTGACCACCAAGGAGATGAGGATTTAACGGTCTTCCTCGCGCTCTCGCTCGCTCTCTTGAAAAATCGTAGAGCCATGACGGGCATGCACGCGACGATGCGATGCGCTGCAGAAGGATATACCGCTCGTACGAGCCGCGCTCCCGGGCTCTTTCTCTTTCTCTCTCCTCTCGCGTGTACCTGTAAAATTTATCCGACGAGGTAGCACAACGGCGTGGCTTTGTCCACGAGGAATTCCGAATTATGACATAGGGCGAGCATTGTTCTCGGCGCGATGAACGTGTGAACGCGCCAAGAGATTGTGCGACGTCAACCGGATTGCTTTATCTCCAGCGTCTTCTGAGTGGTTATTCGAAGAAAAAAAAAGAGAGTATTTTCACTCCCTGGCGCAATCTGTCCGGGATCACGCGGGATGAGTTTCCGAGTGTACGGAAACGCGAAACCCGATCTCTGAAAGTGACGAGCGTTCTCTCGTTCAAATCGCTGGATCCGCCCATGTGCTTGATTCCACTCGTGCGCGAACATTCGATATATCTCGCGTTCAGTACCACGGTCTGGTCACCCGACACGTTTTGACTCGATATTTCCGACGCTTGCAAGACCTACGAGTATCGAATTACAAGGTAGCCAATTAATGACACATCGTGTTTTCGCGACAGGCACACGGTGCGCTACCACACAGCGCTTAGTTTCCACGCGCGCGCGGACTAATTTGCTTACCGCACTATTGCATATTCACGCGTTCCAACGTACTCTCGTGGAGAAGCGGCGCGACAGGAACTTTTGAATTATGCCCCAGGCACGGAGAATGCCCGTTTAATTAATGAACGAAGGCGGGATGAACGCGTCAACGGTTTCGAGCTAGCCGAAACGACCACTCGAGTTGCGTTGTCGAATCAGAGGCACAACGTGTTCGTAAGAATGAGAGCGAGAGACAGAGAGACACGTCGTTACCCTCGGGAGAATACCAGGGGCTTGCATCGTTTCGAGGGATAAACAACCTCAGGTAAATACCGTTCTATTCGTGGCATCACCCTTTCACTACACTGTTACCACTTCAGCTGCTTTGTCTCCTGCCTTCAACTGTTGTGGATTATCATCGAATTTCACACATTGTTGCAAACGGATAGAAATTTGTCTATCGTATAATCTATCTTTTTTATTACTGTCCTAGATTTTATTAATAAAAAATCAGATATTGTACAAAACCAAAAACTGTGAAAAATGATGATAAGATCATTATGATTAAATTTTAAGAAGTTCTATTATGTAGATAATATATAACTTTTAATTGTGTTATGAAATTATTATCGAATAATCGAGGTCAAAAAGAGAGCATAATAAAATGTAGAAAAGTCAAAGACTAAAATAAAAGCGATAAAGGATACTACTGTGTTTTATTATTCAATGATAGAAAAAAAACATTAGACTGTACTGTTTTCTTCAGCAATTAAAACAGAGACAATCTTTCACAAATCTTAATAGGAATAAGAGGTTAACAGCAATCTATCAGAGACTCAATTCCTTCTCGTTACCTTTACCTGAGTATTCTTTAACCACTTTTTATTTCTTTGACTTTTATGCAATGGACTACACAATTAATTGGATTAGGGTTACCAGAACTAACAATTTCACTGAACTTATGGTGCGTATTCTCCAAACGAAGAATAAATTTATAACATTTTTTTTCTTCGACTTAAATTGTTTTATTTATACATGCCTTGGTGGTCGAATTGGTATGACGCCCGCACGGAATGGGGGAATTCCAGGTTCGAATCCTGGCTAAGGTAATATTTTTCGCAATAAATTCTTTATTCAATTTACCAAACATTCAAAACGATTAAAATCGAAAGATGATTTTAACTCGTTGTTTGACTGCGTTAGGCTGACAATTCATGTTTGGCGCGCAGATCATTTATTGATTGGCTGAAAAGCCTTCACGTGGCCAGTTTGCCTGTCAAATAATACCTTATCATGTGTTATCTTAATTACTGGCGAAGAAAAGACTATTTTCAAAGTTAAATTGTTTTGTTTGATTTCGTTTGATTTAACGTTAAAATATCTTAATTTTATATTCGCGACAATATTCTTAACCTTTATCTTTATATTGTATTAATTTTATTTAATTGTAATTTCTTTATATTATGTTGTTTTATCTTTTAATTCGCATATTATTTATTTTAATTATTGTACTGAAGAAGACTTATAATACAGTCCACAATGTTTTTTCTATATTATTGGATAATAAACTAGATTAATGGTATTTAATGGTAACATCCTTTATTGCTTGTATTTTCATTTTTTTTATATTATTTTCTCAGGGGAGTTTCACTTTTCTACAATATATTATTCTACCTACATACAACAAGCATGACTTATTTATTATTTTGAGAGTGCAACAAACTATTAATCCTAAAGCATATAATATATATGATTTGTTAAATCGTATATATTCGTATTTGATGCAGTGAATATTTGCGAAGTAAATGCGTTTTATATCATATATATATATTATTCAGAGACTTATAGAACTAATGGAAAATGTAATGAATTATGCGTTATTATTATTTAATAATAACAATACTAATGGTCGACAAATTTATGAATTGATTTTTGCAAAATATAAGCAAGTTGGGAAAAACTAACAATATCATGCAACATGAAACTAATAATGATTTTATCTGTAATATATTTAAATTAAAAGTATTCGATATTATTTATAATATCGGGAAGGATAACTTCCTGGAGTCATGTGCGCACATTGCGATATACGAGCGAATAAAAAAGCGTTATAAAATCTGAGTTGCGGGAAGAACTCGCGATCACGAAAGCTCTCTGTATCCTCGAGTGGCACACACGGACGGAAGCGACCGCGCTTCCAGCAGGAAGCTCACTTGCTTATTTAGTCGCTAGGTGAAACATAGTTTCAGCGTCCTCGTAACCGGGAACATCCACCTGCTCCCACCTCCTAAGATTTACCGTCCACCTTGGTCAGGCGGAGAAACTACTTTCCTGATGTAATATTGCACCGCCACGAGCGCATATTCTCGTTCCGCTATACTGGCCCTGAACATGCTTTGAATAACAAAGTAATATACAAGTTCCGTTTGCTCTTCGTCGCCGAAGTAACGCGCTCAAACTTTAGCAATTACCACTACTTCATTAGTTGTTTTCTCTTCTCGTTTTCTCCGCCGTCGCATATTTACCCCGAGCTGATGTAGATTCGGAATTTGATCTTTTATCGATCGAAGATTTCGAGACCGCAAGAAACCGACGGTCTTGAAATACTCCCGGGTGATACACGAGTGAGACGTCGTTGTGCCTTGGGTACATATGAATGTAGCACGTGGAGATGATAGTTTGTCGTCCTCATAAATCAACCAAGAGAAAACTCGCGATGATCTTTCGCCCGGCTTTACAGGAACATGATTCGTCACTCTCGAGTAGACGACTTAACTTTTCCCATAGAAGTTCGATCGACTCTACTTAACGTGTTCAGTGATTCAATTCTCGCCGTATAATACACGCACGCTTTTCGTCTTCATCGTTCCGCCTCATTTTGTCGACATAATGTCTTACGTAAAAATCAGAGTCATTCATACACATTTTGTTTTCAATATTAAAAAAGATAAAAATCAAACATTGAACGTGTGTGTAACTATACACACACACACACACACATCATCATCACACAATACACACACACACACACACACACACACACACACACACACACACACACACACACACACACGCACGCACGCACGCACGCACGCACACACACGCACACACGCACGCACGCACACACACACGCACACACACACACACACACACACAATAATACACACATATATATATATAGTTATATTTCATTAAATAATTTTTAAAATCTTCATTTTTTTATAATATGGAAAGCACTATTATATTAATTGCAGCATATCACAGTATTCAGAATTTGTATGATTGATGTAACATTAATTTACATATTTATTTTCAAAAATAGTAATGACAGTATAATTATATTTCCAATTATATTTCAAATTTGTACACAACAGGTTGAAAAAACATTTAACCATTAACATTGAAACTACTTTAATTTGATCGTTAAAAATACAAAAGGCGTATAGATGAGAGACATGAGAAAAAAACATCCTGTACATGAAAATATTCAGTAACTTAAATTGCAACTTATATGTCTGAAACGTGTTTAAGCAATATTTCTAATTAGAGCCTAGATTAATACTGGTCAGCGTCGAAACTGAAATTACAATGAATAAATGATGCCCTTTCACTATGAAAACGTATAAAGCTGTCGTTATCCGACCAAATAACGTACGCACAGAAATACATATATAACAAACTGAAACGTTCGATAGTACCCCCGACAGCAACAACAGCGTGCAATTCAATGACGAGCGCTGCAAATCGGGGGAAAAAAGAAATATTATCGAATGCGGAAATTAGAGCGTCGGTGGCGTTTACGCGGAAAATAAATGATTCGCAGCGAGCGCGAACAAGCCGCCATTCCATTCCTAGATTAAAAACGCAGCCAATACTTTATTATCCCCGTGGATCAACGGAAAACCGAGAAAGAAAAAGCGAACATCTTTAATGATTTCACTAGGTACAGCCGGATCTTTATGGTGATAGCGAGGATTGAATAATAACAACCAGACGAATTAGAGAAAAGCCTATCGATAAATCGAATCGTAGATATATCAGCCCTTGACTAACGGGCTCGCCTTCGCCTTAGGCATCGGTAGGCCCAGCAACATTTTTGCACCTTTTTTCATCTTTTTTATCTCCGCGTGTTCACTGTTCTTTATTTCTTTATCGCCTCCCTCCCTCCCTCGAAGTTCCGCTTTCGCTTCACCGGTGAAGAATCGCCATCGCCGCAGCATTCCAAGTCGTCGCACGTTCGGAATTAGCTGTTCGACTTGAGTGCACATTGGATCCATGGTCCATAGGGCGAAGCAAAACGTCGGGATCGAAGCCCTTTTGAGTAGTAGGTATGTTCGAATCGAGCGTTCGTTCCTAGATAAAGCGGCGAATCTTAAATGCGACGCACGACGCGCGAAACTGGCTAGCGATAATTCGATCAAGTAAATTAGATTCTTCTGATCGGTCCATGGGGAGTCGCTCGTTTGCTATCTGTCACTCAACGTGACACTTGACGTACTCTCCAAAAATAAATTTGTAACGATGCACTTGTCAGGAACGTGATGTAAATTGAAAGTGAAATTACAAAACTACCCTTCCATCATTGCGTTTTTAAATTATTACGTGATGTAGTATTACATTTTAGATACGGAATACGATATCGCAAATGCTTTTACGAAATTGCGGGTGCGAAACGGGTTCTCGGAAGATTATTTAACGGCACTTGCGGATTGTTATTCGGTGGTTTCGTTACAATGGATTCCGATAAAGGTGCGGAACGAGCTCTGAAAAGGTGAGGCGAATACCACAGAGAGATGTGAGAACGCCGATGCTATTCAGCAGTCTTCTGATGAAGCCCATCGGCCGTAGAGTCCTGAACAAAGTCCTGGACTTGGGTGTCATGACTTTTCACAGGCTTTTTCTCACCACTACATAGCAAGGCGACACGATGTTTATTCACAGAGGAGGAAAAAGGGAAAAGCTGCATTATCGATTGAATTGCTAATTAACAACGGATTGAATCGACCGAATATATTATCTGGCGTTATGATGGCCGGGATTGTTCGACACATCGCATATCGTGATTTAATTTACGGCATTACAGCACCGTTATTTGTCTTCGTATCGCATCCAAATTGCTTCGTGAGAATACAACTGAGTTCAACGCCAGAATAATGCGAAATAATAACGGAAAATAAAATAATAATAATAATAAAATGAGCGAACATGTCGGGGAAATCTCGCTTTTCCAGGGATTAAAGGGCATTATTCGCTCACTCATCAAAATACGTCATACGGTTGTACATGCGTGTTAGTTTCGGCAATTAGTCGACGTAATCGCGAGGTCTACGCTCGATCAATTATTTCACGAGCACGACACACTAGCGTCGTTCGCTTTATGACTTTGTTAAACGACCGTTCGAAGTGCGCACGCGTCCGCGCTCGTGGCAACGGAAATAAAACAAAAATCCATTTAGCGGGCTAATGGACGGTGTGAGCTATTAATGCAAATTCACTTTGACCAGATTTCAGGGTGTTGGGGTTGACGTTCGGGTCGACACACGCGTGTTAACACGCACGATTAAAGTTGTCGCGCGTGACATAAGCGGCAAAAGTATCGTCGCTCACGTACAATGTAAGCGAAACGGTCGCTTAAATATTTTTCATTAAGTACGGAGATTGTTCCTTCCATGTTCCACCGAACGTCATTAAACGTATTATTCTTGAGGGATTTTGAGCGACATTTAATTATATGTCAGATCGAAAACTCTACTTTTGTCAAATCGACTCTCGTACGAAGCGTACAACATAGATTAATTAAGAATGAAAAATTAAAAGCGAAAAAGAAATAAAAAGGAAGTGAAAAATTAATTGCAATTGGTGAAACGCATTCCATTCAGAATCGTCGCGTGCGCTTTGCCGTAATCCACTGATAAATAAATTCTTGTATTCCCCTGACAAAACACGATCGATAAGCGATAATTACGCTCCGCGTAAGTTTACTGTCCAACGATACAATATAATACGCTTTCAACTTCGTCCCGTTCGTATTCCCAAGAGTACCGGGTTGCTTTCTGAAGCTGCAACATCGTTTCCTCTTCTCCACGTAGCAATTAAGCGCGTCGCAATTGCGCCCGCCTCCGCATCGTAGAGCACCGCAACCGACCTGGCATCCAGTGCGTGTCCGGTACCTCGTACATTGTCCAACACGGTCTGGAGTAGAGCACACGTGAACCGAGACCAGAGTGGAGAATTTCAAGGAGATCGAATTATCCGTTATCATATCCCGGAAGCAAAGTGCAGTTGCGTACAATAACTTTGTTTGTTTGTATGTTTACACTTCGAAGTTTAGTCCACTTTTCATTAATCTGGTTGTTTAACAAACCATGCCATTAAATAATAATAATTAATCTCATAATCACATTGTTAAATTTAATCATAAAATAGAAAATAAATTAATAATTAATAAGAAGTAAATATATAATTTGTGACAATATTTGTTATTAACACTTGCATTATTATTTCATACAAAATAATATTTGGTTCAATTACAAACATAATTAATTACCACATCCCGATAATTAACTAGAGAACTCCGATATTTGCCAGAAGAAATTATATTCTATACGTAACGATAGCTACGGCTATCCTCTCTGTTTGCAATCATTCGTTATACCTTGTTGAGTGTATAGATATAAGACTGCAGTGATTAACCTCATGGAACTATAGGGCTACTCGATGCTCTGCTTTATCCCATGTAGCCATTAACCACAGCGCAATTGCGCCACCGTGCTGCTTTAGACCTTCTACCTCAGCTGAAGCTAATCAACGTGCGTATACGACACACTGTGCCTAAACCTAACATTATTTCAAGGTAGACGGATCTGCTTCTAAAGCGACCGCGAATAATCTCAAAGGGCTCAAATTATATATTACCGCCTTGTCTGTTCTAGTAACAACTTGAAGACAAGACTCATGATTCATCGTAGTTCCGGGAGATACGGAGGATGCAAGTCACGTCGGATATACGTCGGCGATCAATTAATGTCTGTAATAATCACGTTGGTGATAGTGTTCGATGATACTCGCGAATTTGCGAAGCAAATTGCATCGCTACGTTATAGCGGGCGCGTATAAAAAACCCATCAGATTCCGTATAATTCGTCGGGATGGATGGAGATTAAACGTAAAACTGGAACAGAGCGTGTCATCTCCTCCTGATCGTCCCAGGGGAAGAGTAAGTAGCTAATGTAATCGACACTCTGCCTCCGCGATACACACCGAGGGTGATAATATTTATAGCGGGTGACGATGCGTCGCGGGGGATATTGAGCAGATTATAGGCGTCTCGTGTTCCCTTACTCTACTTTACTCTAAGTTATTATCTTTATATTCTCATGGATGATAACATTCAACATAAATTGTATGATGAGAAACTGATACTATGTCGTTGAGATAATGTGATTTATCTCATAAAATTTTTGATAATTCTTTACAACAATTGTCTATAAAAATGTCAAATATATTAAATCGTATTCTTGTTATATATTTTTTTTCTGTTACACGTAAGATTGATATACGCACGACATTTTGGAGATAATAATTATAATAATATGTTTTACGAGCTCTGTATTCATGTTATGTTTCTGCGATATAATAATTTGGTTTTAATATTTTACATATGCACTTTATATACTATGTTATATAAAAGTTACATAAAAGAACTTTTATGTTCACATAATTGGAATTTATATATTTTATTCACGATAAAAACATTTTATTAAATAGTAATTGAATCTTCATATTATATATTTTTTATTATTGGATGGATTTTGTTACTTCAATTTATAATAATTTAATTTATAATAATAATTTTAAAATAATAAAAATAAAAAAATAATTCTTGAATTACTTGTTAGCTTTTTCTTTTCATAATGAGACAATAATCATTCATCAGAATTCTTGATATGAAATTTGTAAGTTGATAGGAGGGAGGTGAGGAACGATAAACTAAGATTCTAAGGAACTGACGGTAATCTCCTGTTATTGTCCCTCATGATAATGATATTACTAGCACACGCAGGTTCCCTTCCCGATTTCGCGAATCTTTCTGAACGCCCTACTTCTTCCTGTCCACCCCCTCTACAGAAAACTCATTTCCTCAACGTACCTCAGGAGGGAGGGGTCCTGGCGCGAACGAATAACGCAGTTTCGTCACGTAACGATTCCCCGCCTTGAAAAGCCAACAAACTTTAAGACGAACGGAACTGTCATCTCCACACCGGACATGACAAACTCCCGACCGTTCCTGTTTTGTATCCTCCCGCTCCTTTGTACTGTCGCGTCCCTTCACAGCCCCGCGGCATCCCCTCGTCATCAACGCGACTTCCCTTTACACGTCATGGTAAAGAAAGGGCTTTACGAACAAGGCTTCCCTTCGTTTTATTCCTACATCCTCCGTTTACGTTGCACGTGCTTGCATAATTCTATTATTTTAATGTTTCTTATTGAATGTATATAACGAAATATATTTTCAATATCTAAGGCACTCTTTTTTCTTTACATTTTATATAACACGATCATTGTCTTCATCATAAATTCTCTATTAAGTTCTTCATACATGAATATTTAGAATGCAATTTAGATATATTGATAAAAGATTAAGTACAATATTGACGCAACGATATTACTCGAGGATGACACTCGACGTTTCGCACGATTTCACGAGTTCAACGTGCCTTTCTCCGCGCACGTTTAATAATTTACAACGTAACCGATCACGTTCTGCCGTAGCGAGGATGCAGAGGCTCGATCACCTGGTGCTCACGCGATAGAATTAGATTCGTCAGAAATAAAAGAAATTGTGCGACACACGAAACTGTCATCTCCATTTCGTACGTGACAGGCTTCGCTTCTTTTCCGCCTTTCTGAACCATGCCAACCATTCTGTCCTCCCCCAATGTCTATCCCCTCTTCATCCCTGTCACCTTCCACTCCGCGCTCGCTCGTCCCTCAAGACCGATCCGACCATCGTGCTCGCGTTCTCTGACCTCACCTCGAAGCTCGCCATTTCTCTTTTATATTGTCTACTGTTCGCTTCTTGCATATTAAAGCAGTGTCACGCCGGCGAAACGGGTAAGTCTGGAGAAGGAAGAGGAGCGCGAGTTGGGCTGCCGCGCGACGAGAGGACAGAGGATGCGCGAAAAAGAGGACTAGAGGGCTCATCGTAATAAAAGTGAAGCGAAAAAGGGAGAAAAACCAAGTATGGCGAGTAGGGTGAGTCGAAATAGAGTGGCGGAAGGGGATAGAACGCTCGAAGGAGAAGACTGGAGAGTTGCGAGCTCGTAACTTTTGTAATTGAGTTTAGTCATCCTGCCTTCTCTATGCTTTCTCCTTCACTTCTCTCTTTGCTCTCTCTCTTCCTCTCGCTCGCTCGTCACACTACCTCTCGTGACTTTTCCTCTTTCTATCTGACGGATCGTACACCGGAACCTCCATCACTGCGATGCCATCCGTTTGCCTACCTTCCACCTGCCTCGCCCGTCCATCGAGAGCGCCTTCCGCGTTTTTATCTCGACGTGCAGAGCTCGCAGGTAATATCGTCGAAGCGAAAACTGTTAGCGAAAATGCGATAACGTTGAGAGAACACAAGTCCGCGCGCGAGTTCTCTCAAACTGCTAGACGTCGCAGTTGTACGCTATACGATATGCTGACTATGTATAGTCAGTATAGTAGGCAAGACTACGAAAGTATTTCTTGGAAAGATAGCATACGAAATCTTACATTAAAGACTCTCGAAAGAAACTTAGAACGAAGAAACCTTTGCGGTTTTGTAATTGAGATCTCGTACGACTGTCGATTCTATTAGTTTATTAAAAGCAGGATTATAATTTTTTAGTTAATTATAAACCTAATAAAAAGAATAATTCAAAGTAATTCAAAACACGTAAAATAATGTAAAATAATTATAAATTTTAAATCTGTTTTATATTTTATATATAATTTTATACAATTTTATATAATTTTATTTAAAATAAATTTTCCTTTGTATACATAAAACATTTATTTTTACGTTCACACAGATACAAGTACAAGTTCAGATATAATTCGCAAAAATTTTAGGGCAATATAAAAAAATAACATATTTTGTTTCAAACTCGATATTTGTTGCAATTAAAAATAATATTTAAAACCTTATAAAAAACGATTTTTATAATTTCATAAAAATTCAGAAATAGTTTGTATTTGATGATTATATAAGAACTTTATAGTATGAATTAATTGTTATAAAACAACACACCGTTATATAATTTTTGTCTATAAAAAGAAGATTATTTGTCACATATAACATTTTGCTGATCAATTAGCATTCAATAGGATACATAGAATCATAGAATTATAGGATCATAGAATACTCGCCGTTTCTAGGTTCACAGAATCGAAAAACATATTCTACACGTCAGTGAGAGACTGTAAACCCTTCGGGGCGTGCGCGCGAGGGCAGTTAATTAAATTAAATCAGTCGTGCGAGGTAATGGCGAATACCGGATGCTATCGGCGGTCTTTGTTGGTCCGTATTAAATGGTGCCAAGTGGAAATGGAAATCAATATTTTCCCTGAGCACGGTCGCACAAGCGGCGTGATAATTCGCGATTTTCACACGACGCATCCTTCGGCTGAAATCGGAGGTGCGAGGAAATATACAGAGATTTTTCAGCGCCGAAAGATTGGCTCGTACGTACCTGCGGTGCGACCCAGGACACGGGCTCGAATACGTGCAAGATACGCGGACGGGAGCGTGAAGAGAGAGAACATACCAGTAGAGGATCTGGTATTCGTGGCGAGAAGAAGGCATTACTTCCTGGGAAGATAGTCGGTACCCGCGGGACCTCGTAAATCGTTGCGCTGGTCCGAGAAACTTCAAACCTAGAGCGGATACCTTCGACTCCCAGGCAATATCGAGTGCCAGAAGCGAGCTCGCGGATTCTACGAGCTGACACACTTCATATTTCACGTACGTAATATTTTTCACGCGGTCCGCACGAGAAGCATTAAGTAAAACCGTTATTTCCTTTTCGCACGTACCTCGTGCAATTTCGCATCAACTGTCGACTGCCTCCGAAAGAATAAACATTCGATATTCACACTTGCATTATATTGTTATTCAATTATCGTTATTACTGTTGCGGAAGGTGAGCGATTTAACGCGTCATTTTACATAATGGCCGTTAATATTTAATTACATTATAACATATCAATTCTCGTGAATGTCGCGCGCGTTTTGTAATTAATTAAAATATTAACAAATGGCCGTCGGGGTGTCATAATGAACCGCAAACCACACCGCAATCGCAATTTCGTGGCGCCGTAAATTGCAGATGTTTTAAAAATTCAATTGCAGCGGTGACTCGTATCGTTAAAGTGGAAAACTACCCAGGGCTTTCTTTTATTTACTTTATTTACTCGGCGAACCCGACCTATACGACGGCTACCGGTACAAGTAATAAACGTGATTCCTAAAGACCGAAATAAATGTACCGTTGTATGTCGAGAGCAATTGCAATAGACATATATACAGAAAGAAAAAGAGAGAGAGAGAGAGATGCTGTATAAATATAGATATAAATATGTACCCGATAGTCAGCGAGTTTCGATCACGACAGTTTGTTCGATAAAAGCCGTTATTGTCACCGACATCACTCCTCTATTACCGGCTCACACGGAACACTCGAGTCTTCCTCGGTGGAAATTTATGGCCGAACTTTAAGCCCCTCCTCTAAGGACGATCAACCGCATCCAGTGTCAACGATGGATATAAGCGTATTCGCCATCCTACCTTCCTGCTACCAACCCCCTGTCAGGAATTCCAGATTTTTCTTGCGCGTCGCAGCCCGTTAAGAAAGCCGAGCCCACATTTTATCGCGTTATACATCCCGGACGCTGGGACCTAGTAGGTAGGAACAATGTTTTATTACCTCTACGTTCACTCTTCCGCGCCGTTACGCCTTTCTTTTACTTAGAATTTTACGATTCGATTTTATGATCGAAACGCCAAGAACTTTTGGACTGTTGTACACAATATCAAAAATGATGTGTCGTATCTTTCGTGCGTAATCCTTTTTCGCGTCGCGCGATGTCCCGATGACGAGGATTTATGTGCGACACAATCGCGATGTGAGACAGTCCAGTACGCGTATGATAGTATCTAAGTATCTTTTGCAAAGAACTTTCTGACTCGTGTTTCATTGACACGACACAAAGTAGAGGAAGATTTAGCGATATAAAAGATATATATATATATATATATATATATATATATATATTGTATTATATATATTACTATATATACAAAAGGATAGAAATATTTCAGCAAAACGATTTAACAAGACACTTTCGGGGTTTTAAAACTTGATTTGTATGAAGAGGAAGAATAATTTAATTTCTTTCTTAAATAAATGTTTAATTAACTTAAGATTTCGACAAAATTAAAATTAATGAATATAATTCGGAAAAGTGAGCTTTGAAAGTCAAACGTGGTTAGTTGTGCGTAAGTCATCAAATCAAATCAATTTGTTAATTTCACATTCTCTTGATTTGTGAAGCTTGATTAGTGGATTTTACTTCTCTCTGCCTTTGGTCCCAATTTTTATTTTTAGTCCAAATATCTTACAAACTATGAACATTATTAGAACTTTTCTGGTTTTTTCTTTTGAAAGTTATACTATTTTTGTACATTCAATTTTTAAATACTTATCTTATGCTCATCGAAAAGCTTGAGATTATTTAATTTATCTATCATCGCTGAAAATGTAGAGCCGAATGTACGATTTATAATTTGTATTAAATTATTAATTAAATGCTGCATAACATTAATTTATGCACAATTAACTGCGTTTGACTCTCAAAGCTTTGAGACTCTCACTTTTCCTTGTTACTCGTTAATTTCTTTCTCGTCCTGATATTTGATTCTGAACAACATATTGAAACTGTCGAAAATAAAAAGAGTTTTCCAACGTTATTTAATTCTTCATACTTTTTTTTAATTTTTATGTCTTCTTCCTTTTCGTTCTTACATATTCTCTGTCACACATACGGGAATTGATGATTTCATCGAAGGATTAGTCTTCTAGGGAACGCCTGATGTACCGTCGTCGTGGCTGTCGTTTCACACCAAAGGTGATGGATATACATAGTTACGTGGGTACCTAATGGCTCTCCGGAGAGTTTTCAGTCTCTCACATGTGCCTCCAGGCGGCGATCTTGCCGCTAAAGACTTCCTCGTACATACTTCGATCCGATGCTTTTCGGTTACCGAGCAAGGTCGATTCCGCTGCGAATGAAATCGATTGTAAGCCGTACGTTCGAAACATCGGATTGATTCGTTGTAACGATCTGATTTTCGCCGAACGAAATGCGGAACGGAGGGAAAATCGGTGTTGCGGTACCTCCCCGATACAAAGAGAAGGAAACACCTTTGACGAAATCACGTCAATCAAGGAAGAGTATTTTCTTGGTGAGCAAACTCTGCTAAAGTTTCGCGCGAGAGGAAATTCTCATTTCGATTGGATCGATGATGCGGCCCAGCATGCGACGTGATGTCGGTTATAGCCGTAATTCGAAGGTTTACAGCTCGTTGGAACGACTCGTCGTGCTGACCTGATTTTTATTGAACGAAGCGAACAACTAATTGTAAGTAGCACCGGCTACGTCGATTCGGGAGAAATTGGTACATTGTAACGCCGATAACAAATAGAAAAGGAATTGGCCGTCGACCTGGTTTTCGCGTGGCTTGTGCTCGGGCTTCCCTCGAGAAGTAAGAAGTCTGACGTTTGACACATTGCACCGGTAAAATAAAAGTATACTTCGTACTTACATCTTTCTTTAATGTACCATTGTTTGTATCGTCGAACTACGACTGTCTGCCAACCCTAGGTCGTAACGTCCGTCCGGTTAATGTGATCGTCATCTCTATTATCTTTAGAAAATGTCGTCTTATAAAAATTGTGATGTCTTTTAATAGCGTCATACATCTTTGTATGACATTTTGAAAGAAAAAGAAAACTGCGGCGGAAGGATCGATAATACGTGTAACAAGCGCCGGTTCGACGAATAATCGGCTACCGGAAATCGGCTTAGGGTAATAGGTACTTTTCAACGACATTGTGAGGAGCGATTCAGCGGAATCGGTCGTTGAAGAAAAGGTAAAAACGATCATCACGCAGGCAGGTCGTCAAATGTATTCAACGTCGTAGAGACGGCCTCTTCCTCGTGAACGAAGGGTTGTGACTTTTATCTGATTCGCCATAAAGCTGCCATCGACGACTACCCAAGGACGGTACGCCGTTTGAAATTTTTACCATTTACACCATTGCGCTCTGCCGTATCTGCCTCCCCTTTACAATCGCTACCATTAAAGGCTCGTATATCAAGCAGCTTATCCCCTCATTAAAGGCTCGTATATCAAGCAGCTTATCCTCATACACGTTTCGTGTGAGAGGGACCGAATATCGTCGATTCTTCCTCAGTGCTCCTAAATCATCGCACGATTCACTGAGGATTCAACCTAGCTCGCGAGAATAAATCTGTCTTTGCTATCAACAGACTCTCAGCTCGGAAGAATTACTCGTTCGGTGAAATTCTTAATTCATTATTTCCCGTCGCGATAATTTTCACAATTGTTTTAACTTCAATTAATCGTCGCGCGTTTCTCAAGGGAACGAAAGAAAATTAATCGACGATATGAGATTAAGGGAGGCGAAACGATTCTAGACAATTCAATAGAAATACAGATAATGTCGCGCGAGCGAAATATATCAGAGGGGAAAGCAATTCGAGGCTCGCGACAAAAACTGCCATTAACATCCGCTACGGGGGAGAATTGCTGTTTTGCAGCCCCGCGTATCGTCACTTTCCCGCATGCAGACGTTACCATTAAATGCTCATAAATCAAAGCAACTTAAGCCACCTTATTGCGTCGCTCTTTGTGCAGAAGGACCAGCGAATTCTATATCGACTGCTCTTTTTTTCGCACTCAATTCTTTCGTCTCAGACCACTATCGAAAACTGTCTTGGCATGTGTGCCGTGCACCTGGTAATCGTTCTTACATCACCTCGTAGTTCGCATAAAGTGACTTAAAAGACTGTAAGTACATCGGCACGAACTTGTATAATAGAACGACGCACTTCCTATAAAAAAGACATTATTGCGGCACTAATACAGAGATACTACAATTCACCAGGTCAACTTTTCCCCAAGGGCAACCATAATAGTCCTTTAAAAACATGATCCGCGTTCATGCCAGCGGACGGAGAAAGACTGAATTTTCATCTTATAATTTGCGGTACATTATATTTCACGCTAATGATAATGTAATGCTTATATAAGAATTTTAATCATGATATATATTTTAATTAATTTTATAATCTGAAGCATTTAATTTATTTATACTTTTGAAAGTATTTTTACATTCAATTTATATTTTTGAAATTGTGATGCGCTGTTAATTATATTAGAGTAGAGTTAACAGTAGAATAAAAAATAATAGCTAAAGATGTACTAAATGTCATACAATTTCATTTGTATCATTTTATCGTATAAAATATGTATGTGTGTCATCTTAAACTTATATATTATTATTATCATTTTCCTCTCTAAACTAAAATTGTTTCTACTGAATATAATCGTAATGTTCTATTCAAGTTCGACAAGGAAGACGTTTAACGACGTCTATATAGGGACTATCAAGTGGTCGACTGCACTACTGAGATTACAAGTGTACAGTGTGCCATATTCGTACGCCATGAACAGTAGAAGCAAAGTCCTGCTGCCTGAGTATCCGACGTACGGTACCTACTGGTACCGTAATCTGACGAGGCACCGACCGCGAAGTGAGAGAACCGTTGGTCCATTTCGAACGTACATTGCGTCTCGGAGTCGTAATTTGCAAGTCCGGACGCGATTCTAAACTGGGCCAAAACTCCATCCCGCCAAGTTTAAGCGAGCTTACGCTTTAAAGCTTATGTTTGTTTAAGGAGTTGGCGTGTTGCCGTCGTCGAATACGCAGCTACGTACCTACGTCTCTATAGCGGTGGTGTTAGTGCGCTCAAGATCAACACCCACCAAAAATAGGATCCTTAATTACGAATCAAACTTCAATCTCATGTAGCTGCAAATTCAAGTTGAGAATTACTATATATTCTGCACTATGATTCAAAAAGTTTCTTCAAAGATTTATACGTTTCCATCTTATATATGCAAAACAATTCAAATATTTGATCTATAATATTTATTCGAGCCTACAAATAATACGATGTATCTTATAAAGATATATACAATAACAGTTAATATTATCTTGAACATTAAGATAAATGTCATTACCAGAAATATAAGAACTATAAAAAATAATCTGTCTCCAACGCACGATCTTTCCTTTAACAATTCAAGTTGATGGTAATGTTGAAAAATACATAGATATATGCGATAATCGAGCTTCTATTTTCCGAGTGAACGAAATAAAATGGTTTTAGTAGTTAGCTGGAAACTGTGATGCAACGTGAGATAGAAAAGCCGGGGAGAATCAGCGATGACGTTGGTCCTTATGAAAATCAACGAGCTGTGTTTGCTTGCCTGGCCACGGTATATCCATGGATTACGAGTGTAAGCGAAATTTAAACGGCTGTACAAGAGCATTGTTATGCCATGTCAGCATTTTGCGTCAGAAAGTCATCGTAAAGCTACCGAGAAAGGAAAAAAGGGAAAAGAAAGAAGCGTCGTCTTATTTCATTTCATCTTATTTGGCCTCGCTCCCGACCTGCTCCCGTCCAGTTATGTCACGATGGGGTTTCCAGTTGAGGTATCATCACGAAAATAATATATCACGTATACTAAAGAAACATATCGAGAACATTGTACAAAGGATGTCAAAATGATCCGCGACGTATATTCGATTCTTCCGACAGTCAAAAGCACAGAGTAAAATACTATGTATTAAATATAATATTATATTATATATAATTATTGAAAATATTCTGTGTAATATATTATGTATGATATATACACAATATTAGAGTTTTATTAATTATATTAAATATTTAAATATATTAAATATATAAATATTTATGATATATAATAAATATTATATATCATAAATTTTAGGATTATATTTAAATTTCAAATACCGTAAAAGAGCTCTGAAAATATATTTCAAGATAATTTACAAGATTTTCAAATTTTTTTAAAATGTGATATGAGCTTTTTGTTTTCTTGTTTAAATAGCTATTTATTCATGTATGATAAAAATTTGAACTATGTTTATGAAGAGTTTGGACTTTTTGCGACGATTGTATACGATGTAAGAATAATGCTCTCTGAAATGCGAGTTGGAATTCTTTTTAGTTTCACGTCGTGAGCAGTTCAAGGATCATTCTCTCTGAAATTTAGCAAACTGATATTCTTTTCCGGTTCCAACGCGCAAAACGTCCACAGCTCCTTCGTCCGATGCTTGTGTCAGAACTTGCCGAGAAAACCGCCGGGGAGAAGAAGGAAGGCAAAAGAACGCCGTGTTACTTCGGTCGAGGGGGGGAGAGGGGGGCTCTGGCTCCCGACACGCTGATTCGACCCAGCGCAGCGTGGCACGTCACGATGGGATTTCCGGCCGAGATATTCTCGTAGAAATAAAATAACACCGGCACTCTGGCCGTATATTCATAACTGTCGACAGTCTCCGACCTTGCGCAAATGTTTGCGGCTCGAGTCGCGGAATTAAAATATTGCAAGGAATTTTTAATCTTTTATCTATATAAACGTGTGTATACGTCCACTTTGAATTGAGAAATCTGCACTGATAAGTTAACTTATGGCCTCGTTGCTTTACGTTAATTTATAGATGGTGGTAATGAATCTAGGCTTGCATTCGAGTTTACTGATAACTTCAGAACAGCAATTCAGATCTGCTTGGCTTAAGGACTAAGGAAGGGTGGATTTCCTGTACATATCGAGTAGCTGTGCGTTTGTCACGATATCGCGTGTCGTGCTTTGGGATTTAATCCTGCCGTATGTAGACGCGCACATGCACATGTACAGGAGTTACGATCTAAGTAAATTCACGAAACGATATCTCGCAAAAGGAAATCCTTCTAGGAAGATCGAACAATACCTCGCGGTCGAGTAAGCGCGGGATGCAATGCTCAACGAAATAAGGAGGCGATTCTTTTGTGTACCGAAGATCCCAGTTCTTTGAGCGACCGAACGTATCCCGGGTAACCTGAATAAATCGCGGATTTTCAGGAGCAATAAACTCGATCCTTTCCCGGTCATCGATGTCTAGATCGTTCTCGTTGACTCGCCGAAAGTCCTCTCTTTCTGTAGCACGGATTATCATAGAAAGGAGAACCACGATTGTAACATTTGAGCTGTATATACCTTTTGAAATACGTAAATCCGAATAATGCACGCGAATTTCGAATAAGTGTCGATCGAGGTCTTCTTCAGTGCAATAAAAGTCAGCGATTCAGTAAATACGAAAATTTTTCGCCTTCTATTGCACATATACGAAAATACGTAATTGCTTATATACTATATAAAATATACGTAATTGCTTATGTATAATTTAGTGCGCCTAACTGAAAAAAGATGATGCGGATAGTCTATTCGCTATTGAAGAAAGCGTCGAGCTTTTGCAGTTTTGCGAGCCAAACTGTTTATTATAAAATTTCTCTGCATCATCTGTCGATCTTTCTTCGCGTGAAGGATGATGCGCTTTTTGTATCCCACGTGAATTACATGGCCGCGCGAACGTAGGGAGGCCGGATGGAGTTCCCGTTCGGCCAGGAGGAAAAGACCCTTCGGCGCGATAGTGCTTTCACGTAGGAACGCCTTTTCATTCCCGCAATTTACATCCATTTGTACCGAGACGACGCGGCGATACACCTGGCTCACGCTAACAGCGGCTGAAAGCACTCGACTAGACCTATTCGGAGCGGATATAGGTCGCGTTCGAACGCGCGGGAAGGTGTCGAATGAAAAGAATTGTTCCTTTGTCATAGCTGGAATATATAGTCATGACAATAATACGGCTAAGTAAGGCGAAGTAAGGGGACGGAAGATTCGCCACTGTTGGATAATATTATCGCGTATATTCTGGCCTCGTTCTTTTACGAGCCAATTTACAGCCTGCAGAAGGGGCAAATGAACTCAGCACTTTTGCTTGATTGCGACGAGTAAGCAGTCACTTTGGCGCTATTAATTTCGCAGGTGACATAAGTGATTTCTTCTTTTTTTTAGTACGCAGATGTGTACACATGTCGAGTGCTGTTCGTGAAATGCTCGCAAATAGAATCCGCGGGTTGGAAAAATAAGAAGATTGAAAATATCAAGCACGACCTGCGATCTTGTAAATAATAGTTCGAGTAATTAACGATAAAAAACAGAACGATACAATCTTAATAAATGCAAAAACACTATCATTACCCGACGGAGCACTACGACGTCGAGTGGTAAGAAACAATTTCCTTTGTTGGAACGAATGTTACGATACTATGTCTGATGAAGAGATATAAAGAGCGAACGGGAGGAGAAGGAGATGAGGAAAACAAGGAGGTAGATAAAAAGTTTCTCTATCACAAGATAACAGTGTCGAGCTCCGAAGTCATCTTTTATGTCCCAATTTACGCCTCGGGGAGAAGAAAAGGTGGCGGACGGGGTACCTTCCCGTCGTATTTCGAAGGGGGTGAGATTGCTTAGATATAAGATGAAAGAGGCTCGTGTAGAAAGAGGGTGCACCAAGGCAGAAATAGAGAGGTTGCTCCCGGCATCCCTTACCTATGAAGTTTGATTATGTTTTTAGGACGTAAAGAAGAAGCGGATCGAATTTCGCAACCACTCAACCCGGCCTCCGGTGTCCGAGCACGATCTTTTTCCGTCCGAAGTATATAATCCAATCCCTTCTTATATCTATGTCTTCCGGCAACTCCGTGTTCTCTCTGATCAAACAAATCAAGGGTAACCATGTAATCTATACTCTTGTTATATTACAATTTACGTTAGAGGATTGACGATCGCCATCTTCTGATTTTGCCCATACTATTCGTTCCGATGATAGAGAAAATCATTTTTGTTCCCTACCGCGCGTTCTCAACGTACACATGTGAATCATAGCGCTTGCGTCGGCGCAAATTTCTGCATGCATTTCATTTCGTTACAAAAGCTTTAAATTACAAAACAAACGTTAACATCCGTCCGAATTAATGATCGTGGAAAACCGATGATGACAGGGGACGGGCGTATCAATGGAAAGCCCCCCGTGTCAAGCCGCTATGACGAGGTACAGCTCGAAAACATTTTATGCGATATACGCTGCGGCCAGGAGTCCGCTCCGCATTGTTGGCCCTGTCAACTGCATACACCTACCTACGCACAGTCAGGGCGGACATACGTATACGCCTGTGTGCACGAGCAAACTATCCGCCTGACCCCAACTGGATTAGGCTTGGACGTGCACTCACACACACATACACATACATACATATGTATACTGAGACACACGCGCAAGGGATAGTCCTATGTAGTCGATTGATCGCCGATAAAATTTCCCCCTTCCGTCCTCCTCGCCGTCTTTCCATCGGTCGACGTCAAAATCCCTCAGGTTCCTGGGGCTACCAGTAATTTCTCATCGCGATTTCTTTCTCTCTTCATCCTACACGCGCGTGAGATGTACTGATACCAGATTAATCTCTCAGCGGATGCGACGTGATGTGCCAGGAAGTCTTACGTGCAGCAAGACTGACGAAGCTCTTGTTAATCTTGTTTCATGACCGTGAAGTAATTTTGACGATACTTTGCAGATAATTTTGTCGCTCTGTAAACGCATTAGGTGAAATGTGTAGCACGATGTATACATATGTCTCATTGTAAAAACGTAAATTTGAACATTTATAATTTCTCCCAAAAATGGTTCTGTAGTCGCATATGATTGATATCGCTATACACGAAAACTAACATAATGTGATAAGTTTTAAATGTTGTTGAGTGCTAAACGTATTATGGTATAAATCGAATTTTATCTGAAATTCATAGATATCGGTACATACCTATCTTAAAAATTTCTGTTATTTATATTCTACAAAAGTTCTATAAACCGAATCATCTCACGCATTTAAATTTAAATGGTATGCGAATTAGGCGGCGAGTACATCGAGTTATCAGTATCGCACGGAAAACGTAGACTACGGAAAACGTTTTACGGGAACACTCTAGAATTCTCTCCACGAAATAGATCTTTAATTGGATCCTAAGTCAGAGGGAGTATCGCCCTATTTAACGTAATGTGCATCGAAGCGTGACCAACGACGATCGGTTCGTCCTCGAGAACGTTACTTCGTGTGCTGATCGCATTAACTCCGGCGTGGCCCTGCCTCGGGGGCACGTTTGCTGCATAGCCAATATCAAGCAGCCCCGATACGTGCGGGGGTACACAACCCCTGGCAAATAATCGGAGAATACGCTGTATTCTCGCACCACCGGTTAAAATGCCCACTGCGCATGCTAATGCCTTACATCGAGGAGCGAGTATCCTATCGTTGGCTATTTTGCACCGATTTTCGTTAAATTCAATTTTTCTCCGTTTCCGTGCACTCCGAGATAAGAAAAAGGTCTCTACGTGCCGCGGCGACGCGACAAATTACTATTGCTTCGAAAACACGAAAGAAAATGTAGTTGAGTTAACCGTAACGTGGAAGGAATTCAGACTAATGACTGGTAATCGACATCTACACGCGATTTTGATTCTACTAGATTTTGATTATAATTACAGCACTGGATTGATAATATCGATCTCATTATTTCGACATTACCGCTGCAACAGCGAATGTATAACACAGAGGCAAAATATTACTGAAAATGCGTTATTAAAATAACATTTTCAATGGGATAATTGAGAGAACGAACGAATCTCATTAGCTAATTTACTCTGGATGGCACTCTTTAGATATTAATGATAAATGTTGTGAGCGACTTATCGTTCATTTAATTCTCACGCCCAAGTTCTCGCTCGAAAAAGCTCTCCCCGTAAGCTTTTTCACCTTAACGATGCGTGTTTCGTTTTGAACAGGCTATGAGCTATCTCAAGCTCTTACGGATGCTTGAGATAGTAGGACGAAAGTCGAGCTAATTTTGAATAATGAGCGTATATTAAATTCAACCTGAATAACGCCAGAAGTATAGTGTAGTGTTTGTGACGAGTTACCAGCTACTCTTTACCGAGATATACTCGAGCTGTTGCAACCTTTAGAACGGGCTTTGCATTGGGACGAGTCCTTAACTGGCTTTAATCAAGTGAAAACTTCTCGGAATGCTGAACATTGCGTTCCACATCTTCCGACGCTTTCGACCAAGTACAATAAGAACCATCACAACGCGCACGATGATTAACTGCGATGCTGCAGTAATTATCATATCTTTAGCTCCTAGTTGATCAAATCATGAGCAGAATTAAATGACTCGTATGATTTTGTTGTAATATTACATGAGTTTTATATATATATATATATATATGTTAAGAGCTATCTGACAATAATTCAGATAATATCATTAAGATATAAAGATTTTATTAAAATATACAACACACTTCTAAATATCGCTTTTACAGTATTTGTGTCAAAAGTAACGTAGACAAATCTTGCCAAAATATTTTCTCCAGAAAGTTTACATACTTTTTTGGTGAAAACATTATCGGAGCGATTCGACGGAGTGCAAACTCTTGAAAATGATAAGTGACGCCCTAGCTTTTCGTGAAAGAGACGGAGAGTTGAGTGCCTCCTTCGAGCTGAGCCAACCAGTAAACAACGATTTGTCATCGAGACTAATAACGGCATTCTGCTCGGAGCAATATCATACACTGCACCTACTTCCGTTACCGCTTTATTTGTCTCGATTCCCCTCGGTACATCGACCGACAGAAATTTCTGAACGCGAGGCAATATGAGCCATGAGACAAAATGAGTCGTGCGGATTGATGCTCGGCTATTAAAAATTCCGTACGCGGTATGCCGAAAAATAAATGGCGAGGAACGTATGGAGTTTTCGGTCATGCTTTATTAACGACAATGTCGCGATGTATTTATCCTATTTGCGGGAGTACAGCGAACATCGCATCACTGTCGAGGCATTAAATCGTCCGTTTTGTTTTACCACATTGCACATCCTCGTGTTGTTTGTCAAACGTACATACAATATGTCAAGCGTTTTGAACTTCTGAAATCGTTTCATTCCATCCAACTGGCCGATATTTCAGTCCCAATCTAGCCGTCCAATATCCGAAAAATGTTTCATATTATAACTTTGAACCGAAGGAGGGAGGAAGGAGAGAGGAAGGGAGGAAGAGGGGGAGAGAGAGATGCTTTCAACGATACATCGAAGAGCGTGCACGAACATCGATTCGCTAAGTCTTTTTATATTCCTCGATGTGCGTATCTCGGAACAATGACATCGCATGGAGCGATGCTTAAGCTTAATATAGCAACTCTGTGAAATTTCCATAATCATAGCTCCGTGTCATAATTCCATTGTACATGAACGCTATAGAGAAAAGAGGGAAGCAGAGAAAAAAAGAGAGGGAAGGGAGAGATAGAGAGAGATATTGCGGCCACGTAACTTTGCAAACAAATACGTATTATATAAATATTTATAAAATGTAGTACATAAAACCGTATTCACAAATTTTATACATTATTAGGCAAAGTATAATAAATATTTTTAAAAATATATAATATCTATAACAATATATATATAATATTTTTAATATATGATTCTTAAAATTCTTTTTAATTAATTTGATGCATACTAATTATATTGTACCTTGCATAATACTCTGGTACTTTTGTACCTACTCATAATTTATTTTAATTATATTTTTCTCACAAATATAATAATGTTTAATGTTACGGTTATGGCGACCGTCCCACGTTTAATATAGAGAAATAAAGATTATCAGCTAATTATACATTCGTCAGTAAATGCATCGTCAAAATAAAACAAAAGAATGATAGTGCTTCCGCAGTATATCTGTTGTTCACCTGTTTTACGTCGGAAATGTATCTCGTTTCTCCATTTAAGGATTAATTACAACCAGCAGCGTGTTACGCGCGCCTTCCACTGTTCACCAGCAAAATGCATTTGAAGCCGCGAGATATCTTGCGCATGCAATCCAGAGAGAGCTCACATTGGGAAGAATCGTAACGGCGCGGCCATTCGTGCACTAAAGGGGTGAGAGGTAGTACATGGGGCGGGAGAGTGGCAAAAAAGAGTTCAATTTACGACGTCAAAGTAGCACAGGGAAGGACGATATGGCCGAATCGGTAGAATCCGATGCGCTGTAACGTACGAATGTAGGAGTGGAGCGAGATGGTCGGATAAAAAGCGATTCGAGAGAAAGAGAGTGAGACAGTGAGGCAAGACAGTAGTCAAGCCGACATATACAACACGTACGCGCGGATCGCAGTTTAATAGCAGGCACGTTCAGAACGTGAGAGACGTGAGGGTGGGTCGTTCGGCTATGGGCGGCATTAACGGCAGTAAGCGGCAAAAGCGGGGACTCGATCGAGTCTTGTGCGCGCACACATGCACTTGCATATCCACATTCATGCACGCGTATACCTACATACTTCGATCTAACGCCATCAGGTCAGACACCTTTATGCTCACACAATACACACGCGCCGCACCCTGTGTATTCGTGCACGCGTATACGCGCCGAGGCAATTGGGTAATGGGCGATTTAACACGGACCATCAGATAGCGCGACGAGACAAGGAAGTGTGCTTCTACGATTTCCGTGACTACGCGGTAAGAACGAACGAAGGCACGAAGGCGGGTAATGCCAACGAGGTAAAAGGAAGGTCTCGGAGGTAAACGGGAGAATCACCGAGACGGTAGAAAAACCTTTCTGATTGCCGCAGCCCGGGGACTCCTCTCGCTTCCTTGCCCCCGCAGCAGGAACAAGAGGAAAGAAAAACTGTGGATTTATGAAGACGGAAAAATTTAGAATTAGAATTTAGAATTAGAAGATAGATGTCATTGAAGTCCTACCATGGAAACGCCAATCTCGTTATTAACATTATTTAGTTATTTGTATGTGGAACACGTGGCAACTTTTGTGCTATCGTGCAGTTCTTTTCTTCTTGATGAAACTTTTGGTCCGCAGCAACAAAAAGGATCGAAAGATGGGATGGTGAACATGATACTTTCGAGCGCATAATGTCCCGTTCCTCTTTAATATTAAACAAAAGTTGAATGGGCGATTTCGAGTTTTCCATGAGTCATTAATTATAGATGCTACGATGGTCGAGGCGAAAGGATTCGCATAAATTTATAAAGAATCAAAGAGCAACCTTATATTATTCATGAAGAGTTTCTAAGCAGATTTAAGCAAAAGAGAAAAAGAGCTCACCAGCAGTGAGCATATATCTCGCATTATATGAAAATTGTAAAAGTAATAAGCTTGTTACTCGTTATATGAAAATTTGAATCGTTGGATCCAATCTGTATGGAATTATACAAACTTTTTGCACCTTGTATTTAGTTTTGCGCATATTAACATTGAGAAATATTGAGTTCATCACGTATCTGATTATGCACTGTAACAATTACTGCGCGCAACAATTTGCTGCACATGCTATTCAGCTCGTCTGAAAATCCCCCTTTTAAGCAGCGAGATTAAACACAAAATAAAAATAATCCGCGTTGCAGGAAGATGTATTCTGTGTTCGATCATTAATTCCTTTATGTGAAACCCACGGGAAAACCACAAATCGATGAACGATTCGCGATCATAGCTATTAAAATTATTACGTGTAAAAGCAAGCAAATAAAGTATTCGAAATTGATTTTTTCTCTTTGTCGAAGCAAGCTCGCGTTCACGTTTCATGTAGGTAAGTCGTGCGCCTCCCGTAAAATGTTAACGTTGTGCAAACGACGTTGATGCAACCGGCCTGATGAAACCGGCCTTTTTTCCCCCGTGTTGCAGCGGACGCGAAATAATCGTCCAGCTGAGCGTGGAGTGATAAATGTGTCTTAACTTGTGACCACCTGGTCGCCGTCGTTCGTTCCTGCCCATACGCGTACGCGTACACGTTACATCCGCGCCGGACCTGCGCCGGCAATACGGCGGCATTATTTTGCATCGATTTACATAACGGATAAAACGCGACTGTAGTCGCGTGGTGTAGCCTTCGCGTTGTTGAAATAGTTGGATTATATTTTCGAGACCGTGCGAGAGCACTCTCTCTATTCACATTCAAATATTTTCGCCGATTTCATTTCACCGCGTGGCGCGTTGTCAACCAACGTCAGACATACAATACAGCGCAGATGTGTGATAACTTATTAAAAATGGCCAATTGCATAGAAACCGAGAGTAGAACGAGTGAAATTGTGTTCGAACGTTTTCCTCCATTATGTATTTCCTGAAAGTCGTGACAAGTGGTGGATTCTTGATTTTGCTGCCATTTATCATTAAATTAAATAGAAAATGCGATAATTAGCGGCTTTAATTAACTAATTTGCTGAATTATTCACTTAACATTTTCCGCTGATAAAATAATGGCAGTGATAATCCTCGCATTTTGTTGAAATAATTTCTGAATCATATTTTTGGAGCGACGTACCGCATTTACATTCAAATATTTAATCGATTTCATTTTGGCTTCAGGCACCTTATTGTGATTAAGCAAGTTATTATTTTCCGAAGAAAAAAGTTATTATTAAAGTAATTATGTAGACTAAATAAGCAATTGCGAAAATTTAAGTGATAAGTATAAGCCATCGCACATGAATTTACTTTATAGTGATATTACGACACCGTCGTAAAAAATGTCTTGCTTTTCTTTTGAAAATGTTTACCATTAAACGGAAATGCCATGGCTACTAGTGACATTAATTAATTGATTTTCGGAGTTATTCAATTATTCAGCGCTTCCAAACATGTGCACACAGCTTTCAGAAGTAATCGACTGATAAACCTCATTATTAGCGTACTGCTATGCTATTGCGCAAATTAATTCATTGACTGTTAATAATATTGATTCTACTCTATCAAACAATACCACATGTATCGACAGATATGATAATTAATAGCTGCTACTTACAGACCATCATAATATATCCTGCGGATTTAATGAATTTTTAATATTGTACGACTGTTACATGCGGAACCACGTCGTAATAATAATCCTATTTTCCGTTCGGAATAGCGCAAACCGAACGTAAATGGTAGTTTCTAGAATAGTATTCCTCCACAGATATAATGTGTTCGATTATTCAAATAAGCGTCGAACATAAAATTTAGGTTGCACGAAAAGGATTTTCGGCGCGCCGTGTCTTTGATATCGTCAAGTCCGAACAGAACGGCGGGATTAATACAGCCAGATTAATTAAGCCGGATTAATTGTGTTCAAATATTAGGCGGCACAAGAGGAGAGAAGAAGGAACACAGAAAAAGGAGCACAGCAACGGAGGAATAGAAAAAAAAGGAAGGAAGAAAGAGAGAGAGAGAGAGGTAGCAGGGTTGCACGTGGGCTGCGGCTGACCCGAATCCTTGCATACGAGCTCACGCCGCGGGCTGAAAACTTGCTGGCGCAGGAAAAGCTTCGCTGATTCAAGGAAATGTGAGAAAATACTCGTGGAAATTCAGAAAATCATGCCAGCCCATCCCTCGACCACCCTACTGCTGTGCGATACGGCCGTGGCAACCGCGGCTAGACGGCGTCGACGACTGGAGATCGATTGCGAACAGAGCGTGTACGCGCTTACACCGTTATTACACGCGCCACATGCATTTTCTCAACTTTCCGCTAGCTGGGCATCCCCACGAGGAAACGTAATTTCCTCCCGATACAATGCGCCGGCCGGAACAATCCCGTTTCATCCCGTGGCACGACTCGCGTGGACTCGTGCGTTTTCAACGTTAAGACGAGAACGCTCGACATTTTTATCTTCGTGTAAACTGACATTTTCTTTGGATGTCAGTTCCGATCTGTCTCACTGCTCGGCATACATATATCGGTATAAATTCTCCGTCTACGTATCGATTGCTCGCGTTACTCGATACCCATTGTATAGGTGGTTACATAATAAACACGGAAATAATCGACAAAGACACTCGATGAAACAAAAATTTTCTGTTATCGCATGGATATTATGGCGTTGATGTACGCGTCCATAATAAGTTGCGTACTCCTGTGTACTCTCGGTCGCGATGCGGCGTCAATAAATTACACGCCAATGAGAGGGCGCGTTTGTTATCGACGTTTAGAAAAATCATCGGCGCTCGAAAGGCACTCCAGCGAATTCCAATACGGACGACGTTCTGATAGACGAGACGCCTTCCTACCGCGACGGGTTATTGGCAGTACAGATATACGCCTGTTTTACGAGATAGGCGGTGCAACGAACAAGTTTATTGCTTTAATATTATATACAATGTTATCGTCGTGCGAGCTTTATATCTCCCGTCACTGAGATTGCCGCTTATCGTAGACGCTTAGGGATCAATAGCTAGATCTTGACGAAAATCTCCTCTCCGTTTATCGTCAAACGTCATTTAACGTCTCCGTGAATCAAAATGCAAATGAGGTTTTTACAATCACGAATATCGGATGTGGAGGTGCGCAGGAGCTTCTGGACATTCCCACGTTTCCAATCCAAATCACGCGGTTATAACGATCGAGGGAATTTCAGGAAATAGCAATTCCGAGCTTAGAGGCAACGTCTGCGGTATAAAAATTCCGGAGAGACAAATAGCATATAAAAGTAGCGATAATTATAAAATTCTTCTACGAAGAGTAATAAAATCGATAATTTACGTTAAAATATTATGATTGAATGAAAGAATCATTTTTCTCTTGATCACAGGAGCAATCACATCTTTGTTACTTGGAAAATTTTTCTGAAATCTCTTTCAATTGTGATATGTAGGTTATATAAACTGGAAACTTTCAAAAGCATATGGAGGAGGAAGAAATGAGAATAGATACACGAACAGTCCGTAACACGGTTGATTTCGTTGTAACGTTAGCCACACACCGAAAAGAAACTCTCGCCGCACTCGGTAGACGATACTTTGGAAAACCAGGGTAAAAGGAAGGACAAATAAAAAAGAAAGCAAAAGATGAAGAAAAAGAGGAAGGAAAGATACTGTTGCGAATTCTATGAATTTATACGTATCCCTTTTGAACTGCCACGTGACAGCAGAAATGTCTAAGCTAAAATCGCTACGAAATATGTGTTTCTTTCTCAGGGCGACAAAAAACAAGAAAATGCTAGAAACGATTTTCGAAGAAAAATTATTTGAGCGTAAATAGAAGTTTTCGATCGACTTTTATTGCAATAAGTTAACCAATTTAATTATTTAATTATTATAAATGTCAATTTTGTATAAAATTAAGTGTTCAAAATTTATATTTTGTTTTATAATATTTTTGAAAATATGTATTTGAATGATGGAATTAAAAACTGTTTAATGAAGAAGATAAATTATTGAATGTATAATAGTATTTTGTTTATTATCGCTATTTACTTTACCTTTTACGTCTGCGTCATAATCATCCGCTTTGTTATAATAAACCAGTGCCACGCAAATACTTATATATAGCGTCAAGAATACTAATTAATCTAAAAGTGTTGACAAAGACTCTTTCAATGTCCTTGACCGAAAATTAAAAGAAACACCGAAAAGTAGCTTTGTTCTCTTGACGCCTGCATAATTCCGACGTAAAGCGGTATCCACGTCACGTTTCTCTTTAATTGTGTTTGTTTTAAACTTGTTTCAGGACTATAGCCCAAATCCGACGCTACCAAAATGTTCCTGCGGCTATTCCTTTACCCTGCGGAATACGTTGACCCGGATCCAAAGGATCCGTGTGTGCGTCGACACAAGGGGGGACAATTATGTGTTGCACGTTGCATCGTGAGAACGGCACGCGAGCGAAAGGACAGAATTCGCACAGAATTCGCGGTAACTGTTTCCCACATTCCTCGCGTGCACTAAGTGATGCAGCGGAAGCACACAATGCAACCGCGCCGGATAATTCTCACGCAAAATGCGAATAATGGGCTCGAAGCCAAGCTGAAGAACGAGCAGACCGCGTCCAGATCCCATGATAGTTTAGTTTAAGCAGTTTTTGTTCTCGACTCCACGAGTTACTGTTAAACGCGGGACATTATCTTCAGCGAATTCGCTTTAGTGTCTGTCGCATCGACGTTTTCGCGCACCGTTCGAACAGCAGTATCACCGGATATGAGCAGAAAGATGGATAGGACGCGACGGCTGTACTGAATTCGCAGTAACTATTTTCCACGTCCGCATACCAACTGAGCTAGTAGTATACCGAGAGAACGCGCGACGGGGTCATACGCGATGCATACGCTGCATACGATGCACATATGCGCATCTCCGCATTACGCGCCCGCCGAAGGAACGAGAAACACGAGTCATACGTACGCATAAGTCACACTTAAATATTCCAAGCACGTAGTCCGTGAAAAAGCGTACAAGGAAGGTCGGAGATTTTAAAATTTACGAAAATGCTCCTTCACTGGCTTTTCTTCCATTTTTCGACAAACGAAAAAAAAAGATAATCTGTGCCGAGAATAAGAAGAGCATGACCAACAACGCGAATACTAAAAGAAACTCGTCTAGGTCCACTTTAAAATTGTATCAAAGATTTACTTAGCACTCCACACGCACCTTTCATAACTTTTCGAACTCGTGGTCTCAGCATTTCCACGGCATTTCCACGGTGCAGGCTTGTTTCGCGACATTCCCTCAGCAAGAAATCGGATGTGAATCGCCAAAATTTCCGTCACGTAAACCACAAAAAAGCTCATGGTGCGAATCTCGATTTTTGTGAAAGAAAAATTTCATATTTCGCACGTTCGATTCAACGGTTTTACAAGGAACCACCGGACCGGAATGTTACGTACCGTACATGGTTGTGGGGTTGTAATACTTGTGACCGCGCCGAATTCAACCGTAACCACTTACCACGTCTACGTAGCATTTCAAACGTGCTGTATATCGAGGGCACGCTCCGACTACGTATAATGCATACAGTGTATACAGAGGCGGATATGTATACGCGGCATTCGCGTATGCATCGCGCGCATGCATTTAAATGTGCAGAAGACAGTAAACGAGAAATGGTCAACGATTCCATACAGCCGACTATAACCGCGCAAGCAGCACTACGCCGAGTGCTTTTACTGGCAACGATTTGATAGCACTAATTTCATAAGGACGTAAAACAAGGGCGTACCGTCGTCTCGAGGAGCGCAAATGTTTGCGGAGCGGAAAACGCGCGACATCCGCTGGCAAATGTTTCTGCCTTCTTGCACGTGCTACCGCTACCGCTCTAAGTTTCTTCTCGCGCGGCGCTCGCGGAAGATGATATGAAACGTATTATCCTCGAAGTAATGCTATTTTATAACTGCACTCGTTAGACGTTTAAGAAAAATACTAAAATGGGAAAAGATACAGTCGTGAAAGTACTTGATAAGAAAAGCAAATGCAATGAAGTAATAAGCTTTTTGTCTTTTATCTCAATTTGATATAACTATAAAATATAATAATTAAATAATACTTAAATTATTACTTAACTATATCTAAAATTTTTTAATTAAACAAATTAATTATTTATGTTTCCGAGACCTTTCATATAATTGTAAAAAAATCTGTTTCCTTTGAAATATAAAAAAAAGCTTCGGTTAATTGGATAACGAGCTTCGCAAAAAATGTAATAATCCCAGAAATTGTATCCTTCTCCCTCAGGCATTGTTATAATAAAGATGCTTGAGAAATATGCATCGATTAGAACGATACGTATCTCTCGAATGATATTTATATCTGATTAATCCAGCTCGTGACAAATTTATCTAGCAGTTAAGTCCATTATAGCGGAGCAGTTACATCGTGTCTTGATCGAAAACACGTTCCGTTCCATTGTTCCGGATGGTGATATATTTTCCTGCTTCAACGATGAATGGATCCTTATTGCCAGTGAAATTTAACGCTCTGATTACTCAAAAATCTGTTTGTAGTTTCAACCTTTATAAAAGCTCTTCAATTCATTATTCACTCTATCGTATGTAAAAATTTATAACAAATTGAAACAGTCTAACTAAAATAAATGTAATATAATAAATAGAAATTAATTTACTTATTCATTTTTGAATAAGTGAAATAACATAATGATTAATGATATTTGCAAAAATGCAACCATAATGCTAGTAGTAAAACTGTTTTATGGATATTTATGAGTTAAAAATCTTTATAATCTCGTCAATTTTAAAATGCTCCTTTTTTGTTACCAAATTTTAATGATATACTTTTCATATAAAACTGAACAATAATTGAAAATTATATGCTCATTAATATATATTTGAAGTATGAGAATGAGATTATATATACATGTGTATATATAAAATAAAGATAATATTTTTAGAAAAAGCAGTAATTTAAATAACAATATACCTTAATCGCGGTCATTCCCTGGTTATTTGTCGTAAATATTTGCACTCGATGCCAGCACATATATATTCGATACATTTATCTGCTCAAACCTCTATATGTACCCATTGAACAGGACAATTTTTCGACCGATTGGTCAAAATTTTCCCGCTAAAGTAGTCTCGTTGGACATCTTCGATGCAGACATCGGAAAGGCGTCGGAGGAAAATAGTCGCGATATGTTAAACATTCGCCATGCCGTGAGGGCAATTTAACGTATGCGCGATATCTACGCGCACACACCTCGCCCATATGTATACTCGGATACATGAAGAGAGGTATACATTCCTGCGAAATCCACGTCATCGATATCGACGGACAAAGTTTTACTACGAACGATACCGGCTGTCTCGTCTGCATAGATTACAGAATGCACCGATGCGCATTGCGAGAATCGGCGCCGATACCCCCGCCGAGTGCTAAAACGAATTGCATGTATGAAGAGCGGTATATACGTGCGCGCTGGTCGAGCATATACACGCATATGCGTGTAATGCACGCATACATGTAGATTTTTGTCAAGGATACAACGTGCACGTACGTTTATCGAGATCCGTCATTGACGATCGTTTCGCCGTCAAGCGGCGAAATCTCGACGTCGAAATAATCGTGTCCGCCGCTTTTTCGATCTGTCCGAAATTGAGTCGATCGCGCGATGGTCGTCCGAAAAATACATCTATACGGCTATCGAATTCCATCGAGTGGATTGCACGATCGACATAGCGTACTCACTCTCATTTCGACGAACGGCTGGGAGCTTTCAGAAAAATGTGTGTCATACGGACGAAAGCACGTAATTAAAATACGTAGTAAAAATTCGAACATAAATATCATTTTTGCAGAATTCCTACTGTAATATATGGTTGTATATTGTAGAAAACCCCAAAAATGTCTTCTTTTTATTTAAACAAAATACAAAACGAGCGAATAAATTAAACAATCAAAATAAATACAGAAAAAGTTTACTGATGAAGGCTTTATAAGTCGAAACGTATACGTACTTTATATTAAACTTTTTTATATTTATTTTGATTGTTTAACTAAATTCACTTGTTTTGGCCTCTTGGATTGTTTATTTTAAATTTTCAACGAGCTTTTATATACTTTATATACTTTATATAATGAAATTAATTAAACATTCTACGTAGTCTTTTCTCTCTCTCTCTCAAACAAAAATGCACATTTAATCTAAATATTGTACTTCGCTAAAATAACCAATATAATACTATCGACATGATAATATGGTATTTTATGGTAATGAGAAATCGCATAAATTCTCGAAATAACGATAATTTGTGGCGATAAGTAGATACGTTATATCGGGAACCACGGATATCGATTTCTGATTCTCGCAGTTCCGTATTTGCGATATGTAAGCGCTCCTACCTCGGATACTTGTACTGATTATCGGAAGTACCACCGTTGATTATCGAACATGGAGACGACAGTGAGAGCAATTGTCTAGCAATCAGCAATCAGCGAGTTGCATATTTGAATTATGCGCAAGATACTAGATGTTTGATAATTCATTAATATTTTACAATTTATTTAAAAAAATTTTAATATAATATAATAATAAAATTAATATTTTAAATGAAAAACAAATTGAAAATTGTAATGATTTATGAGATATAAATACACGTTTTTTACTAGAAGCGAACATATTGTTCAATGTATTTAACAGTATTTTGTATATCGTAGAACATCTTTCTCTTAAAAAATTTGTTATTTTACTATTCTATAAAATTAATAAAAACTAATTTTTCAAAGAAGAAAATAATTTCAATATAAAAATAATTCAATAGAAAATAATTTCAATATAGGTCTATTTTATATACTTATATAAAGATAAAATGTATATTTGGTATATCTTATGGGTATACAATACATGATACATGTAACAAAAATAATTAAAGATTAAACTTTTGTGTGTTTCTTGCGTGTGAACATACATGACATTGACTCCAAATCAAAAAAGTAGATTCGAAAAATATCTCTACTGTTATATGTTTACCTTAAATTAAAGTTTTTATTGTTGTTATTATTTTTTTGTTATTTACACATGCAAAAGTATTTGAGTATATTACTGTTTTATAATAGATGCTTTGTTTTGCAGACAATTTACATCATTTGCTGTATTATAAAATTTTTTTATATTTTTTATCTAGATTATATATTACAATAAAAGAACTGGAGACTAAGAATTTTATATTAAATTTTTTCATAAAATTCTTTTATTTTTTAAAATAAACAAAAAATTATTCAACAATAAACAATTAATACATTCATGACCGCGTATTACTAAATAGTCAGAATTAAACTTCAATTCGCCTTTTTACGGTCGTACCAAGATCTTTTTGGCTAATCAATGATCTGCGTAGTCGCAGTACACAATTAAACATAAGTTGCGCGTCGACACTGTCGCCCTTTAAACGCAACCACAATCACCAACTTAAAATCAATTTGATTTCAAATGTTAGTGTTAATAAGACCCCCCATCCCCTACATATAAATAATTTATTGCGAAAAATATTACCTCAGCCAGGATTCGAACCTGGAACTCCCCCAAAAATTATTCTTTGTTCCCAATCATTGTTCTCAATAATATATATATCAAACATTATACGTAACATTTAATACAAATATCTTTTTAACTATTAAACACGTAAATCGATCGGGATATCACTGCGTTTTGCATCTATATTTTATCACAAATACATCGATAAATTTTGTATCAATCTAATGTATTATTATACCACCTACATCATTCATTAGAGCTTTACATCATTTTGTGCTTAAGTTCCTCAGCCTAATCGTTCACGATTAACTCCCTCCCATTCGAACGAATATGCAAAGCGGAATCTGAGCGAAATGCAGGGCGATTTCTGTAATGCATACACTGTGCCTTGCTTAATTCGCTCATCGACAAGCGAGCATTATTCGAGTACGGAGATACCACGATCGGCATGGCTGGAGAGAGAGATAATGACAAATCGTCTGGCATTGGGTTACGGCGTATAATTCTCCCGTTCACGATCGTACACATATGACGCGCGAATCGTCTCCCCGAGAAATCCGGATGTAGGATTGCGGCTGTCCCATGCTTTGTGAGGCACGTTGAAATCTAGTCGAGCCGAGCAGGCAGAGCAGATCAGAACAGAACAGAGCGGAGCAGAGCGGAGCAAAGCCGGCAATGACGGCATATATATTCCACGATCGTCCCAATGTGTCCCGGTGCCAATCTTCGTGCATTAATATCATTCGCCGGCCCATCATTCAATTACATGGCAGAGGGCTCGGTGTACCGTCACGCGCGCATCGGGGCTATATCCGCCCAAAACCATCGAGCCCATTGAATATGGATATTATCGGACGCAGTACACTCGTCCGACTTATCGGTTATGAGCGCTCCACGTAAAATTTCCGAAGATACTTTAGTACTCTCTCTCTCTTCCCCCCCCTCTCTCTCTCACTCTATCTCTCGATCCGAGCTATTCAAAGAGAAAGCTCTGTTAAAGACAGACATTAATTAATAATAAATCGAAATACGCGTCCCTCTCGTTTCGATCCTACCCAAATTTCAGCGAAATTGAAAGACAGATTTAAATAATTAGTTCACACGCTCTCACTGGGAACAAATAATGCCGCGTTTTAAATGCTATCTATCGCCCGGTCGGCTTGAAAGTAAGAAGCCAAAGAGATCTAGATTAATTGCTAATTCAACGAGATATCGAGATCATCATTTCTTCTTTCGCCCGACCGCGCAAAGGAATGTTATAAAAAGATGTCAGTTTCTTTGTAGCTTTTAATTTAATTGTCTCGATGGTACGCGATTATTTCGTTTATCCGGGCGCAATCAATGCGTCTTTCATTGTGCGCCATTGACTCTCAATCGCTAGAGAAATCTGGAAATTTCTCGGGAAGAAATTACACGCGGCACTGCATTATGCAAGAATAGCCGGGTATGCTCTGCATAGAAACGCAAAGGAGAGAATAGGAAGGATTTTACGAGTGCCTTGGGTTTCTCGGAAAGCAGCTTCGCCTTCTTTTCACCAGCTAAGCCGTCCGAAACGTAAACGCTCACACAGAAAGTACACTCACACACGCGAACTTTACATTCACACATGCATACGTGCGTTTCGCGACATAATAAAGACATGGCGACCAGAATCAACGTCTATGTATGTTTACGATGTAAATTGGTGTTTTCCGCAATAACGTTTGTGATATCGAATGAAAGTACACGCTGCCATCCTTCGATCGAGGAAAATTCGCGAACATTTTCCGATGAATGTACACCTATCCCACGGGGCATCCCACTTTACTCTTTTGCTCTACGATCGCATGATCAAGGAGTGTACATAGAAAGAAGAGTGGTTGCCCCTTCGAACCAGCAGCATAAACATTTCGTTTTATTTCACTCTCATCGGAGCGTACTTCGGGTGTAAAGCTCCTTGATACGTCCTACGTGAGTTGGATACACTTGCGGTGTGGCGAGAAATTGGGGCGAAGCAATATAAAGCGTGATATTTTGTTTCCCTTCGTTTTGTTCCAAGCTTTTATCTCGGTAGTTGCGCCTAACCATTTTTCGCGCTACGTACTGACGATTGAATTAAAGAAGACGAAAAGTACTCCCGTTTTGCCGCGGGGTTAAGGTCGTGGCCATGTTACGTGCGTCATAGAATCGTACGTGTTAGTCATAGAATCAAAGTTATGCTCGATATCGGTAACTCGTTGTAAAATTTATGATGTTTGCAGGATCAACGATTTATGAACATTTATTATCTCACGTGTAATTGGAATATTTCCTGCTGTGTGTCTGTTGCATATAAATTTGATAAAATATTACTTGGTTTCGAAATTGCTAACACGAAAAGCTTGACGAAATAATGTTAAAGAAACAGCAAAAGTGCAGCTTTCCCATAACAATCACGATATTGCACACAGGTAATATTTTCAATTTATATTATAATCTACTACAAAATCTGTGTTATTTTCTTTTTGCGAGGGACTACATGTTTTGAAAAATTAAAAAAACGAGATTTGCAAATAAATAAAAATGTTTCATGTCTCTGTATCTGTTTAAGAAAAAATATGAGTTTACGTTCTTATAATTTCCCAATAAAATGATGTGACTATCCTTGTAATACATCGAACATGCGACAGCAAATGTAAAGTATCGTTTTAAAGAAGATCGCCAACTAGCGCAAAGATTTGCCATGCTTCTTTCCACTTATGTAAAGAAGCGATCGTTTCAATCACTATTGACTAGAGTGTCGGTTCTTCCAAAAGCTACGTATACGACTGGTAACCATCGAGGCAGGTCCGATTACGAGCTAACCGCTCTTTCGAGGGGGAAGCACTTCGCGAAAAAGCCGAACTTAAATTTCTGTCTGACCACTCAAGTGAGTCGCGCAGACCGGGATCGCTCGAATAAAAGTTCCCTGGTGGTCTTTTCGCGTGGCACAGCGGCGATGTATATACATATATATACATATCCGCCGGAGCGGATAGCCATTCCGGCTGGCGGCAGTAGTGAGCGAAGGAAAAACTATACGGACGAGCAGAAGTGGAGAGACCTGCGAAAGAAACTCTCGGATTAAAGGAGTACCGAGCTACGGAACTGCGTCCGGTCAGTTTCTCGCTCGGGCGATTATACTTTCGCGCCGATAATATATCAGCCGATAATGGCTTTGGATCTCTCGAACCCGGGCCAATAGGAGAGCCCTTTCAAAAGTTCCTGGACGAATAGGCAGCGCGCCGTTCTACGCCAATTGCTCTTCCTTTTTTATTTTATTGAAAAACTTTCGTCGATTTTTTTTGGAATGGGCAGATCCCAATCATCGCGCATAACTGCATTAAAATATGATTCGCCATGTGTTAAATTTATGTTCTTAATCGCTTTTCAAATTCTCCTAATTCAAACGGAAAATTATATCTTGAAGTTACTAACTTGTGAACTTTCTCAGTTTTACTAAGATGAATCTATTCCGTTAATTTTTGTAATATATCTTTGGTAATTTATATAATTTATGTATATACTTGAAATAAAAACTTTGTGCTCAAATTCTGCTCAATTCTATCAATTCTATTGTTTTTCTGCATGTCTTCCTATATCATAAACAGCTAATACTAATTATAATACTAATAATAATTATAACATTTGTCGCGTTCGAAATCTGACAGCTATAAATAATATTCTCAATTTTTTAATGAAATATATTAATATCATGAAATATATTAATCACTACTTTTTATCATCGTTATTGTTGAATTTGCGTTTAAAATTGCTTGATTTTCACTGCTTTTACCGTATTATTCGTTGACGCTTACGAGCACTCGGTCCAATGCGAATGCAATGATTTCGCTCACCGATTAGCGAGTGCAGAAAATAATAGTTATTCGAGGACACGAGATGGTTTTAGAGGTTGCATATTAAATGTAAATTTAGCCTCCTATTTATCTCACAAAACTTAAAATTCATTTTAGCTAATTTTTTATTTTCTCTGATAGACATCCCATATATCGACGAAAAAACTTCACATTATGTGATTGCATAAAATTATTATATTATTATATTAATCTTCTTATATATTACACAAAATTAAACATCTGTAAAATGAATATTATCGTCATATATTATTTGTAAAATTAATTCTCTCCTTAATATTAATTATTGATTAAATTAGCGCGAAGTCTAATATCAAATTGCATAAAGTATTTGTCACAGAAAGGTTTATAGAGTAGTCTTCAAATCTAAGTATATGACATTATAGACTAATAGCGTAATTTCCCAACGTAATAACATATATCACGAAAGGGCAATACCGTCGCTTTGCCTCGCGAAATTTCTCCTCTGACGGCGCGAAACATTTTGCCTGCCATCAGCAACGCGTCAGACGAACCCTTTGACGATAACATAATTATAAATTATACCCGTGAATCGCCCTTTTTCCCCGACGAAATTGCGAAACCGCAGTTTGTCTGGCTCACCTGCATTACCAGCGAAACCGGTAGCAAGAACGGAAAGGATTTCGTTGAGCCTCGAATAACGAGGTAAAGTTTTTTCTCGTCACCGGGCTTTCGTTCTGTCGCGGCCATCTTACGTCTTTCTTCGTCCTTGTGTTCCGCAAGGAGTGGCTACTGTTTCGAGGACATTTGTAGCTGACTGCGAGCTCGATTCTTCGTAATGCTCTACCAACGAACGCAAGTGTCCGTCCCTTAAGGTGGATCGCAGAAGAGACCACAAACAACGGAAATTCTCGAGTGGATGTACGGAATATTAAGCGACGGTTTCTTTTCTTACGACAATTTACAATAATACGAACAAATATACAAGCTTACTATGTAATCATTAGTATCAATACCCGATGATAGAATCAGTTTTCCAGTTTTTCTAACTGCACTATTTTATTGTTTCCTGACTGTTTACTCAGTAACTATCTCGGTTTTTATCTTATTTCGAAAATTTAACTCATTCTTTTGGTCAGAAGTTTAGTTAGTCTATAGAAATGGTTGGGTGGAAATTCTGTTAGCATTTGTAATCGTCAAGAGAAACGAAACAGCAGTGAGAGAGCGAACAAGAGAGTTGGCGCGGTTCAACGATACGTCTTCATCGATTCGAATCATTGGTCCCTGGTTTCCGTTTCTCCTAGGGGGGTATTATACGCGAGAGGATTACTATCCGAGCGAAAGAAGAGCCGAAGTCAGGAGGGAGCGCCGTAGCCGCGCCTTCGAGATACATGCATTTATTCAACGCGGGCCGAGCAATCCCGCCCGGCAGGAAAAGTGCTACGAGAAATGGATGGGCCAATTTTCTATTTCGCAACGCCTCGGGCCACGCACTGTCGGGATATCCTTTTATTATGCATATACACACATATATTTGTGGCACGTACGACTCTCACGAGCGCGAAAGCATGAACACGCGAGCAAAAGTTTCCATCGAACGAAGAGCGTTCTGTAATGTCGCTGATATTCTCGGGCGTGTCGGGGCAGAAGTAAGTTGAGAATCATCCGCCGTGATAGGTGTTAGTACATGAAGAAGCCCTTTATTTGAACGAGATGAAATATAACTTACCGCTCTTGGAGCGTGTATTATGAACGCGCACGCGAGAAGCTCGCTACACCCAAGAATTTCAGTTTGACCTCGAGAAGATATTTTGTTTTTAGCGAGAAGACTATAATATGTTGATAAAGAAAAACATGTGTTTACACATTTTTCGCAATTTTAAAACATTATTACGGAATTATGCACAGGTACCCTAGTCGATAGTTCTCACAACATGACTAACTACATAAATTTCGAGAACAGATTTTCCAACTTACAGCATATAAACCCACTTTGATAATGAAAGTATTTACTAGCTGACCTGGTTATCAGAAATCTACCATTCCGTCAGGGGAACATTACCAGAGCAAATTGTTACCGTTGTTGACGAAATCCCGCAGTTTATAAACTTGAATTAATACATCGAGCACTAACGTTAGTTTGTTACTGTTATTATTGTATAACATTTTCTTGACATCGATTGTCAAATTATTTCTTTCGAACGAATAACTCTTGCGCAGATTCTTAATAAATGTCATGGGAAAACGTTTTAATATGATCTTCCGAAAAGAATTTTCTTTTATATATTGACATTTGATCGAGACAAGAAAAAATTAACAATAAACGAAATTAAATCCAGTTCGCCAATATGTTTTGTAACGTGACACAAGTCTGTTCAATAACTGTGCACAAAATTAGACTTTAATAGTTTCAGAATATATGTCATTCTTCCATCAAACCGGCCAGTTGAACTTTATTTATTTTGCCTCTCGATCCTTATCGTAGTTCCATTTTACGAACAATTCAGTTGCAACATCCGTTAATTTCTGTTCGTCGCGCGGTTAAACAATTTCTTCATGATATTAATTATTTCCAATAAAATTGCCTCGTAATTTTCGAATGTCTTACGCTGCGAGTCAATATTTGTTCATCAATTTTTTAACGAGTACATGGTAATGTGCTTATTAGGTCTTAGTGCCCGAAGACCTTTAGTATAATATTCTTAACCTGTTACAATACCACACATGCAAATATAATACGCAATATCGAATACCAATATTTTTTATTTTTTAAGTAAACATTTTCGAATTAATTAAATTGACTGGTGAATCAGTTTTTTATTTTATAAAATCATCAAACATTTAATTATTTCTGGAACTTTAAAAAGCTGTTATACTTGTTAAACCTTCTTTTTACATTTTATAATAATACCTGGACTGATTTTACTTGATTGATTCTGAATCTAAATAGCAAAGCAATAGCTGGATTTCAAAGAGTTACACATGTTCATTGAATTGCAATCGAGAATTAAATCCTTAACAATGGGGTGGGGCCAGCTTTACGTATGACCGAACAATAGCAGTTTTCACAAATTTCTGTTATTGCACCCAAAATTCCACATTGCGTGTATGGTCATACTTAATTGTATTAATTATTTTATTTTCTAGCGCACTGTAAAAATGGATTCATTTTGCCCGTAAAAAATCGAGTCAACAATTTGCACTCTTGCGCAAACGGATGGAGAGTATATCGTATCACGCCGTACGTCTCTCTGATTTTCTCGATTAAAAAACCCGACACCATTGTTTTCGATCACAGTACAGTCGGTTACATTTCATCGGCTTTGAGCGACGTATCTGCGCGCAGCGCTAAATTTCAAAGTAAATAGACTGCTGAATCAATCGAAAATTAAATCCTTTGTTACGCACCGCGGATTATTATACGTGCAGTGATGAATGACAGATACCACAGGCATATGACCAATACTCCTTATTGAGCACCGTAACAATTGCATACATACATACATATAATGCGACGACGTGTTAATCCATTTATGGTTAATTTATAGATAACCTGTTAAATTTTACTCTTTTGAAATCAACTAATACGTCGTATCTCACTACGTCGTGCAACAAAATGCAACAAGTATTAATATTGATTATTGCGTAAAATTATCTTAATCGTAAAATTAATATGTTCCACTGACCACGTAGATGATACATGAATTGAACAACGTTCTAATGCATGCTTCAGGTTCTCCACAAAAATTGTATGTGTAAATTTCTCTTTGAGAGTCAGACGCTTGCCCTGAGGTTACACGGAAGTCGCGTATATAAAAGAATCTCGTTTTGCGAGACCCAGTTTCTCGAAATAGTGCTCTTGTGCGCGAAATCCATTAATCTCTCGCTGCGCATACCGAAAAAAGGCTTCTAATCTCGACACGTTTCAGAATAACTATATTTTGTGATTATTATTGTGATTGTATTACATTATTCACTGTCTGTTGTATTACATTATTCTACTAAAATTAAATATTTGATTAATTTCGAAATCCTCATCCGTTTAGATGATTATACTTTCACAAATTTGGATTAGTAAATTTCAGTTTTGTTATTAAAAAGCACGACAGAGAGAGAGAGAGAGAGAGAGAGAGAAAATTTCTTAATTTATATACGTAACATTTGTGTATAATTAAATCCATAATGCATAAATAGAGAAAGATTGTATGCATTCAATAGCATTATATTTTCAGTAGAAACTTTATTTTGATTTCATTATGTAAATCTAAAATGTTGTGGTCGTTTGCAAAATTTTCTTTCTTTTTTATACAGAAGTCGCATAAAAGAGTTCTTTCACTTTTTTTGGTACTTGTTTTCTCGAAAAAGCGCTCTCTCGAGCAAAATCCATTAATTTCGTTATTGAAAAAAACACATTTACCGTACTTTACTCCGAGTTGATGCAGGCTGATACCACTATCGATGCTGGCCGATTTCAAAGTAAACACACCATTAAAATCGCATCAATCGAAAATTGAAATCCTTGACTGTGGCGCGTGAACTGTTTTACATTCAGTCAAACAATGGGCACCGCCACTATGCTCGGTGTGTGCACACGCCGTATGTAAACAAGGATGGAAATATGACGGAGATACCGCGGATAGCGGTCACGGGGGTAGCTCACGCGGGGGATAGGGTAGCTCGGCAGGAGTGCAAGTCGGCAATGGTAGGAGGCAGAGCATATAAAGCGAATTTCGATCGATACTAACTGAGTTTCGAGAGGCTCTCTTTCCCTAGTAGCTGGAAAAATTCGCGTTTTTCGCCGTTCTACTCGCTATCGTAAAAATAATCGGCCGATAGTAGCACCGCGAAACTACGTCCGCAAACTGGACTTCTACGTATTCAAATAATGGAAACGTGCTATGGAAAACCGTACCGGCGTAAATGCCCAGCTCGCGAGCACTTGGCGGCCGACGAAACAACATCGAAAATTTGTTTCCTCTCTTTCCCTCTCCTTCCCCCTATTTTTTAAACGATTTCGAATTGTGTTCACGGAATGTCCGGCACCATCCGGTGATTCCGCGCGACAATGAAAGCGTTGCGCCGCAGTAACTTGAAATCTGTCCAGCGATCGTGCCGATCATCAATGAAACGTAATCAAGAATTCATGCGCAAACATTTCGCGAAACATTAGCGAATGTAACATATAAAAGAAAAATACATAGGGAAACGACACGATTAATAATTCTACAAAAAGATAAAATAAAAATAAAAAATAAAATAACAAGTATTTAATTGTGTACTGCGATTTTCGCAGATTATTGATTGGCCAACAAAGATCTTGGTGTGACCGTAAAAAGGCGAGTTAAAAGTTTGATTCTTACTATTTAAAATAACAAGTTTATATAAATTTATTATCTTATTTTTCTCACGAAGCTTTGTATTTAGAAAAATTAATTCTAGAGATTGGAAAATATTAATATTCTTTTTTTCTCTTTTTTAAATTTCCATTTTTTAATTTCTATTTACTTGTTTATACATACATATATATATATACTATATATATATTCTATATATATATATATATCAGATTTTATATATATATATATATATATATACATATATATATATAGAATTTGTAATCATACCTCAAGTACAATTCAATATATATGCGGAGAATATATGTTGAATTGAGTATATATGAGAGGTGAGGTATATTGCACGGCGACGCTATTAATTGACGTAACTTACGCTTATAAGATATCATGAGTTTCAGGATATTATGAAGTAGTATGATTTAATGCCCGAAGTAGAGCACGAACGAGTTACCTCACGCTGTGTTCGCCATGCCGACGCGGGAAGCGGAGCGAATGAAGAAAGGGGTGATACAGAGTTAAACAAGAAGAAGGAAGAAGAAAGTACAGGAGCGAATGGTGCTAAATGAGAGTAATTATGAGACAAGTTTTAACTGTGCTGTTGGTGGACAATGCGTTATCCTTCATTGCGCCCCGCTATCTTTCCCTTTTAAATAACCGCGCGGAGTAGCCTGCTGCTAGCAAAAGACAGCCGAAAAAAAACAGAAAAGCAACAAAGACGCTGCATTGAAGTGTTTTTCCCTTTCCCTCTTTTTTTCATCAAGTTCTCGTCGAAAGAAAGCGCTCATAATCGAGGTACACGATTCGTCCCGACAAGAAAAGAATTTTTAACGAATGAATACTGCGCTATGCTTAATTACTACAGCCCGACGCTCATAGTTGTAATTACAACTATTGTAATAACGTTTGCTCCTTCAAGCTTTTCTAAAATGTACAATAGTTTGCTCACCATTATCATGTAACAAAGAAAAAAAGAATCGGAATATATGCACACTCTGATTAATATACTTGTTCTCATCAACGTTTTTCTCTTGAGAAAACATAGCATAGACAAATTATTCGTTCTATGTTTCTCTCTGATAATATTATAGAATTAAAGTAAATGAATATTTTAACTGGCTATCTCTTTATATTCCAATCCTATTCGCTGTTATACATATAACGTTATCCTGTGTATCTGCTATAATTTCTATTTATTTTTAAGGTACGTATCTATTCATTTTTTTATTAGAAGCAACGTGTGTATATTTTATAAATATTTTGGATGTAATAAACAAGGATTCACACACGCACGCACGCACGCACGCACGCACACACGCACGCACGCAGAATAATAAATGGTTTCGCGAAAACTTTTATTGTAGTAACTGATGGATCTACGGTATTCCAAAATAACTGGGAAAGAAAGTATTTGCGAATGTTCATATAAATATTCTCGCGTTCCTTTGGTACGCGGAAACATGCGCACAAAGTTTCACTGGACCTTTTAAGAGTATATTGTACATAACCCAGATATTTACATTTTCGTATTTTTCTCGCATCGCAAAGGACTTTATTCAATTTCAAAAAGCAATAAATATTATTGTTTTCGGTATACCTTTATCAAAACTATTTGATACCTTCTCGAAAAATGCAACTATACTTCTCTCTCTCTCTCTCTCTCTCTCTCTCTTGTCTACAACTTTCGTCAAATTATTCCTCGTCAATGTGCAATATTGGAACAGAATGACAGAAATTCCGAATTACTTCAACATTCTAGCGTCAGATTTCGTCGGATTACCCGATAAATTCGTCACGAAAGGGGTTGTGAAGCGAGGATTCAACCTATGTCGGTAGTGCGAGGGAAGATCCGGAAGAAAATGGTAGGAAAGAGGCGGAGAAATGTCAATTTATTCTGGCTTTGTTTACGAGCGATTCCTCGGGGCGCGACAAAGGAGAGTCGACTGCAATTGTGAAACAAGGACACAAGGGGTGATTCGAACAGCTCTGGATGAATCAGCGAGAGCCCGTTAATCCGAGCAAAAGACCGGTCGACGACTCGGCGCTCATTCCTTTTGGTGGGAGAGCTGGTTAGCTTTAAGTTACAGCGAAGATGTCGACGTGTCTGAAGAAACGAGTGCCAGTCGATAACGAAATTTATATAGAAGAGTGAATGGTCTCTCTTAGAGGTATCCCTCATCCCATATATTATACAAACCAGCGATAAGTGCGGGTAAACGAAGGTAATGGTCTGAACTGAAAAAGAGAGATCGTCGTCGTTTCTGTACCAGTACATCAACCCTAGTAACATTGTTGATCGCCCTAAACGTGGATGCTCTTGAATTTGTATATAGAACGTATAAAAAACGATGTAAGAAGCATTTAACGATGTTTGTACATTTAGATTTCTTTTAAGATATAACATTATACTTTCACAAAAATACACGCCATACAATTATGACAAGTTATTTGCTAACACTTTTTGTGAAAGTTAAAGCAACTAAATTGTGTAATTAGTTACATGATCAAAAAAGATATTATCAAAATATATATATAGTTTAATATAACATTACATAACATTATTAATCACTCCGTGATTTAGCCCTTTTCTACACTTCACTTTTATTCCATGACGAACTCATATATGTCTTTGTTAAAAAGATATCATGTTTCGATTCATTTGATACTTAATGCTGATTTCGCATTTTACTAATGCTTTCACGAATGAGATAAATGATAAGTTCTGATACATTATTTTTTATGTGAATGCAACATTTATGCAATTCTCAATAAGTTCTCTTAAAATCTCGGTTTGGTTCGATTGTTTTTTTTTTTAATATGATAGTATATACAGAAAAGTATATCCTATGTTCCTATCCTCTGTTTCTATGATAATTATACAGGAAAAGTATAAGTGATTGATGTTCATGTAAGCAAAGTATTTTCTCGGAAGGATCAAAAGCCCTCTCGATATTATTCAAAGTGTTCCTCGATTAATGTCAATCGGAATGCATTGTTATGTTTTAGAAATTGTCAAGATCCTCACGACATTACTCACTGTTGATTTTACGTAACCACCTATGCATACTGCTTATTTAATGTCCCATGTCAAACATTTAACGCTCTCGTACCCATCAGCTCGTGTCCGACCACGAGGAAACATTATCATTATCTCCGTAAAACGTCGTATTTTATATTGTGCATTTTAAAATAATATTATTAACAAAAATATTCAAAAGTTGAAATAACGAGCTTATGAAATAACTCAACAAATCGATAGGTTTGGTTGTAGAAATTCTTTTTTACAGAACTAATTAAATACTTCGATTACCTAAGATAATCGTAAACCTTACGAATAGTTGTTTGCATCTATCAGCAAAAATCTGATATTTTAATTGCTTTGCACAAATTTTTAAAATAGTTTCAAGATATTCGAATATAATTTTGAAAATGTTTTTCTGAATATCTCTATCTATGTTTTAATCCATAAATATTTACATGTTACAGGGTGAAAATAATCATTGCTAATGATAAAATAAAGAAACCATTCAAACGCTTCAGATATTGCTAAAGCTATTTCGTTGGCTCACACGCTCGAACGAATGCCGAAATTGATATTAGGATTTAAACGTCGGATCCTCCCGAAAATCTTTCGCTATTTATTGCCGCCAAAAGGTAAATCCGGCTAACGTCCGCGCTAATAAATCACGCGGTAATGGATAATCAAGCCTGCTCTCGCCGCGACAAAACAAAAAGAACTTTGCCGCCGATCGTAAGGCGCTGAAAGTCGCGATAAGGGAAATTAAACTCGAAGTAGTTTGGAAGATTAGCTGCAGCAGCGCGGAATTCACTAAACTTTTCTGCGCTACCTTCCCCTCTGCCTCCCTCGACTCGTTCTCCGCCCCTTCGCCGTCGATCCGCATTAGGTCGACGGCGGGTCACAGTAAAAACACGTGACGGAAAACGTTGACGGAAGATCGTTTGCCGCCATCGTTTTCGGGGCTAAAGAGGGTTACGTTGGAAAACTTTCCATCGGCAGGTTTTTCGAAACTCACCGGTCGTACACGTGGACGCGACGTGTGAACTAGCCACATAGCAAAAAAGAAATCAACTGGATCCGCTGGAACTATCGGGAAAGGTCGGACGTATTTACGGTACAAAACGAAACGGCGCGAGCTTTCTCAACGCTCGGCGGTTGGTCCGCCTCAACTCGGTAATTTAATTTCAACCCAGATTTGCGATCGCCAAGAAAAATCTTCGTTTCCACGAAACAATCGATTTAGCAGTTAAGAGAGTTTCGAAACAGAATTCTTCCTGAACAGTCACAAAATATATTTAAAAAAAACACTTCTCATATATACTCTGATAGAGAGGAAATAAATTCTGCTTCAATTCAAGAACAAGATATTCTACTACAAAACTTGCGAAGAATCTCGGATTCTGAAAAGTCGCTCCTGCGATCGACAGACATGAATGATGATCGTGTCATGTATCTACATCAATTCAAATAAAACGCAAGATTAAGAATGAGGATGCACATTAATCGTTACTTGATAAATATTCGATTTACCTTACGCTCGCGTAGCTTACATTCGCTTTTCGTATGCGTACAGCTTCGCGAGAAAATCTGAAATGCACGGTAAGTTTAGCCTTTGGATTCATATTACCCTCGCATCGGTGGTCGATGTATGTCCATGGCCTCTCGCATTCAGGGTCTTCTCGGACCCTCGCTTCTTGAATAAGTCAAATACTCATGAATAAACGGAGAAAGAGGCGGAGGCACACCCTCGAGCCTTGGCTCTAAAAATGTTATTTACCGGCGGATTCTTGAAATCACATTTTACGTCCGTGCATGATGCGACTCGCATATACAATATATAATATATATCCAAAATCATCTTTAGCGAGCTTCCAAAATAGAAAATGAAAAGGTTTAAAATCATTGACGCAAAATTTTATTCATATATTTTCAATTTGTTATTCCATTTGAATTAAATCACAAAATATTTAAACAAGAATATAATTAATATTGTATTAAGAAATATAATATTTATATTAATTAATAGTTTTGATGTTCTAATTATGTGTATTTTGCAAATTTGCCTACTGTATGTTAATATCTTTCCTCGTTCTCTTTCCGGAACTTGTCCTGGAAAATATACAGGACCAGTTCTACAAGGACCAGAACTCTTTGAGCAGAGAGAAGGACATTTGCAGGAATATTAACCCCTATGCAAATACATTGGGAACGACTGAAATGCGACCTTAATTAATTTACAACGCGGTCTGCAATGAAGGAATGCACCATCTTCGTCCGTGATGTCTGCTCGTTCGAAGGACAATTGCGTGAATTACGTCTGTTTGTTGTGTCGTAAGTCCGTGGAGAAGGGTTGTGAAGGGAAGTGCGAGCTGACGCCGTGTTAATTAAGGTTGTATTTACTCGAGCGGAAGTAGGCTGATGCACAAGCGCAGCGTTACACCGCTGTTGCATACCTGTCTGCTTTCTACCCCAAAATTACATAAAACGAATAGCATAAAGTTCTTTGTCTTGGAAAAAATTACTCACAGTACAACTGATGTAAGCATGCATTATAAATAAATTTGATACCAATTAAATTAATAGCTGCGACATATGTAAAAGTACTTAAATAAAATTAAATAAAAAAAGATTACAGAAAACTGTAATTCTGCTAAACATTCAAGGAGTTTATTTGCAAATATTTACTGACATCCTGACATCAACGTATTGTTGTAATAACGTCATAATTCTAGTAACTTTTAAATAGAAAAATTAGATTATATACATATAAGTATGTATTTACTTATTAAAATTTTATATATATAAATTATTTTACATTTTATATGTAAAATTTTATACATAAAAATATATTTAAAAAATTACTACATTATTTAAGTATTACATATGATTAAATGATGTCATAATACTTAAATTGCCATTAATTGCTATTTACCAAATTAATTTACCAATCCTTGAATATCAGTACACGTATTTCAAAAGTAAAAAAAATCATTTATCCCCTCCTATGGATAAATATCAATGCGCAAATTTGTTAGACAGGCGTGTCGACATGCCGCGAGCGGTCGTGGATACTAAACGAGGTACCGAGGGGACTGAAGTTCTTAAACGAGAGCTAAATTCTTTCTTTCGGCGACGAAGAAGTTCCGAAACAAGTGGTAAATCTTCCGCGGAAAAGGGTCACGAGACTCGCCGTCTCCTTCTCGTTTTCTCTCGTCGTCGGATTTCTTTCACCACGAATTTAGCATGGAATATTCATCTTACCCGTTCTCACCCTCGAGCACAGCGTCTCGCAGTCGGATTATCCGCTGACTCCCCGTAAAATCGGCCTTAAATTCGATATGAATCGTTCTTTCCGCGTGATATTGCCGACTCTGCCATTGAATCCGACTCGGTGAATTTATTCAGAACGAATTGAGTCCGCTTTTGTATCGTCGCGATGAATAAAGAGGGCAAAAGCTTTTCCACAGAACGCACGTACAGTCATTATTACTCTGTAAACAATTCCATCGCTCTCAGTGAACCAAACTTTCATTATCGCCAGAGTGTGAAAAAGGAGAAATGTTTCAGAGAGTGATATTTCAACGGTGAGGATAAAAATAATTAAGCCAGGGTGTGATAATAACGACACAAACAAGCGAAACAATAAACGCATCAAACGATCACTTGACGAAAATATTTTTATCCGAAAGATAGGACAACCTAAATTTTTATAGTCTCGAAACGCGGCACTGCGGCGGACAGTTTCAAAACGCGCCAGGGAACATTTTTATATCGCGCCGGAGTATGCTGAAATGACACTCGCCATGAAATGTGTTTTTTTCAGCCGTGAGAGCGAGAGTTCTTCGCGTGAATCTATTATTACGTGGAATTTGAAAGACTTTTTATCTATTGCATATTTATAAAAATGTGTATTTTATCTCCGTTTCTTTTTATCTTAAGATACAGGAGTATAATTTATTCTGTGGCATTTACATAATTAATTATCGAAACGCTCATTCTCTATATTTTGTTATGTATATAATTATTTGATTAATATTAGAGAAAATATATTATTCATAGTACATAAATGTGCGACTCTCATACGTGGCTCACATCAGTCATCATCACTTCATAGTCATTTAATGTAATATTTAGTTGAATGGGCATGTGAATTATAAATGATATGATTCATGTAATAATTCACTTGTAATTCAAATGTATGTCCGCCATTTCGATACATATTAATAAGTATTACGTCTCAGCGATTAATGGAAATTGACGACGCCGATGAGCGCGGTGCTCCTAATTTTCCGGCCTTCTCGTTTACCGCTACCGAATCCACGTTGCAATGGCGGTGCCGATCGGGTTCTAATTAAATATCGTTCGCAGGTATATATACGTCGGACTAGCGCGTGTAATCGCCTCATTTGGCGCTGACAAATAGTGCCGTCTAAACGGATTCCGCTCGTGCGATTCGCCGAATCGATAAGCACTGAAGGGAGATAACGAGAGTCGTTTACGTCCACACCGATTAGCAGGTTCGATTTTACGGAGTGCTCAATCGGTTGCATTAAATCGGCTTCGCGATTCGATCACAAGAAAATGCTTTTATCATCTCCCACAATGCAACGCCGCAGTGCAACATTACACGGCGTTGTATAAAAATTTTAATTATAAACGCATGTAAAATGTTATATCATTTATCATTAGCATTAAAATAATACCCCTATCAATGTGCGGTATATCTACTTAACTGTAGCTTTAATAGTTAAGACCTCATAAGTTCTGCCAAGTTTCAAAATGCTTCTCTTCTAATTTGAGTTATATTTATAACCCAACGTTAAAGATACGCTTAGAAAGTCTCATAATTCTTCATAATATTAGCTTTACGGATTATCGCGATGCGCTCGAGCTTCTTTCAAGTAGTTCGGTCAGGTAATAATATCCTTCTATATTATGCACCATGTCCGTATATATTAAAACTGATGTCTTTGCATCATGTCTACAGTATATAATTCCTCTGCCATGAACAGTTTAATGGTGTCCCTCTGTTAGTTGCCTATGTTGGAAGGTATACGTTGCCATTTACACGTGAAACATCTACACGTGAGTCCGTCCACAAGCAAAAGTATGCCAACTGTAGTGCCGGAAGACTCGCAATGTACAACGTGAAGTTGTTGCATGCGTATAAAGCGCGCACCAACATTTACGTGAGCGTTCTCGTAACCGAAATCCTCCGCACGATATCCGGGATCCTAGAAACTCGTTAGCGTATAGGTACATTGTTCTGCGCTCCTGGACTTGCAGGCGTTACCGTTTTGCGCTGGGGGTCATGGCGGCTGTACGTTGAGGTGGCATAAGATAGGGTAATTGATTGCCGCGCGCTCCTACGTAGATTAATAATAGTCACCGTTATCATCCCCGCGTATATAGGGGTTTCGCCTGCCCTGTATACGTCGCGCGCTGTGATACACGATACTTGGTTGCTAGCTACTCGAGACACATTCTATCCGCGACAGCCAACATTCTCGCCGCGAAGTGAGATTTGACGGACGCGTTTTCGTCAGGTAGAAGTTCTGCGTAATTGCAGCAGTTTCAACTATGCCGGATGCAACTGGTGTTGCGTTTATAATTTACCACGCGCGTATGGGAATTGATCGCGCCATACGTGCGATATGGTCTACCGCTAAGTTGCAGCTAATTGATTTTCTCCGAGGACAGGCTCTTGATAAATCGGAGTACTTACACAATTCTCGGCGAAGATAAAGAAACGGTATCCTTGCAAATGTGAAATCACGTCATCGAAACAATTTTAAGTAAAACATATCAGGTACACAAATAAATTGCTATGTACTCAGATGTCTGACTAAAACTTGTCTTTAACTACTGAAAATTTTCATACCATATTGACATAGCTGCAAAAGACATGAAATTGTCGAATTGAAGAAAATAGAAATAAAAAGTAAAATATCGTATGTTTAAAAAAATTAAATGATAAAATAGAAACGTAGAGAAATTTTAGAAAAAATAAATTTGAGAATAAATAAATGAAAGTATTCGCCAATACTTTACTATCAACATGTTTCCTTATTGAAAGTTATTGTGCGAGGTCTAAAAACAGAAAAATTATAAAAATGATCGCAATGTTCTGCAATATTGTTAATTGTCAACGTATACTATAAAAAAACCTCTTGTATTGAGTTCTCTAACATAGAGTTATGTTGTGTAATATCGATACATTACGCCATTAGATTTTCGCGGTATACCTTATGTCACAGACAACCTCGCGGAATTAGGAATTGCAGTCGCAGTTACACTTGGTGTCGCATTAATAATAATTCGCGCGCACCTAGAGGATGAACACTAATTTTCAGTCGTTAACTACAATTAAATTTGACCACATGCATTCGCTCGGCAACAACCAACGATAGTTAACGACCTTCGCAGGCGATACTCGTCTTTTGTCAACTAATCCGAACCAAAACAACCTTCATCACACAAAACACAACAGGCCACAGTAGCGACGTCCCTCTGCAGGGAATTATTTCGACGGCAATTAACAGGAACCCAACATACAAGAGAACCCAATTATAAAATGTTTACATTTATAATACAACTGCGCGAAATTGACCCGCGCAGAGTTAAAAATTATAAAAGTAAATTATAAAAGTATAAAAAAAACCTATAAGCATAAAAAATGGAAGAATTTCACCTAAATCTCAAATCAAATGAAAACATTTTCTAAAATTACTAGAAAGCTACAGATTATATATTTTTGTGGTGTATCCGAAGAAATTACAAGATAATGAAAATGTTCTGTTTTCTCACATAACATGGAAAAAAATTAACTTTTGTAAGTAACATGATTGTAATAATTATGCTTAATAATAATTGAATGTAACACTGTCGAATAAATTATAATTTATAAATTTCTTTATACATATATTTTTCATCATATACATATATTTTTCATGCTTCAATATCTTCTATGTACATCATTGAAAATAAAATATTTAAATACAAATACAATAAACTTTTGTTAGTACGTACGTATCTGACAATCAAAAAAAAATACAATAACAGCATTGCATGTAACGTAATTATGTGGCAAAACGCCATATAGAATAGAATGTGTGAGAACAACATAAAAAACAGCGTCTCGAAGAGTCACAAAGTCCACTTTTATGAGAAATCTTTCAACGGGTTCACGAATTCAGTCCATTTAACGAAATTTCTGCGGAAGTGGATTGTTACTAAATATTTCAAGGGATCCTTTCATTATTGATCGGCCAATACTCATTTCCTACGTGTCGATCGCGGCCGCGCGTACTTACGAGGTTGGTCATGTAAGGCTACTGTATGCCCACATACGTATGTACCTATGTGTGCTCTCCAGTTCGAGAGTGAAACGCAACCGTCCATCCCAACTTGCTCTATCCTCTTCCGATCGTCTCTGTGCTTCCTCGTACGATCGTGAACACAAGGAGAAGATGGAGTTAATCAGAGGGACTAGATGCATGCCGCGACACGTATCTCAGTGGCATACTCAAGAATGATTACATTAACCTACTACAACCGTAGATACTACAACCATCAATGTGGACGAGGCTCCGGCGCAAACAAGCACGCGCGCCCGGTCTGCTTACGCAGGCACGCGCAGACACGACCTCCCGGAGCCGGCCGTGCATGTGCACGGTTACACGTTGGACGTGTCTTCAATTTAACGAGCGTTTCTGCAATTCGTGCATTCCGCCAGGCGGCTACTTAATTACTTACGCACCGCGGCCGGTAATTACTTTCATCCTCTCCGGTTACGGAGCTTCGAAATAACCTGGGTTTCGAAATGACCGCTGACGTTGCAATTAGCACACAAGTGTCAAAGAATCACGGCAGTGTAATTTTTCTGTTTTTTTTCTGTGTCTTATCACAGATTTATACACTTTGTCGACGTCGGAATTATATATCTGATATGAGCAAGCAATTATAAATGTTAATAGTTGAAAATCGTAAATCAAATAAAATACAAGAGATTTTTAAAGCATTGACAGCAGTTGTTATAGAACAAGTTTAATGAAACAGCCAATACAAAAATTATGAATTGTGAAAAATAAAATCTTAATATCTTCTTTATAGCCTTTGAATCTATTCTTTAATATTCTTTAATATTCTATTAAGAAAAAAATTTTCTCTTATTAAAGATTCTTTTCTCCTTTATTGGATTCTACCCTAAATAAACATAAATTATAAAAGACTATTTCTTTTTAGCTTATTACCATGTCTACAAGCTTATCATCCTATATTGTGCATATTAGGAAAGCAAAATTAAAATTACAGTTTACTAAACATGTCCGTTTAAACGATCGCCTTGACATAATGATAAAGTGGCCTCGTTAACACCATAAGGTATTAAAAGATTAATTCGTAAGTCGATGCGGCGCATAACTGTCGTGTGTTTGCAGAAGACAGCATAAGAAGCAGCCCGCAGCTTTATTAATGATCGGCAGCAACAACGTGCTGGCGACTATGGAGCTCCGCAGCGTGGAGCATCGCGGTATTAGAACGCTCGAAAGTTTACCTTTCCACGGCATCCTACGCTACATTAATTTTGTATGGTGGCTAATTATTACAGGGACCCACGTTGCTTTTGTTACCTCAGCATTCGCGGCACTGAAAAAGGTGCAATGTTATATTGCGCGGTATGAATTTCCGGCAGTACTTGGTCGTCGACAAGATGACAACTATTCTAGGTTATAATTCTGTTTGGCCAACATGAATAAAACATATTGAATTTCATCATGATTCATAATATTCCGCGTTGTATCGTTGTCATAATTGAAAAATAACTGATATTAATACGCATACGTAGTTGGCCGGATAAATCCAAGTTCACTTTCTAGCTGTTACTATGAATAAATTTCCGTAAAAGTATAAATTTTATAAAAGATTTCAATAGATTTTAAATAAAAAAAAAACACATATTTTTGTTATATTAAATAAGCAAGATTTTGTATGATGAATTGTAGGTAACAACAATCGCGAATGAAATTGGGATAGCTTAGAGTTAATTGTACGCAGGGTGCGGTTATACTTACGTACTGTATAAAATGCTACAGTAAAGCAAGCCCTCGGAATGACACGAAGTAATTTCCGCCCCAAAATCTCACATGCATTTCTGCGTAACTACCGGAGCTGCGTACTTAAATTTAATTATAATTCGCAGCACCGCGACACGGCGTCATCTGCATCCCTGCATCCCTCATCCTTCTCACGTTCTCATCTAGCTTTAACGGCTTCCGGAATTTCGAGTTATTCAGCATTTGTTAACCCATATGGCAGAAAACTGTCGATTTCGCAAAACGTCATTTTCAGGCGGTATGGTCACGCCAAGCGGAATGTCGTCCGAGAACGTCGTCCGACAGCAATGCTGAACAAATTATATTTTCTTCGTTTTTTTACCGTTACTTTTTCTATTTCTATCCAAAATTTTCAACATATAAAAATATCTGTTTATGCAAAAAGAAAAAATTTTGGTGTACATTCGCGATTAATATACATCACGCATTCATGGATTTAAAAACATCATCGTTAGCGCGAATTCCACTCGATATAGTCAACGGACTTAATTAAAGAGGTCAGCGATCGGTGTAACGTTTTGTAGTCAATCCGCGGACTTTTTGTAAGCGAACATGAGTCTATGCAATCCCCTCTATTTGCACGTGGCAAATCGTTTTTGTTTTCGGCGATGTGGATTTTCCAGTGATTTTCCACGATTTTCCACGTTGAGCAAATACGGGGATTTCAACTTAATGCACAACCACGGTCGGGACTTCCAATGCTGGGCTTTCATTTCGCCTCGTCGTTGCACTGGTTCCATTTTACCCTGTCGACTATCCAGTCAACAGTCAACACGAATCACAATAGCTGAGAAGAAAACGAGGAGGAAGAAGAAAGACGAGAAAGAGGGAGAGAGACGACAATAAATCGTCTCGACATTTGAACTTTAGGTTTTTTCGATCTGACTTCCCACATTCGTCGAGAAATATTGGAAAACTCTGCGGGGACAGTCCCGAGAAAATGAAAGTCTCTAAATTTTACGGGCGGGAATGGACATTTACATATTAAGAAGATAAAAGAACTATTGTAAGTGATTTAATAAACATTATAACAACATAATTGTGTATTATATCTAATATATTAATTCTACCATAATACTCTAATATAACTCTAATATATTAACTCGTACACGTTTCGACTTGCATCAGATGTGTCAACATGAACTGTTTTATTTAATAAAGATACTCATTCTTCAGAAGTATTAATCTTACTTCAAGCTGCAATTTTGCGTAATGCAAAACGCAACTGTATGCTCAATTATTCGTTATCGCCGAGAATACAGCACGCTTCTTATCATAGAGTCCCGTGTTTATCATCTGAACCAACTCGGATAGCGATTCCTCGAGGGAGCCAAGAGAGTTTCAAGAAGATTGCTTAGCCGGACGACCAAGGTAGAGCAGTCGCGAAAGTTCGAACTAGACTTCGCACTCCGATACCGATTGCTCGGAACGTATTTTCTTAAGAAGTTTCTCCCGAGCACTCGCCCCGAAATCTGTATCCTCTGGAGGCAGCACGAACTGTCGCTCGACTGCACATAGGTGTACTAACTTTCTACTCCTAAAAAATGTATTTCATTGAAGCTAAATTATTTCATGATGACTTGCGCAACTTTATTGTATAGCTGGAAAGCGTTAGCATTTTTATAAAATATTCTATAACCGAAAAAGAGATCATCAAAGTATTCTGATTTTTAAACGTCACAGATATACATATTATCCATTAAGATTATGCGCATATATTCTATGTTTATAGAAGAAATTAATTCGATGTAGATTTAATTTTTATGAAATATAATTTTTTTAAATATTAACAATCGACAAAAGTAAAAAGACTCTGAAAACTTTTTTTAATGCGGATGGCGTGTAATGTTTGACGTTCTTTCGATCTTTAATAACTAGTAAGATGATTATAAATTAGCTAAACTTTGAGTCACCTTTAGTGATTTATCTTATCTTCATTATCGAGAGTTCCTTTCACAAAATATCACTTTCAAACATATCAATAAACAAAGATCAAGCTTATGCATTTTCATGAAATATTTGTTACTTTGATGTTTTTTTCACGGAATTACCAGATAAAAAACGAAGAACAAAAACACGCGACGTAAAAAACGAAGAACATACTGCAAGTATCTCAGACTCCCATGTTACACGCTTTTTTTCATGGAATACTGTATACAACTGTATACAGAGATAAGGAAAAAGCTTCTACTTATTCGAGTTATATTTGACGTTCAGCACGGAACCCTCAATACACCGGAATGTTTGGCAAATAAATTCGACAGAAACCTTATTGGCCCTTTCCCAATAGCCCTCTCACCGCAAAATTTTGTTTCTGTCTGGCGCTTTACTCTCTTTGGGGTATTGACTCTCTCAACGTACAATGTGCCGCAATTTTCGCGTTTACTATGTGACAAGCGCTACTACCCAAGTTCACGATTCCGTGATAAATAAAATATTTCGAAATCGATGTTTATCTTCTTTAATTAATTAAAAAATTTATCTCTATTTTGCATAACATCTATGTTTATACGGTATGATATTTTGTATGATATCTTTCAAGCAGCTTAAAAATACAATATAAAATATTTTTACATCAATTGTGTAATATTATTTAGCTTCAATTCCTACAGTATTTCCAACACTGATAGGAATTCCTCTAGTGTTTTCCACACTATAACTGTGTATCTGGATAAAATTAAACAAATCACTGATATTGTAAATTAATTCAAGCAAAAAGTGCAAGTAAATTGTAATTAGAAATCTCACTCACTGTATAGCAATTTTGATTTTTTTTCTATACATCAGTTTTCTAGTGGTTATTTACTCAGTTAACTTATTTACCCAAATGTGAATATTACATATACCTGTGATATTGTACCGAGCTAACAAATATAAATCATGCAAAGCGTAGAGCTGATTTTAATTAGACAATAAAGAGGTGTGATTGTAACTGTGTTATATCGGTCGCTTGGATACATTCACTTTCCGGTAAAGTGTGCCAATAAATTCACACGGATATTAATTTTTGAGTCCAGCGCGTTGACCATTATCACTGATAATATCAAATTGGAATCATTTGCATACCCAGGGTGCTATTATCTATAGATTTTCGGACAACAACGAGCTATAACATCACGTATTGTCAATATTTGCTGCTTATTTACATGAGTACACTAATACACGTCGTAACTTTCCTGTAATCGTTGTAACATATATTCCACACGATCGCGATATTACTTATTTTCTTCCATCGACTGATTATTAACATCACTAATCAGTGGCAGTGCTCGCCAACATCGCTTGTTAATTCATGCGTATGCTTCCTTCCGATACACTAATTGCATTAGTTATCATATAAATTTATCCGATACAGCTGCCTAGTTCGGAAACTAACGGTTTGATGCAAAAGCGAAGTTAATTGTTTCAGGCTTTCCATATGTTACAAATTAAATAGCTAAATAGTTTAAACATGTGAACTCTATACTTCACTCTATACTTCACAGATGTATTGAAATCATGTAATCGTTGATAAAATGTTTTAAAAATTTATTATGCTTTCCATTTTTAAGTGCTAATGTTTTTATGCTTACTATACTTACTATACTGACAGATTTCTCTAGTAATAAAGTATTTAATTTTTATGTATAAATTTTTCAGGTTTTTATTATCAAAGCAAGAGAGAGAGACGAGCGCAATAAAAAAAGCTAGATTAATATTAAATTTTTAAAAAGAAATAGTGACATAAATGCATTTCGACTACGTGTGTATTAATATAGAAGTTGACTGGACGTACACTTGCGTGGTTACGCTCGCATGTAGGTCCTAGCAAGCAACAGAATAGCTGCCTTAATGGATGCTGACGCTATTTCGAGGTGAGATTACGGTAGTAGAGTGCCGAGAGACATCGAGCGAGATGCTGGCATCACTTCCCAAGGGCGTGATCGGAAATTATCATTCAATAATGATAGCGAATTGCTGTTCTTTACGGAACTATATGATATAGCAGTCTAATCATGAGAACTTGTACCTATCCGCATGTTCCAAGAAAATCATATTAAAAATTTATTATATATTGTTATACTGTTCAACAAACAATTCTTACCGGAATTATATTTTATGTATAAATATGTACAAACATGTTATGTTTGGTGACACAAAATTAAAACAAAAAATGGTAACACAAAATTAAAACAAAAAATTTCAGCAGCATTTTTTCTATGCGGCGAGTTTTGTAAAAACAGACTCGATAGGTAAATTGATATTCTGACTGAAAACATACGAGTAAAATGAGTGTCTTGTGTCAAAAATCTCAAGTCTCTAAAATGACACGGTGTCCGATTACGGACGATATCTCTTAAAGATACGATAATAGCTCTGGATGTACAACGTTCCCCTGTTTTGCTTATGTGTGCTAAAGTGACTGGTTGGTTTCCATGTTACTCGTACGTGCGACGGCTTAGTGGTAGCTTATGGGACAAGTAGCAGCTAGGAGACTAGAGAGTAAGATTCGAATCCTCCAGACAGGGCTTTTAACGTAGTGACGACGAACGCGTCATCGAAGCACTCGATTAAGGATTTGCCATATAGGATATAGCTCGCACGGCCAGATATTACCGATGCTATAAGCCGCCGCGCTTAATACATCTTGCTGCTGGGACTGGTTCCGAGTGACGCGCGTACCGGCTCAGCTCGTATGTAGAATATGTACCATATGTACCCGGCGTATCGTAAAATGAGATGTCGCGCTGGCTTTTATGGCGCCTGAATCAAGATTAGATTTACTTTGCTCCGACATAGGACGTTTTCACCGAGAGAGAGGCGGAACCTCGTTGAACCTATTTCGCTGTGACGGGGGATTGCAATGGGTTTCCGCTCAGATGTCGTCGACCGTTTGGAAAAAACTATGGTTTTATACAATAGAAATACAAGAGGACCAAATCGTAGTACGTAAAAACAAACTTCGAACATATCGCAATTCCGCGAGAATAACACTCGGGGTTGATTTTGAATAGTTGCGGGCACGTACCGTTGTGATTTTGCGAAGTCGATAAGTGTAACGGTGATAAGTCTTGTAGAAATGTAAATTTATGGTGCCCGATACGCCCGATACGCTATGGTAACGATTGATCGTAAATACAAGCGTGTTACGAGCTATTGATAAAGCATCGGAACAGAGTAACATCTTTGCGTATTTCAGTCGAATGATATGGCTGACGCGAATGGTGCTGGAAGACGTAAAATAGAGTCATTTGCCATAGGTTTTAACGATTTTAGGATATTTATTTCAATCCCGGTGCCATTAAGGGAACCATTACGCGACCGAGTAGACTTCGAAACGCCCCGCGTCCATTTGTGCACGTGTATCATCATTCTTTATTTCGTATAAAATTTGTAAAAGCTCCTGGGCACACCAAAAACGCCGGGACTTATACCATACCTTTAAACTCGCACAAACGTAAAGTATCGTGTAATTTCAATTTATCGATCACGAAAGGGACGACTTGAATTTATTTAGAGCGCGCCTCGAAGAAACCGGCGGGCATGCGGAACGACGCGAGTTCGAATTCGAGTACGATGTTTTCGCAAAAAACTTTCAGGGCCGAAAAGTAATTTGCAACGCGTATATCGTGCCTTTCGCTTTAAAAGCATTTTTAATATACGTGAACAAGTTCTTAGAAAAAAAAAGAGGATTCTCCCTTTTCGCGAAACTAAATTTCGCTTCGTATATAATATTAAATAAAGATTTCTTAAACATAAGAAAATATTTCGCTTACGATAATGCAAAATACAGTCTTGCAAAGTACATTCATGAGAACTGATTTGTTTTTTCTTGTTTCTCCGCTTCTCATATCTCACTAGAATCCGAGCTAATTCCACGACGTTAAGCGACTCGAAGTTTGTATCTTTCCCGCGGGGGTCTTCACTTCAGCGCAGTTTCCAGCAACAACTCCCGAAGACCACAAAATGGTAGACTTTATGTTTCTGCTAAAACGTACATTTCATTACAAAATCCATTCGGCGAACCGAAAAACACATGAGCACTCGACTATTTCGCGAGAGAGGATGTACACCGATCTTCCCCGATGTCTCGACGAAAAGTCCACAATTCCATGGAATTACAAAGTCCTGTAACTCGCGTGTCGTTCTGTAAACACAATTACCGAGGAACAAAATCAACGGTCTACAAGAGTGAAAGAGCGCGAAAGAAGAAAGGAGAACGAGAGAAGAAACGAAAGAGAAACGTAGAAACGAGCGAACTGTACCGCGGTAAGTGGCGCGATTATAATTTTCAAGGAAAGGGAGAAGGAAGGGTGAAGATGTCCCTTCGCGTGCAGTCTGCTCTTCTCTAGACTGCTCTCGACTCCTTCTAACCTGCCTCCCCCACCCACATCAAAGGTGCAGACTCGGCAAGCCCTTGGAGACGCGAGCATCCGCAGGAAGTCATTAAAATTTCCATTGTCGCGTTTGCTTGAAAATTTCTGGACCAAATAAACACAGATTTATTATTTTATCTCGCCGACTCGCGGCCGCGAGCTAGCTAGCGTTGCTGCGCCGCCGGCGAACACTACCAATCGCACTGCGAGATAATACTTTTCGTAATTTCACGCCTTGTTACTTGCTTAAAAGAGAAACAGCGACAGCAACGTCGGCAGCAGCAATGGCATTCTCCCGATATTTTTATAATATTACCGACGGCAGCGATTGAGTAAAAGCGGCATCCATGTAACAATATAGCAACATTTCTCGGTTCTGTTTTTGTCATGCCTGCACGTGGATTTCTTAAATTTTAAAGTCCTCTTAAAATACAACCGTTCTGCAATTAAATTCCGGCGCTCTCTCTCTCTCTCTCTCTCTCACTGTCTGTCCCCCCTCTTCCCTCCCTTCCTTCCTTCTTCTCTCTTTACTTCTCTTCTTTCAATCCAACTTCCGTGTACTGAGCTTTCTTTTCTCATCGTTCCTCTTTCCTCTTTCCTAGCCTGGTAAGTATATGTATGGTGGAAAACTTTGCTATCTTGCAGGCGATACAAAATGCGATCCCAAGCACCTCTTCCCTCATACGACCTTATCCCCTCAGCGTCTTACTCTGCTCGCATCGCCACCTTTTTATCATCCGGACCTACTTCTGTCATCCCCTCATTCCTCCACGACCTCATCCCTTCGCGATTTCCTACGCGGTTTCGCCGCGAATCCAAAACAGCTCTCGGTATCTACAGCCGCGCAATAGTCTGCTGCTCGCTAGCCATATAGCATGGCCTACTTGAGAATTTATACGAAGAAACTATGCGTATGAATTCGTATTAGATGAAGTTTTGGGTTGTCGTCTTTCGTGAAAATTTCTTAACGACTGCTTGGAATTGTTATGATACCAATTATTATATAAACCGAGAATTCTCACGTGCTCGCACATAATAAGCATAGCTAAAAAGTGAAAAATATAAAGATAAAAAACTATAACTATTATTATGAATAATGTAATAGTGAAATAAGAAGATTACTTTCGCATAAAAATCAAGCACTATGTTACGCACATGACATGTTTGCAAGTACATAATATCGTGTATTCTCTAAACTTTTATATTTTAATATTTTAAATAATAAAATGTTCTTGCTGTAGTTATTTTACAACGTTTATGTAATCGTTCCTTGAATTACGCTGTGTATAACCTCAATAACCTACATCATTATTATTTACCAAGCAGAATAATATTTCATTAATTCAAAATATACACTGAGAAAAATTTTAATCGGATAAACCAATGAAATAGTGTTTCCGATTGTTAATTTTGTTTTCCGATTAAATGATGGATACCTTGATCCGATGAAATGTAGTTACCGATGAAATTTGGTCGGAAAATTAGTCCGTCTTTGTATATTTTCATCGGATAAAACGATCAGTAAGATCGGATAAAATGACGATAAGATCGGGTAAAATGACGATAAGATCGGATATACAATTTAATCGGAAAAGAAAGAGGAAGATAACGCTATATCTGATTTTATAATATCCGATGAAAATGATAACCGTTGAAATTGCACAACGAATCTTCCGATTCCGCGGAATCGGGTGCATGTGCGAACGCGAATTGCGTCACAAGATCACGTTTCCAGCGGTCGTTATACTTTGTGTAAAGTTGTGTAATTTTATACGTGAATCGTGAATTATGAGTGACATAAAAAGTGTATTAAGAGACATTGGTTAACGTTAGACTATAAGGGCTAAACGAGTAACATGCGTACTTCGAAATACAAACACAAACGAATCGTAAGAAATGAAATGAAATGTTGATTATCCATTTTTAGGTTATACTTTAATTTAGCATTTAAAATTAAATAAATATCTTATGTCTAACATTTATTGGTTCTAATTTCTTGTCTTTATCTTCTTCTTCCACACGACATTTTCGTTCCAATTATTATACTATTCTTTTTAGTGTATGCATATTTTATCAGATTATTTTTTGATTTGGTTATATATTTCATCGGTTTATCCGAATATCCATTTAACATAACCGATATTCGGATATGTCCGATCATCAAATATACAATTTAATCGGATACATTTATTTGTTACTATGTAATTGGATTATCCGATTAAATAGACCAAGAAATTTTTCTCAGTGTACTTTTTAAGTTTTATTTTTAAAATATCTGTTTAAAAAAATATCTGTCAAATCTATTGCCTAGGAGTCAGATGCTTGATGTTCAAAGCTCAGTTTGTTGTCCGCAAGTTATTTTCCGAATACAATTTCAAATATACAATTGCAGTAAAGTTGTCTTCTACCGCGTATGCGATCCCAGGCAAAGCACGCGTGATATATCGCCATAAAGAGCGCGCCGGATACATATTTCCTGCAGCACTCGTATTTTATTCCGCGACGTGCATTACCGCTCTTTAAATATCACGGCACAATTTCATGCCCGACAAGCGTCCTAACGATGCCCAGTTACGCTTCAATGCACACGCTTCCAACTCGAAACGCTAGAAATTCTCATGCAAAAGCGCACCGATCCAAGATTCGACGCTTACCGGACTCTCTGGAGATTTTTTTCAATCCGCGCACCCCTCTCACGATAAAGCATGGACAATATTTCCCAGGATATTCGTGTTCATTCACGCGCTACCTATCGTTCTCCTACAAGGATCCAGGACTAAGGATAAATTTTACTCTTCCCTCGTTCTCTCAACATCGCCATCATCTCGCTCACCCACCCTCGGAACAGCAATGTACCGAGAGCAATGAAAATGATTAACCGCCACTCTGAATCCTGGCAAAGCCTCTCTAATCCGACACCAAAGGCAAAATCAGAGACACCGACGGCGCTGTAACTCGCGAGTTAACTCGCCACCGTATGCACGAACCACGAAGATGGTTGAAATGCGCCCGCTTATTACTAGCGCCTCTTAGAAACGATTAACGTCTTTTACAAATCTGTACCGTTTTTTGAGATATGAAAATTCTTGTATATAAACGGATTTATGTTGTACACACAAATGTATATATTTATATAAACCAAAAGAAAGTAATGTTTTTTTATGAACATTTGTGTTATGTATGTCTTTTAATACGTAATGATAAAATTCTAAATAATATGATGACTAATCAATGTTATATACATTTGCGATAACAAGTTAAACATTAACGTATAATTTTTTAAAACAAAATTTTTTTAGAATTTTTTTATTATAATTAATTATTTTATTATAATTAATTTTTATTTTATCAATAATGTATTTAATAGAAATAACAAAATATTTCATAAAATATTAGGATTTTATTGTTTTTGCTGCCATGAGAAAAATAGTCAATGAAGGACGAAGAGAGAAGCTGGAGAACATTATCTGGGATACCAAGTCGTACCAAGTAAAAGTTTATATCGTTTTTCTAGCGTCTATGTGATAATTCGATTGCAGAGGCACTTCCTACGTCGTCTGTAGACGACGCAGCAGCGACAGACGGCCGTTGAGAGTTTCGGCTTCCCTCTTCAACCCCAACCCCATTGCCGCCAACGCCTCATCCTCCGCGTTCTCGAGATGGCAGCATACCGAGGGCAATGAAAATGATTAAGCGCCGCCGTGAATCCTAGCGAAGCCGCACTAATCCGCCGCTAAAGGCAAAACCGGAGTCAACTTTGGTGCTGTAACTCGCGAGTTAACCTCCTATTACATACAGGAAAACGCAAAACGCGAGACGCGAAACATCCCGCACGCATCAGCCGGCAATGGGCGAGCATGCGGAATGGTCTTTTCTCATCCGTCTCCATACAAGCCACTATAACGCTATCTAATTTTCTCTATTCCAACTACTTGATCTTAAATGTATCCCGGTATCACTCTTGTTTAACGTACTTTTGGGTACTCTTTCCGAGTCAGAAATATAGTACATCTGGGATCCCGTGCGCCGGAATTTGTGGAAACAATATGTAAAACTTGCACGCCGCGACTGAATTTGTGGTAACAGTATGCAAAGCTCCGGCGGTCCCACAGCTTCAAGATGCCCGGACGACTTTCCGAAACAGCATCGCGTAAAAGTATAATGTCAATTCCGGACGGTGAATATACATAGTCACGCTTGATATATTTTTCAGAGCGCTCGATCGAAAAGTTGCGAATGACATTTACGACACGTTATTATATATCGCAAGCGATACGAGAGAGTGAGGTATATAGCCGAAGCCGGTGTGACGGTCGCAAATAAAGCTGTCCCGGATGATTCAGGGAGCGTTTCAGTCTCGGGTTTACTACTCTGAAGGAGAGAAGAGGTTCTTAAAAATATTAACCACTCCGAAAAGCGCGGAGCCTCCCTACCCTTTCTTTCTCTCGCACTCTCTCCCTTTCTCTCGCATCGCGCCTTTTTGGTGCCACGTAACAAACTGTTTCTACAGCCCTGTTATCATCTTTCCGGTTGAGGACAGTCGTGGAGAGAACGCGAGAGAAGAAGAGAGGAAGACGATCTCCGAACGCGACGAGGAAAGAGAGACGAAGCGCAGGAACAAGAACAGGATTAATGGGCCGTCGTATCACGCACGGTGGGTGATAAAATATCGTAGGAAATATTCTCTGACCGTGTAGAGAGTCTTGGCCATCCGTGGAATTTACTCCCCACGCGATATCTACTATCTTAGATAATCTCCGCCATTAAAGGCCACCAGCCGGATACTGCTCACTCTCTATCTCATTCGCAGCTTTACGATAAAAGCTTATGCGCTACGCCAAATTCCGCCGTTATTACAAGAATGCTCATTCTGCCCGCGAAAGAGGCACTTACAGTAAATACTGCTCGCTCGCTAGAAACAATGCAATACACGTTATGGTATTAATATCGTCTCACATAAGCTCATTGTCATTGTGTTGTTGCAAAATTGTATCAAGTCCTTTGATGCGTTCTCTGTCATATATTATTCATGATATTTTGTAATATTTCTCGAATGTGACAGAAGTATAAGTTATCAACTTTTACTTTGAATTTACAATCGTAATATACAAAACGTAATATACAATCCTGATAATATAACGTTGGAATTTATTTTAAGTACGGTACTGTAAAAAGCATCTATTTATCACTAGCTGTTACTAGGAATGTCATCGCGCCAATGCCTTTGGAAATTATCCTTTAGACGTCGCATTTCTCTTCGGCTTTACCCATCGGATGTCGAATATTCCAACGTTCGAGATCGGAAAACCGAAATCGTGTGTACTTGATAAATATTTGCTGATCCTTGGGAAACGACGTACGCGTGGACGTGTGTGGACGTTAAGCCTGCGTGACGGCTCGATCTCGTGTTTCGAAACCTTCCAATGGGAGCGTTTATTGCGAGCCACTTTCGACGTTCTGACGTATAGTGTGTAAATACGAATATCGCGCGTGGAACAGTGATGTGGTTCGCAAGGGTCTCGCTCTAGGGAGGATAGCGCACCTCTGTCATGTTCCTAAACCGCAGTCGTCTACCACGTGGGATTTTGGTCAGTCTGCCAACCCGCCGGATAACTCGTAACAGAGTCACCAAAGCGGGAAAATTACGAGTGAAACGCCAGCTTCCGGGATGTTCTTCTTCAACATGAAGCACACCACCTCTCAAAAGAGGCGCTCGCGACCTCTTTCCATACTGCACTTCCCGTTTCCGTTTATTTCTGCTTTCATACACTCCCGTCTAAACTTGAATGGGGGTTCACGTCGAGGGTCAGGAAATGATTCCTGTCGTCGACTATATAATAGCCACTTCTCGGGATATGACCACGATCATAAGTTTATTAACACTTCAGCTGTATAAAGCGATTTTCTCAAAATTCATGTATAATGTAATAATATTCTAAATTTATGCGATTCTACAGAGAATCTTTAATTTACATACTTAAAATTTCATCTGTTTTTTATCATAGAATTTTTAATCCTAATCAAATTATGATGAAATCTTTGTAGACAAACAGTTAAGTGGTTTGATTGACAATTAGATCGTAGTTTACCTCAGTTTGTTATTAGTAAACTAATGAAAAACATGTAAATGTTCAAAATTAGATAAATTTTCGAAAATGCGAATTATCTTGTGAGAAAATGATACATTATACCGGCATATGCTACGCCTATTTCTTGAACAAACGACCATCAGCAACCACGAGAATTCTCAAGGTACGTGACTCGAGTACAAACAGAAGAAGATGGTACCAGCGCGACAATGCGATGTTCTTGCACGAACGACGTATTACCTCTTCGGGCATTAATCGGTTCGTGATAGCGCGACAGTGTCGGTAATATAAGCACGATATTATAAAGGCGACGGGTCGGCCGATCTTCGAAATGACGTTGCGCTCCTTGTCGCGGCCTTAATTAAATTCCGGCAAAGAATCGGAAGTAGGGAAAAGTTCGGCCTTCCTTCCCGGTGACGGAGCACGACTTGGGCCACATGGGTTTTAATAACCGTCCCGGATCTGAGCAAGAAGAAGCTGGCAAATGGCCGTGCAGCGTTGGTGGCGGCTCTGGAAACGACCGGGCCAGAGAAGAGGAGAAGGGTATAGGTAGTACCCGACCGGAGTCAAGCATCGATCCCCCTATTCCTGTCCCATTCCTGCTCTCTCTTCCACCATTTCCTCACGCAACCACTGACGTATCCTCGTCTCACCAGCTCTTCGTCTACCCGTTTCTCCAGCTTTACCGCTTTTACTCGTATGCCATCGCGTTTCGACGTTTCTCTCGGAAAGCTCACACGTGCCTTATGTTTCCCTTACCATCGCGAAAGCTCTTTCCGCATGCTTTTTGCTTCTCGGCTCTGTCGGCTCTCATGGTGATTTTTTTCTCTTTCTGCCCGCCTATCTATCTATCTACTTGTATTTCCTCCTTTTCGTCGTCTTCTATTCATCTACCGATCCATCCCTGATTTTCTCTCGCGGTTCACTTTCGCTCTTTTTTTCCCCTATCGTCCTCTGATTTCCTGTGCAAACGTCCCCAAGTCGATCTATGACATTACTGCTCTCCCGCGCTACTTCTTCTCCGACTGATTCCACCTAAGCCGGCGCTTCTACCTCGCCTTTTATTTCCCACTATCTTTTACCCGCGCGATATCCCCACCAGTCTTACACCGACACCACTAACCCCTCCGCAATCTTTACGTAGACGATATCTTGCGTAACCACGACGGCTTATCGCTAAGGGAGAATTTTTTCCCGCTGACCTTGAATCTCGAAAACTTTTTAATTGTTCTTTCGTGATCGTGTAAACAGAATGTAAGAATACTTTCTTTCAGCAAAGGATTGAAATATTTTGCTTCAGATTCGAGAATGTAAAATGTAGAATGAGGCATAATCGCAAGCCAATATATGAACTTATTATAGATAGGTACAAAATAATTGATAAAAGTTTTATTCATAATTATTTTGGAATGACATAAAGAAACTATGGAACTTTGCTCTATATACTGTAGAATGACACGACTGCTACATAATTTTATATTATTTATAAATAATTTTATTTCTAATTTTTTAAAATGATATATGTATTATTCCGTCTCCCCGTTATATCATTACAAAAAATTAGATGCGTCGCAGATGCGGATTTATGTGTTTGCTACGAACGATTGGTCAGACATCTCCGAAATGTGTATATATTTCAGTATCGTGAAAGAGCTATTCGAGTTACATTCAGCGGTCGAGCCACTGACATTTTCCGCTGCGAGCTATCATAGATAACGTATATGCGGTATCCGTGTGCGAGAAGAAGACACAGATGCAAACTTGTACGATACTAACGGTAACGTTATTCCTATATGCTACGGAAGATACATGCCACAACGCAAGCAAACATGCGCGTGCATACACAGGCGAAAAATACACGAGCGAGATGCGTACGCGACTCCTGTGGAAATAACTACGTGGAGTTTCGAAGCACAATCAATTGGATGAAAAGTCGAGAGGGTGAATATCGTATGATATAGCTAGCTATTAAATTTAATATCCTTTCATCCTCTAAACGTACTTCGACATTCAGCTTCTCTCTTTCTCTCTCTCTCTCTATTTATAAAGACAAATAATATTTTTGAAATATTTTAAAAATTATTCAAAAATTCAAGGCGAGAATATAATATTTGAGAATTAAAAGAAAAATTATATATCTAATAAAAGTAATTGTTTTAGTATAATGAGATACGAGAAGGAAGGAAGTAACTTTATACCTTTACAGCGTAAATGTACACGCAAAGTACACGTAATACGCGAGCGCGTTGTATGGATACAATGGTAAGTACGCTTTTCGTAACAATAAGCCCCTATTGGCTGAAAACCCTTACGACGTCTCCTATGAAGACATATCAGCTCCGCGAGGGAAAGCGGCTCGGTAATATCGGATTACTCGCGGTCGTCTGTGATGCTTCCACGCTTCTGCTATTGCCGCAACGATAGTAATGGTGGGTGCAGTCTATAGCGTGACACCGTAGGGCACGTACAAGCAGAGTAACGTTATTCCCGTACACGAATAGATATGCATTCCATCGGCACTGATGTTCAACAACCGACATATATATATTGTACGACAAGCGCACATCCAAATACATCATATAAGCATTTCGAAACATTGTTATAAACATCCTATTAAAACAAACATCGAATGCGCAGCCGCCGTGCGGTAGTATAATAAATTATTTATTAAACAAAATTTTGTAAAGCTTTGCGAATTGCTACGAAAATATGCACGTATTATTGTATTTATCAACGTTTGTACAACAAAGTTTTGCAAAGAATGTAGTTTTACAACATCTCTCTAATAATAGATGTAGTCAGGTAAAGAGGATTACAGGGTAAATTGGATTGAAGTTAAAAACTCGCGATCCAAGTAAATTATAGCCATGGGGCGCAAGAGTAATTGTTTCGTGGTGTCCAAGAGAATTAGTAGACCAAATCGAAGCGAGCGGGAGTAAATTAGTGTTCTTCACTTAAAATCCCATTTACTCGTCATTACAATAAGATTTATCAGGTTCTAATAAACCGCATAACGCTTGTATTGTGTCCGAAGAAATAGTCAGATTTAATAGAGATATACTCGCGAAAGTACTCGCCGAGTTACATTCTCACAGATTATCCCAGCGACTTTTATTTTCATCCCGTAACAAAGCCACGTAATTCTCTTTACCCAGCGGGACGCGTGGTAACAAATATGCATATTTATACTCGAAACAACACATACGTTTTTTTCTACGCATAACTTCTTATTAGCCAGACGGTCTGAAAGTACTGCAAATTGACTTTAAGAGCAAACCGCTCACTGACCGCCGATAGCGGCGTCTCGGAATATACACCGGTAAAGCAAATCAACTGAAACACGATCGTGCCGTAGAAATGAAACCGCGGAATCTTCGGCCGTGGTAAATTTCGGAAATTCGCGGGGTCGAATTTCTATATTAATAGCTTTAACATACAGAACGCTCTGTGCACTAAGCGCGAATGCCGATGGTGTGCTGGAGGGCACGATTCACAGAGAGAGCATACCGTGCAGCGCGGCGCGTCGTGTTCGACCTCGGCGGAATACGCGCCGATGACCGTATACGAGAGCCAGCGGTTTTGTCATATTCTAATAGGGAGGGCAATGCATCAATTATAGAAACACAGCGCAGCTCGGCTTGGCATTACACGGTCGCCGAATAGCGCGGCCCGATTGCGCGCGATTATGCAAACAATAAATTGGCAGTCGGATGCACCACGCATGAGACATTCCGATGTTTCAACGAGCCTGTGTCGAACATCTCTCCTTTGTACCGATCGCAATAAGGATAATAGAGAAATTCTTGCACCGATCGCAATAAGGATAATAGGGAAATTCGATGTTTATTCATTCCTCGTAACTCTGTTTAATTTTCATGCCTCCACAGGAATATCAATGTGCAACTAAATCACTTTACATCTCAAGACATTTACAATTTTAATAACCTGATTATTAACAAAGTTTTAGAAGCATTACAGCATTAAGCAGACCTTTATGTTGTGTTGGTTCTTAGCGAAATATGTATAATAAGTCATGATTACGCAATTAAATAACTTTTTTCCTAACGTGTATCGAGATATAAGAAAATTATCCGCATAATTTTGAGAAACTCATTTCGACCGTTTGACCATTAAATCGCATCGTCTAAGTATCCGCTCGCTATTCTCAAACGGCGGTAGCGGATATTTCGACGGTGCAGCAACAAGAATTTCCTTTCTCTCCGACTCTCGTTTTAACTCCGCGCAATACCTCGGACGCACGAAAATTCGATTTCACCTTCCTATCTGCCGGCCTCTGGCAACGGAAGGCAAATTCTTCGACAGTGTGCAAGGCAAGGCACGATGGAAAAGCTACGGGTACACGGTCCTGTCTCCCTTGTCTGGTAGCACCGTGCTATTAATCGCATTAGGCGACCGACGGGTCTGCTTGAGTGGTAGATGCCCTTGCTTTCCTTCACAAAGGCATCGTACGCCAGTATCTTCAACCGTGTACCATGATACGGCCAGTGGATGCGCATTCTGGGTATATATCAATCACATACCAAGAACGTTTAGAGTTCCGTTGCTGTCACTCGATTAAATCTTTTAATAATCTCGTACGTATCCAAAAAGAAAAAGAGAGTAAGAAAGAAGTTAGTCGCTCATTAGAAAACTATTTTTTCCTCTTATCTCATTTAAAAAACTACAAAAGTTTGCCAGAAAAATATTAGTTTAATGATCTATAATATTGTATAATAATCTAATTTATCTAATATCAATCTTAAATATCAATAATGATTCAATATTTTCAATTTTAAAAAACGGTAATATAAATTGTATATTTTTGCAGGTTATTTCAAAATTATACAATTATATATTATAAATGGAATGAAAAGTGAAGTAAAGAGAAACAAATTTTGAGAATATTGTACAAATGAGTCAAAAATTCTTTCATTCTTTCGAACAGAGAATTTTATCGTTTTTTTGTCTTCAAAAACTTCAAGACACGCGAAAAAGTGAGATCAACTCCGTAAATCTCTTGAAGATTTCTAACAGTAAAAAATATTAATGATCATAATTAGCAGAGGAAATAAATGTTGTTAACTGTGAAGATTAAAGAAGTTTTAGACTTAATTAAGTTTTTGTGCTTAACGAGTGCTGTCGCAATGTTTGTTAATGTGGAACACTTCTTCTTTGAAGATTCTAAAATATACCGACGAGAAATGTACTTTCAAAATATTCATATTACAGTTAAATATGAGTGAATTGAGTTACACATAAATGAATACCAAAAGAAATTTTCTTTTTACACTTGCCGAATATACATTTTAAATTTCACAAATATATTTTTCCATTGACCAAAATTTAAATCGATTAATATGTAATATTGTAATGTAAGATATCTCTAAAATTTTTTTACTATTATTTATAATCTCTTTATTTATATTCTATCTCTTTGCATCACATCGTATTTATGTGAAAATTATGAAAATCACGTTAATCTCACCACTCATTTAAATAACGAAAAATATTGTTTGTGGAAGCACAATTGTGTGATACTATTTTAGTATTACTTTATGGCATAACTAAAAGTGAAAAACAAAATCTAAAACTCGTTTTTACAAACTGTACGCTCGCATGCGCATTAATTTTACAGCTTTAATGAAAAAAACGCGAGCGCGCGGCGTGTGTATATCGCGTTAATATTAACTGGAGCGTTGATACCCGATGCGTCGTAAATCGGGGTCAACCGCGTCTACCATCCTCTGATGTTTTCACTATCCCTTTCGCATAATTCTACCAAAAGTATATAGTGCACAGTATCTTTGAAGTACGACAGAGCACAATGAGGGGAAGCGCGACCCGCGCGTGCGGCATAATTTGAACGAGACAACGAATCTTCTTCCCACATTCACTCCCGTGCTGACGTCTCTCGTGTCACAATCTTCCTCGTCTTTTCGTCGACTTACCCGCCGTACCAGTTTCTCCTCGTTCGCATAACTGCGGAAGAGAGACGCCGTCATTTCTATAGACATTCATTATTCACTACTTGCTCAACGTACTTCTCTCGTATCCTTTCTCTTTCTTCATCATCTTCCTATATTTTCCTCTCTCTTTCTTCCCTTCTGCGATACCCGACTCGATATGTACCTATTTCTCTTCCAGTGCCATTAGTTTCTCTATTTCCCACCATCGAGGCTACCGTTCGCATCCGTTAAAATCGGCAACAACGATAATCCATCGAGCTTTTAAACGAGCATCGTTCGCCGTTCTACAAACGAGGGACTTTGTTGAAGGATTTCTGATCGACGAAAAAGCCAACAGAGAAGAAAGGAAGAGAACAAGAATGTCGGCGAGCCTGGTGAGAGACGGAATATTTCATGAGAACGGAAGAACGACGGTAAACATTCGCGCGCGGTAATCCATCGGGGCAGTAATGTTTTGCACAATTCGTATAGTTCACGCTAAATGCTTTTTGATGACGCGATTTAATTACAATACGCTTCGATTTTCGAGCATGTGCACATTCGTTCGATTAAATTGCATTCGATTCGTTACGGTGTTATTTCTATAACACTATTTTCACGCATTTGCTTTGTTTAAAAATGTATAACGATTATGAGGTACTCGACTAATATTTAATTGCATCTACATTCGTTACAAGTTTTATGACATCATGGCTTTTGTTCGTAATTTGATGATTTCGCATGATAAGCAGATTTACTGCATCGTAGTTAATTGCTTTGGCATTATGATATAAGAGAAGCTTATAGATAAGTCGTGTAAATTCTCATTTAGATGCAATTACAGTGCTGAATAACACATGATGGCCTCGCAATCCAAACTGATCGGTAAACATCGATGAAATTAATTTTCGACTACAGAAGATAATATACAGTTATGGAAGGTAAGCTGTTACATAGAGAGAGAGAGAGATCTAGAGCGGTCATATCGAATTAAAAATATCGAATATTTATACGTAGCGTTGAAGCGCTTCAAATACAGACGCTCTGGTACAATCAATTGATTAACCGCTATTACTATATTATACATACGCGTACTGCAATCTCGACGTGTCGATATATTCCGTTGCAACGTAGCGACCACGTTGAGTACACATCAAATATCGTAATATCATATCCGACGTCGAAAACAGATGGTCGCGAAAAATACTGTTTGTATCTGTAATATTAGTAATGATGCGAACTTCGACAATATTTACACAGGTCGTGCGTTGAAATATAAATAAATGTATCGCAAAAGTACGTAAAAAGTTAAACATGCAACGAAGTTACTAACGATTAAAAAAATATTTTGTAAGCTTCCAATATTTATCAGGCTGGAACTGTGTCCGGTAGTATTTATGCCGTCTGTATATTTTTCGAGTATCGTTTTGGCCGCTTGTAAAAACGCTTTACGTTTTTTTTTTTCATAAAACTCGATCGCGGCACGAGGAAAAATTTTCCATGCGCCAGTTTGAGTTCGTTACGGTATGTCAAAGTTCGGTTTTCCCAAGAAGAGAAGAGAGAAACTTTTACAATCGCTCGCTTCGTCTTTTCTTTACACGCTTTTTGGCTTGTTATTTCCCCGTATCTTCCTATTTTCAAATCGTAAAACGAGATTGATACGAAAAGCCGTTGAAGTTAAATTATTCATGTATAAGAAACTCGTCTCACGAAACACGAGATCTTTGAAAACAACATCAACAATTTTCTTCTACTTTCTTTCTTAAGATAAAAAATTTATATTATGGAACATTTATAATTTTTTATTTGATTCCGTACATATTTTTACATTCATAATTTTGATATAAAGTAAAATTTTCTAAATCGATATAGCGATAAATAGATAAACAAATAAAATAACTTTAAGTTATTTTAGAAAGGAGAGTTCTCTCTAACAAATGGAACTTTAGAAATGTAGTTAAAATTAATAATTCGTTCACTAACTTGTGTCAAAAGCATATATTGTAAAAAACATTGATGTAATTATTAATTTAGCTTTTATCTATTTTATATTTTATTTATATAAGAGTGGATTAGATCTATGTCATTCTCAATATTTTTTCCTTATATAATCACAATAATAAAATATAAAAATGAGAGAAAGAATATTACAATATAAGATTTGAATATTTTTTTGTATAATAATTACCGTAAAGAAATGTGTTATTTATTTTTATCTTTGTAAAGAAGTGACAATAATAATGATAAAGTTTCAAATATTGAAATAAATAAATTTAGCTGTTTTCGTTTTACGGAACACATTTCCATACCATAACGATATCGTTATGGAAGCAACGTAAACAACATGTGAAATAGGAAACGTTCTTTTGACTACTACATCATATGATATCGATAGAATTTTGCTCGCAGTTTTATTTTCCCTGTTTTATTAATATTTCCTCGCATCACCCATCGCGCGTAGAAAAATATTATTTCAAACATTAAAATATCGTCGTAGAGCGTCGTAATTAAATGCGCTCCGATCGAAATAATGGCGCTGCGAGGTAGCGATCGCGTAATATCATGCATTACAAAACTATTATTTGTTTTGCCGCATTTTTCTATCGGATGCAATCGACGTGATGTTGTTCCGGAGGAGAAGCTGATATTATTATTGGAGCATGCTGCGTCAGTATTTAGAATACATAAGCGAACGGTATGTTTGCACACGGCGACTATGTATACCCGAGTTCAGTAACCCTTCTGCCGACGGCAGACGTGCTCGACGAGGTTGAGCCCGGCGAGCACTCGACTCGGCGCGTCTCTCTCGCGAAGCATCTATAGCTGTAAGGTTTGGTACCACTCGGGACTCTCGGCGCCGTGTATACAATGATAACGATGTACAACACACAAACAACGCTCACCAATGGGAATCTTCTCGGAAAACGCCACGGGCACCAGGACCAAAAGGACAGTTAAGGCCATGGTCATCATCGTGGCAGTAGATGTTAGTCTGCTGATTCTACCGGCACCAGTGTTTCTCGCGTTTATCTCAGCTTTCCCGGAAACGGTCAACGCGGCGGTAATGAGAGAAACCGCGGTGGCGCGACGCCGCCGTCGCGACGAGGGTGGTCCACCCGTCTCGTGAACAACCGGGAGCATCTTCCGAGCTCCGTGGTCTGACACAAACTACTGTACTCCACTCGGCGTGAACTCGGTCTCTCCTGAACCGCCCCAGCATCCCTCTCATCCTCTCACCCCTAGCTCCACTCCCACCCTCAACTCGCGCACATCTCTCTCGCTCTCTGGTTCGTGGACCCCTTAACCAGCAGCTACCCTCCCGTCAGCCGTGTTTCTCACCCTCCTCTGATACGTTGCAGCGCTCTCGCTCTCTATCCACCCTCGGACCCATACCCTTCGTCGGGACTTCCGCCACCACCGACGCAAGCATCCTCCATCCTCTCTCTGGCATCCCCTGTCTCCCTCCCTCCGTTCTGTGCTCTATCCTCTCTCCCTCTGTCGCGCCCTCGTGCTCCACTACGGTAGTTCGGGGTGGAAGCGTACGTTTAACGCGCATGTTACGATAGTCGCGGCGCGCGTGTTCGTCTCGGAAATATTCTACGCACCTGCTGACTGGCGCCACGCTGCTACCGATACTGCCACCGATATCCTACCGATACGCACCGCGTCGGGATAACTATCTATTATAGGCCGAAATTAAAGCGCGAATATATCTTTGCAGGTTCATTAGCGACTCGATTCGATTTGGCCGCATCACAACGATTCATATTCACGCAAAGAAGTTGATTTCTCGAAGTATATTAATGTAAATAAAATAAATTTATATACTGTATATTATATTATAATACAATGAAAAATATCAAAGATGTGAGAAGTCAAGCCAAATTAAACGTGAATGTATTAAAACGTAAAATTTAAATTTAATTTAAATTAAGTCTCTTAGAATGAAATACGTTTCTTCAGAATCTTATTTATATGTAAAGTGCTTGGTAAAAATATGTAGAAAGTTGTAACATCTCAAATTTCAGAACAATCTTTCTTTTGTTTAAATTGCATTATTAGCTATTATTTTTTTATCAAACTTACTCTATATTTAAAATATTTCTTATCATTTTTACTATTGTATCTCATCTCTTTTACTAATTGTAAGACAATAAATTCATAAGATAAAAAAATATGAGAAAAAGATTTTTAATTATCTTTCTGACATCTTTCTCTCTCTCACACTTATGCCATTATATATTTAACATAATTGAATACAATTTTTAACATAATTTTTAGATCTATTGTCTTACAAGTTAAAATAATTGATTATTTAACTTACGAATACGATGCGCAGGAGTTACAACACTATTGTATAATCTGAAAAAAACAAAAGTATTTAAATTATATCAGTGCCCAAAAATTAATGTGTTTCAAAAATTATTATATAATATGAGTTGAATTTTTCATTCATTTCAGATAAAAGTATTTAATAAAATAAAAACTATAGATTTAAATTCTACAATTTATGTTATTAATTACAATTTATGTAACTATGTTAATAAAATAAATATATATATTTTATATAAAAAAACTATTTTTGTAGGAACAAACTTGTTAAAAATTTAATAAACAAGAATTTAATTTTTATATAAAAATGTAAATTGTTATACAAAATAATCTTAATTATGTCAATTAGTATTAATTAGTAGATGTGTATATATATATATAATATATATATATAATATATATATATATATATATATATATATCAACACTATGTATATGTATACACCAACATATTTAAAGTCAATTTAGACAAACAAGCGCAATACGAATGAACATATCGTTTGAATAAATGCGAATGATGCCATTAGTGCTATTCAAATTAATTGAAATGAGTTGTTTATTCGTGCTGTTTGTTCGCGCTTGCTCGCTTAGTCCGAACTGGTTTAAGATACACTCACACATACAAATTTATAACACAATGAATAATATTATATATATATATATATATATACACTGGCGTTCAGAATATATCGTACAACTATCGCGGGAACTGGTTAATTACACAAGTAACGAGCATAGTGAATTATTAAATTGCTCACCCACGCTTGCTCTGCCGATGTCCGATGCCGCCCAGGCCTCCTCCTCCTCCGCCCTTTCCCTCGTACCTTTCGATTGCTTCTTGGCATTCACACAATATTCACTTCGTAGAACACTAATTATAATTATTCACTTCGTAGAACACTAATTATAATTATAATTATTGATTGTTAAACCATGACGATGGCGCGACACTTTGAAACCGCACTCCCGAGATTAATTGAGCTCACGAAAACATGGTTATGATCTCGCGCGATAATCGTCAAAATACGACACTCACGTAAAACTTTATACGACACTCCCGACGTTAATCACACATTTTTCGCGCACGATAATACGGCGCACTGTATTATGTGCCGACAGAAGAATAACCTGAAGAAAGTACGACACGTTTAATATCCGCGACGTCGCGCAAAGTAAAGTGGCGGGCGAGCTTACAATGGCGGAACGAATTCGTAGAACACGCGGGCAACTTCACTGTGGTAACGGCGCGCTACGCCGATGCTACACCCAATGTCCCTTGCTACACTTTAAATACAAATATTTCCGCGTTTTGCGGTGATTACCGTCTCATTACAACCTAAATGAATAAACATACGAATCACAGTTAAAAGCAAACGGAATGCTGTCTACGGAATGCATATATATTTAAAGAAACGATTATTATACCGAGTACTGTGTTAGGACGACGTAGATTTCGATCGAGCATACATATGTCTCGAAATATGCAATTTATAATAGTAAAGCCCTGATATATACAAATTTCTCTGTTAAGCGGCTGATAAATATTGAAATACGACATTAACTATGTTTGTATTTACTGATTAAACGCATCGCGAAACGCTGCTCGGATTAAAGTCAATCCTTTTCGTTGTCGCGATGTTTTGTTAATAACCGAAAACTTTGGTGATCATGTCGATAACTTCATTCCGATACCGCGAAGTGTCACGCGAGTCAATTTAATGGTTAATTAAGAGACCCATTGATTAGTACATAAATAAACAATCAGAATTCAATATTGCACGTGCGATACATTTTGAAATAAATGTTCCAAGTACACGTAATATTCATAATCAATCGATAAATTACAGCATTCAATTACGTAATTACTCTATATAGCGAATCATTATTTTATATCCGCGTATTATACATCCGATCTCTTCATTCAATCACTTGGAGAAACGAAATTGCGTTTCTTCTTAGTGCTTGTTACATGGTAAGACGTCACACAAAATTAATTACGTAGATCGATGAAAGCTTTGTAACCGTTCGTAAGAAATAATCACATTTCGAGATGGAATAACGAGACGTCTCGCAACACTACCTGCTTGTTCGAGCGCTGCCGTGCGAATGATAACAATGACTCGGCGTCACGCCCGTCTTATGTATGTACACGCGCGCAGTAAAACACAAATACCTAAGCATTGTATGTATTGTATCAGTGTAAACTTACGAAATATATTTAAAGTATTATAAAATAATGTATGTTATTATGAAAAAAATGTATGTCAAATGTATATGTTTCTTATATCATAAATCGATTCAAAATAAGCTTGTTGCTTTGTCTTGTGCCTTGTTCTATAGACTCGTTGGTATCGTAAATATAATGTGATGTTACGAATATCAAATTAATTCTCGAGACTTATTCTTTAAGTCGTGTGGTATTTTAAATATGATTTTAGCTGTTTCCTATTGTTAGTAGAAAGGCGGTAATAATTGAAAACCTTCTAGATAGAAGATTCTATCAGTCACTTTATTTTGATACCGCAAAGTACCCCACGCGAGTTAATTTAATGATGATACTTTGAATAGTTCATAAATATACAATTAGAATTCAACATTTCGAAATAAACATAAACACGTAATATACAATATATATATTAGGGTGGCCCTTATTTTTCAACTTTCTAAAAGTTTAGCTCCCACCCGCCTATCTTGTTTCAATCAATAAAAAAACGATATGTGCAAAAATTTAGCTCAATCGAATAACTGCGAGGCGACCCTCATCGACCATAAAGTTTTGAAATTTTCGCTCAGAAGGTCATATTTTCATATAATTTTTTTCTAGTTATTTTATTTTCTGGAAGATTTGCTTTGTCACTTGTTATTTCGTCAATGAAAAACAATTTGTTTTGCAGATCGTTGCTGAAGACCATAAAAATTACCCAACTGCTACTAAATCTTCTCTTAGGAAAAAATAATATTCAATGTTCGTTCGTTCACATATGTATGTTTTGATTCTATACAAAGTATTGTTCTAAATAAAAATGTCTTTCCCTTAAAGAAAATTGTAGCTTTATTAAAAAAACATAATATTTTCACAATTTTCATGTTATTTCAAGGATTGTTCCAACTTCAAGGTGTTTGAGGGTCGTCTAGTAGTTGTCCGATTCAAGTGAAATTTTATACAGTCTGTTTTTTTGTTTATTGGGATAAGATTAGGGGGTGGGAGCAGCAAAATTTTGACTTTCGGAAAATACCCTATAGCTAAGGGCCACCCTAATATATATATATATATATATATATATATATATATATATATATAATAATATATAATGTTAATTGATACAGTATAACGTTCATAATCACTCCATATTGTATATATTATAATATCCGATGTTGCCTAATCATTTGTAGAGAATTATGCTCGTTTTTAGTGCTTGTAGCGTTTTGAGAAGTAACAGTAAATATTACATGAGCAGCTCGCGACACTATCTGTACATTCGAGCAGTCGTATGAATGATAACTAGGGGTGGGATCAAGTTAAATGTTTAACTTAAATCCAAGTTAAGTCCAATAATTAAATTACATTTTCTAAAATTTAAATAATACTTATAAGAAATGATATTTCATTTCTATTACATATAATAGCGAAGTAATCGATCTTGACTAATTAGTTTCGAATTTTAGAATAAAATATTTGCAGGATTCGAAATATACTCATAAGTAGTTTCTATTGTAAAAAATCAAATCTTTTATGAATTTTGTATTTAAATTTTAAAAATAAAGTTAGCTTAACATACAATAAATGTTTAATTGTGTAAAGATTTTAAGTAACTTTTATTTTATATGTTTAATTGTATTATTATATTTATTATATTTCAACGATTAATAATCTAATATTTGTAATTAAATTAAAATAATAATATAAAATATAATATAATAATATAAAATAATATATTAAAATAATTATCGTTTTACAAGTCGTTTATACAAACGTTTTGATTCGAAGGAATATAAAATATTCATAAAAGATTCGAATATTTGCTCTAGGATCCACTTGGAAGTAATACTCTTGCTTTTCGAGGTATTTATAGGATTCGAACCATTGGTCCAGGTTCGAGTCCAGAGTCTATTTGAAGTACACAGAAAGTTTGAACTTATGCCAACAGATTTAAATCTACTTGTGAGATATTTAATCTCATCACTAATGATAACACAACGACTCGGACCGGTATAATATTCGTAATTCGGCATAATCCGTTTCCTCTTATATTTAAGACCATTTTAAGTACAGTCTTAAGATGTTGTAAACCAATTAGAGTTGTATTAACATCTTAAGACATTATTTAAATTTTAAAATAAGAATAAGAATGGATTATAAATACTGGCATCGTATACGTAGTACATGAATCTACGCGAACATGACGCGTGCTAGGCATTTTATGTCAGTTAGCTCGTCATTACGAAATATTACGAAAATATTTACAATATTACAAAATAAATGTATGCGACTTGTTTTTTTTTTTAGTTGTTTCATTATCGATGTTTCAATTCCTAAAAAACTATGAAAATTACTTTCGACACTTTCTTTTCGATATTGCAGAATACTACATGAATCAATTTAATATATGTGTATAATGTATATGTATTATTAATAATTAAATGTATCAGCTTTCTTTATTACATAAGTTATTAAAGTCAATATATAATATCTATATAATATCTATATTAACACATACATATATCAAGGCATACAAAACATATGTATAAAACAAAGGTATAAAAAATTAACATTATACCTTATATTTTATTTACGCATATAAATGTGTTTCATATGAACTTTCCTGAATAATACAAATTCTCTCAATCTGAAATTGTTTCTCAACAAAATCGGATTTCATAAAACGAGTTTTAACTATTGTTTTAAATATTTATATGCTTTAAAATACGTTTTTTATAATACGGAATTTTAAAAAATCAACTTGTAAATCTTACCGTACAAAAATTTCAAAATTGTGTTTGTATTTAATTTACTTCAAACAATTTTATTCTATCCATGTTAGAGAAATAGATTTCCCTAAATATTATACGAAAAATTACTTTAACAAAAATTTTAGACAATAAATAATTTTTAAATTTACACTCCAAATTTTGATACGTGTTCATGTGCATATATTCACACTCGCGTATTACACGAAACATAAAATACGTATCCTTTAAAAGTTTTACAGCTTTTATATATACAATGTAACAAAAGAATGGTTCAATGTCGCCTTAGTTCTGATGGAAAGAGTATCCGATCTTGTACATGTATGCGTAACATACGCATACACACATACGCAACAATATACAACACACACACACACACACACATTCTCTTTGCCAAGAAATTCATAAGAATAAGGTATAACTTAGCGGAAAACGCGCAGCGTCGCAAACAGTCTCGTTTAATATATGCGCGACGCGTCTTCGCTCGTTGCTCGGATAACTTTCTTCGTCGAGGTTTTAAGCGGTCGGACGGTCAACTTTATACGTCCGCGCTGGCGAATTATGGAAATCCTTTCTGAAAAAGTTCAAAGTGCGACGAGACCACGCTAACGTGTCAAAAGGTGCAAGTCATTGTTAAAGTTCGTCAAAACTTTTCAGAAAAAGCATTAATGTTTGTCCTAACGCTATCACGTTATCATTTTATCACGCGATTACATATTTGTGATCTAATAACGGAGATCGGAGCCAAAAGTACTTAATATAAATGACGTAATTAATCCACTTGCTAACAAAAAGTCATAAATCAGTAATTTACTCTGGGGACTCCAACAATTAATTTTTTCTGCCAAACAATGTTTTTCTACCAATTTTTAGACATATTTCAAAATTATTAAAAAAAAAGTTATTTGAAAAATGTGTTAATTTTGTCAATGACTCTCATTTTTACTTAAAATATGTTTAAAATTACCTTTTTTATCTTTTTCATTCCAAAAATAATAGTTTGAATATTGTTGAGTAACATCGCGCAAATATTATCGTAAAATCGTTGCAAACATTACATTGTGAGACAATAGAAAAGAACTTATGTTGCGTTTATAAGATTACGCGCGGAAGTCCATATATTCCTTCGATGCGACGTTTATCGCGATTTGATTTACTCACGACAGGAGTAATTTGCCGCTCGCAGATGGCTGCAGTAAATCTCGTGGATTCATGTCCAAAGTCGAAGGTTCTCTTGCGCTCTTCGACGCACGAAGTCGTAATAATCCAACTACGAAATGGGCGAACCGCGTGTGCTGTGTTGCTCGCAAAACCTGGCATTGCGCCGGAGATGCTGGACCACGTCCGAGAACTACGAATCCTAGACGCGTGTCCTGCATACGAACAAACGATCGTAAAACGTCGCTCTAGATCATTGACCGATGATTGCTGGAGAATCGATTTGAAATTTCCTTTGTGAATGCCATCAACACGTCGCATAAAATTCGCACGTGTTTTACCAACTCGCAACTATTTAGTTTCTAGGCAAAGAGAAGATTGTCGATTCGTTAATCTTTATTTAATTAATTTCTAATTTATTAGTTTCTCATTAATCAAAATGAGGAATTCTAAAGTGTCTCATAGTAAAGTGAACCAGATAAAATTAACTTTTTAACTGTGTGTATGTATTCCAGGAATAAATTTTTTATATATTGTTATATATAAAATATATCTGTATATTAGCCTGTGCAATCTCTGTTCGTGCAAGAAAAATAATAGGAAGAAGAATTAAAAAATAATTTAAAAGTTAATTTTTGCATTGTTTTTTTTATAAAAAAATGAACCTTAAAAAAATGAGACACATCCCATATTCTATCATGTATAATTATATAAATATAATAATTGTATATAAAATATAATTAGATTTGATTATGTAATATAATTATATATAAATATAATAATTGTATAAAATATAGTTTTACATATAATTATACAGAATATTATATAATTTAATTACAATTTTACTATTCTAAAAAAATAATGAACAAGAGTTATTTTTCTATTTTTAATTATTTTCTAATTATTCTTATTTTTTTGTTTATACAGAGATTGTATGAACAAAAGAAAACGTATGTGGACATATTTATATATAATTATATATACATATACATATATATATTTATATATAATTATATAAATTTTTTTTTACTTACAAAAAAGTAGCCTTTTATACCTTGTGTGCGATTTATTGTCAATAAAAAAACCGTATATTTTTCACAAGGTTTTTAATTAAAACGCATTGCAATTAAAAGGTTAAAATTAATAGATACGTAGGTACACAAGATGTGCAAAAATATGAAATCCTGCGCCTTAGATATATAATTTATCTCCCTTTGCGTATGTTTGTGTGTGTTTTATATGACTATGCAAAGCAATAAATATCGTTTGATGAACAACGATGCCTGTGATACCCGATCGTAATAAAAATCGTATGTGCAAAGGATTCATTTTATGCAGGAGTTATACGAGATGGACGCGCAATTTCAAACGCAGCCGTGCTTGCGCAGTAGCATGCATTCAGGATCATTCGACCTCGAGATTTAGTGACGCGAGCGTTTGGCGAGAGAGAGGTTAGGTTTTGGTATAAAATAGCTTGTGCAGCAATACGTTAAATTATGAAATGAAAAATCGTGGCGTGTGATTAATATATATAATACAATGGATCCGAATTTACTCAGAGAGCGAGAGCTCTTTAAAAAACGTGCTCTGGCCTTACCAGTGTGAGTATTATGTTACTTTTTTCATCTATTGTTGTCTCATCAATATGCATAACATATATTTAAAGCAAGATATTAGGAAGGAATAATAATAAACATTTGTAGACATCTTGTAGATATCTAGAATTTTATGTGAATACTTTTATTTTAATTATTAAATCTTATTTCTATCAGTACATAACCTAGTATAGTACATAAGTACATAACCTAGTATAGTAGTACAGTAGGAGTTTGTCGCAATATTGTAATCATATCTGTGATATCATAATAGTTAGATTATTCACGTAAAAATACAAATACTTCTAATGAAATGATATTGTAGAATTGACAAAAAGAGGCAAGAGAAGGAAACTACGAAAGATGATCCAAAGAAGAATGAGCCGCCAAAGAAGAAACCTAAACCATTATCAGTATCTACAGGACCAAAATTGGATATAGTTAACTATAAAACCATGACTGGTAGTACGCAATACAAATTTGGCGTGTTAGCGAAGATCGTAAAACACATGAAAGCGAGGCATCAGGAAGGGGATGATCACCCGTTAGCATTGGAAGAGATTTTGGATGAAACAAATCAATTAGACGTTGGCTCGAAGGTATTGTCTTCTATATATTATATTCTTATTTTACATTTCTATTTGCTTATTGAGGCAAGCTATTTATTTATTTTTAATAATTTCAGGTAAAACAATGGCTACAGACTGAAGCTTTAGTACAAAACCCTAAGATTGAAGTAACTGATGGCAGATTTGTCTTTAAACCTATGTATAAAATTAAAGATAAAAAATCCTTACTGAGACTTCTAAAACAGCACGATTTAAAAGGTCTTGGTGGTATATTATTGGAAGATATACAGGAAAGTTTACCGCATTGTGATAAACATTTAAAGGTAAGTGCAAATATAAAATATATAGAAATTTATTTTTGGTTGCGATTTGAAAAATACTGATATTTATTATATATTTTAGAGTTTACAAAATGAGATATTATATATTACACGACCGCTTGATAAGAAAAAGATTGTCTTTTATAACGATAAGACAGCTCAATTCCCCATTGATGAGGAATTCCAAAAGTTGTGGAGAGCTGTGGCAGTAGATGCTATGGATGACCAAAAAATAGACGAGTATCTTGAAAAACAAGGGATTAGATCGATGCAAGATCATGGACTTAAGAAGCCAGCACCAATCAAACGAAAGAAACCCGTTAATAGAAGGAAACAATTTAAGAAACCAAGAGATAATGAACATTTGGCAGATGTTTTGGAAACATATGATGATTAAAATTTTATGATCTTACCATTGAATTTACATAATAAATGTAATGAATGTAAATAAAATAGGAATATGACTTTTGTAAGTAATTATTATTTCAAATAAAAATATTAAAAGTAGTTTTGAACATCTTCATTTGCCTGTGTGAATTATTTCTACGTAATGCTATTTGTGCTAGCTATGTCCCAAATACTTTGCATCATAATAACAGTTACTAGAATAAATTATTTATTGTTTAAAAATTTGTAACTATAATTTATTTTAGGCTTATAATAAATAAGTAAAACATTTATTGTCACATTATTATATCTCACATTGCAAGTACAAAATAAATATAGAATTATGTAAGTTGGAACACTTATAAACTGTATAAGTACTTATATAATACTATACGTCACACACTCTCGATCAGCCTTTTTTTTTAATCTAAGAGATTGCTCGTTGAATTTGATGGAATAGTAAAAAAATTACAAAATATATTACTAGCTTCATAAAGATATTATAAAACTATCAGGAATAATTCTTTTTATGTCACATTTTTTTATATTACACCTTTCTGTGAACTTTTTTCATGCAGTTTGAAGCCATAAGTTTCGATTTAAGTTTTTGTATCAAAGATACATTACAAAAATTTGTACATATTCTATATTATTTGATATTCTATATTATTTCTATATTATTTGATATCTTATTACACTCCACAAATTAAAAACTGATATTCTCTTTGGTATTTCTAACCCTTGCCTTTAATTTATTATATGATAAACGATTTTATTCCTGAATATCTCATTTTCTTTTCTCACATTTCGTCAAATACAGTATCGATCTTGCATCTTGAAGGATTCCTTTTTTTTCTGGATTTATAATATACTTCTAACAACAATATTAATCTTTTGGTAAAGCAGAGTCACTTTTTCCTCGCGAATAAGCACGTGTTGCTTTACCGCCGAGCATTCTGTCCAGCAAAGATTGTTTGTTTCTTCTTCTAGCTGCGAGAACTTCTCTGCATAATTCGTGGAAAGATTCCGCGACCTGAACAACCTATGGAAGTTGTTTGATTATTTAGAACTATTTAGAAAAAACATAATTAAAACGATAAGTTATTAAACATGGAAATTACCTGCTCAGCAGCAGTTATTTCACTAAACCAACATTCAAAATCCTTCGCTAATATCTCTCCTTCCTCAGCACTGACTTGTCGTAAATGAACCATATCAGCTTTATTTCCAACAAGGGCAAGAGGCATCGCAGCTTCGGGATCAGCTACTGCGAGAGCTTCTTTTGCTTTTCTGACAAAATTAAAAGAATTTCTGTCTGTTATCGAATAGACCAATAGTAAGCCGTCTGCCCATTGCAAAGTGTCCATCGATGGCAGCTCATCCTCACTCTAAAATGTTGAAGTATTATAAGTATTATAAGAAATTATGGACTAATACATATTTTTTGTGAGATTTTGTTATATACAAAAATTACCTTTGGACATGTATCTAAAATCTCAAAAAGAATTGGTTCCCCGTCTACTAGTACTTCGTGTTTGTATCTGGTTTCTAGGAAATAAAATAAGATTTGCTCTTAATATAAATATATGATTATTATTTATAATATAAATACATAATTTTGCGTAAAAATAAAATTGCGAATTCACTTCTTGCGATATTTTATGATGTAATTCTTCTTTAAACATTTCGAATTTTCTTAGTTTTTCTTAGTTTTCTTAGTTTTGAACTGGAAGTGTTCACTTAGAGTTAATTTGATTTAAACAATTTTTTAAATTTATAATCTCTGGATTATACATTTAAAGAGATAGAAAAAGATAATTTTTCTATAGCGCATAAAAAAGAAACGTTCTTGCTTGCATATTTGAATGAGTTTTTCTTTGACTGTGTCAAAAAGACGACGTGATTATCAAAATATAATTTTCCATCTTCCGGCTATTTAAGGTATGGCAGAACAAATTTGTATATCATTAAGCAATTTCTCAGATCGGATTTACTTTGAGACGCTAACACGGCACGTGCTCCTCTCCTGTCTACAACCGTGTCTGTATTTATGAAAAGTTTTGTTCGAATATCAACCTCGCATTAGTACCCGTCCTGTCTAGTGTCAAATTCGTCTTCGATAAATTTAGAACGGACGCGAAGAGACTGAGGTATGCAGAGGGAGAATATACGCAGTCTTAGAAGCGGATTACAGTTGCTGGCAATTTTTCAAACTAACACGCCATTATATATTTCTATTATATACTTTGCATATACATCAGTTTTGTACGATACGCGAGTTAACAAAAAATCGGCAAACATCAACTTTATGATACATTAGAATCTTCGCTTTCAATCGTTTTTCTATTGAGAAACTCAACTAAAATCATTCTTAAATGCGATATTTAACAAATAAATTTTGAAACTTAATTTAATATCTGTAATTATCTATCTAACGATGCTAACGAGTTTGCATGAAAATGAGGTGCGGTAACAATTCATCGAATCAATTTGCAATAAGGGGAGCAGCATAGTTGGTGTACATTTATTTTATAATACTTTAAATATTTCGTAATTTTCGACGGTGAACTGATAATGCTTAACTGTATTTGGTATTTTGTCCAACGTATTTTGCTGCGCGCGTGTGCGTACATAGGTCGGGCACTGCCGTGACGCCGAGTCATTGTTATCATTCGCACGGCAGCGCTCGAACGAACACGTAGTGATGCGAGGTGCTCCGTATATCGCATGCTATTCCATCCCAATTATTTCTCACGAACGATTAGTTTCCATCGGTCCACGTATAATTAATGTTGTGTGACGTCTTACTAACGTAACAAGCATTAAGAACAAACGCAAAAAAAATCCCCTTCGAAATAATTCGGAGAATAAAGGGATAACGCAGATATGATATAATATGATTCGCTATATATGAGTAATGACGTAATCAAATGTGATTATCGATTAATTACGAATATTACGTGTATTTCGCATTTATTTTGAAATGTATTACACGTGCAATATTGAATTCTGATTACTGTAAGTTTACGGACTAGTCTATGAACGGATCATATTTACAATTAGTTATTAAATTGACTCGCGTGGTACTTGGCGGTGTGATCGGAATGAAGTTGCCGTTCTTGAAAATTTTCAGTCATTAACAAAACATCGCGACAACGGGTCGATTCCGAATCAAATAGTGTGGCGATACGTTTAATCAGTATATATATATAACTAATACAAACATAATTATAATATATCCAATTCGACGAATGTAGATTAACTTTAATCTCGGTTTAATTTACTTTTTATCTCTTTCTATTTTCTTAGGACTAAAGAAAATAAGTTAAACCGGGATTAATCTACATAGAAATGGACAGTAAGTGCTTCAATATTTATTAATTGATAACAGAAATTCGACATCTTTATATAAGGGCCGATTGTTTCATCTTCGGATAGATTTTATCGGAAGGATACAAGAATCTAAAGGTTAAAATTTATCAGAAGATGGAAAAACCCATCCTAAATGACACACACTTGGAGAAATGCAATCGAAACTACCCGGTGTTAACAGAGTATTACATTCGACAGATATTTGTTTTTTTTTTTTTTTTTTTTTTTTTTGAATTTATACATTCATTTATTTATGTTACAACAAATCATTTATTTATGTTATGTTATGAGACAATAATCGCCGTAAAACGCGGAAGGAATTATTTGAAATGACACGGAGGTGCACGCGAAAGTTCAACAAAGAGCAGCAACGGGTGCTGCGTGAAGTTGACCGCGCGTTTTACAAATTCGTTCCGCCATTTTAGGTTCGTTCCGTATTTTACTTTGCGCGACGTCACGGACATCAAACATACGTAACATCGTCCGCTCGTATTTTCTTCGCGTCACTCCTCTGTCAGAATGTAACAGAGTACATGTCGCGTGTGTAAGACCTGTCGATTAACATCGGGAGTGCCGTGCAAAGTTTCGTGCGAGTGTCATGTTTCGATGATTATCGCGCGCGATTCTAACCATGTTGTCGCGAGTGAGCTTAGTTAACGTCGGGAGTGCCGCGATCGTCTTTAACGGTCAGTAATCGTAATTAATGGTGTTTCGCGAGTGATTTGTGTGACCACGAAGAAGGGAGGAACTCACATGAGAGGAGGAGCAGGCCTGGGAGGCATCGGGCATCGGCGGAACAACCATGGGTGAGTAATTTGATAATTAATCATACTAATTAACTTGTTACTAATATAAGAATATAAACGGGCAATTCTGGCTCCGTTTGTCGTAGACAGAGTTGCCTTTGTGTAAACGAAAAGTTCACATAAAATACACTTGGTAGTGAATGTGTTAAACTCGATCCTAAGCAAGCAAGTGAGCACAAACAAACACGAATAATCAACTAGCTTAAATTAGTAATAAGTTCAAAGTGACACTTCCAGGACAGCGACACTTTGCATTTAATATGTTCAATTTAAGATTTATAATGATTTGCATCGTTGAAATGAAAATAATACTTGTTTTTTAAATTCTAGAAAATGTTTGCACGTAAAAATAGTCTTTTTCAGAAATTATAGTTATTTTGTTAAGTATTTCTATTAAAAAAAGAACAAATGAAATATGTGTGTACAGTAATTATTTTTTAAATATTGATTATTTAGACGCTATTGTAATTTGATCGTATTTATTGTTTTTCAGATTAAAGGTCGTGTACAATTCCGCTGCTGCGCATCGTATTTATGTGAGTTAATTAATTTTTTATTATATTATTTTTTTTAACTTGAAACACTTTGTTAAATGGATCTAAAAATCATTATTAATATATTTATTTACATGTAAAGTGTCAGACAAAAAGTGGAAACTAAAAATCCTTTTCAATCCTCTCATTTCATGAATTCATCTTAAAATAAATATCTTATCTTAAAATAAATAAGCTAAAACATATCGGGAAAAAAGACAAAAAAGAAATAGAAAATATTTTGCAAACTCGATAAGAAGCAAAAAATAAATAATGAATGATTTTTGTAAAAAAGAACTTGTTCCGAATTTTGATAAAAAATATTTCCACTTGTATTATTTATGTATATTTTTCACCACTCATATATTTTTTTATCGAGTCTGTTACGCATAGGTAAGATATTTAATAAATGCATAATCTTTTTAGAGATTCGATTTGAAAGACTCTCATTCGACAATTCAGTTCGACATCTTTTCTAATGCAATTTTTCCATTTTTTGTCGTAATAGATATTTTATTTACGCCGATTTATTAAGACTCATTTTATTTACTCTTCAGTGATACAATGTAACGCATATACAGAGTATCACGATGCAATGCGACCAAATTAGATCGTACAAGTCGCTAACAGAAACAGAAATATTTGCCAGTTTAAGTCTAATAAATCGACAGTTATACCGACATGAGATACGATACGCATCGAAATAGTATTCGTAATGATATTAATAACTTCGTCTCGTATTGACAGTCATTAGATGTCCGTTAAACGTTGATGTATGTTTCCACTTCAATTATTGTTGTGAAACACAATATCACAAAGGAGAGAAAATAAGAAACAAAATAATAGAATAGTGAGAGATGAAAAAATAGTATAGAGAGAAAATATCTCGCATATCATGCAATATTTGAATGGTGTCAGGTTTTACGCGAATAATTATTTCACTTCTCAGTTATGTGAGCTCGATTAATCTTTAATTTAATTTAATTTAAATTTGATTTCCGAACCGTTTGCTCAAGACACTTCCAAGTGTTTCACCCGATAGACTTTTGAGACAGGTTCAAATAAACTATAAATACGGGCCTAAGATCTTTCTCACCTGATTGATGATCGTATTCCCCAATGTATCTCCTCGTCAGAAATCTCACTGTCAATGCTGAAACATAATGGAAATATATATACTGGCGTATATAGTTCAAGCGTGACATAATTATGTTGTACGTGGTATAATTGAGTTGGCAAACTATAATGACAGGCTACTCGCGCAACGTCGCGCCTCGGATTCGTATGCATCGCGGTGATCTACATTTCATCAGTTTGTTACAGTCGCATCTATTTATGCACGAGAAAATCAACTCGAAAATACTGTTTCTCAGTATAATTGTTGTGCTATAAACAATATCTAACCAGACGTAAAAGAAATTCAAGAAATAGTAAAATTGAATCTATGTAATTAGATTCAATTCCCTTGTGTAATTATATGTCCCTGTGTAATTTTTATCTGCGCAGCGAAAGTTCATAAATACATTATGAAATTGTATGTATATATATATATATATATATATATATATATATATATATATATATATATATATATATATATAACCATATTTCAATTCAATAATAGACAAATAGACTCATATAATTCTTTTCACATAGAAATTTAAAAAGAGATCAATATTTTGTTACATGAAATATTTTCTCGTTGTTCCAATACTAAACGTAACAGTTTTCAATTGTGAGAGAAAACTTACGCTGGATCTGACAAATAGAAATATATCTATAGACGAAACGTTCACTGTTTCTACGGCACTTAATCTTCGGCGCACTATTGAAGCGATGTCCGTTCCATTAGTTTCAATGTTTTGCGTGAAAGTGATGAAAAGAGGTTGATCTCGCGCTGACACGTGATCTTCTCGATATGATACTGCAACTGAACATATTGCGATTCGATCGGGAGAAACGAGAGCTACAACCTAGTGACACGCTTTGAGTATACCATACTATTTTTACCACGAACCCGAATCTACCACGGCGCCACAAAACCTTGCGTGATGCATTAACGCCATCGTAGTTTATTTCAGTTTAAACGTGTCCAGTGGATACACGCTTTCTTTTTGAACCGCTTTACATCGAGTAATGTCGACAATTAATCCGAGTTTAATTTTTTTACTATAAAGTTAACATTCCGAAAAATTAATAAATCAATTTGGAACAGTTTAAAAAAAAGTGATTTAAAAAATGGGAAAAGACAATTTTCAGACCAAATTTAGTGCAATAAATTTATTAGTTTATAAATAGATTTGTGCAAATATAAACTAAACGAATGTACAAAAATTTCTTGAGTGTAGATATTAAAATGTGTGGAATATATATATGTAGTGTGTAAATATGTATATATAGTTTAAAATATAGATCAGTTTTTTGATCGACACAAACACGTGGATGTTTCGAAGGTCAGCAAATTTATAAGCGATTAGTTTATTTGCATCCGAAATTTGTAAATCAAAATTATTGAAATCTTTGTTTCTTCTCGATTTAATCTCAATTAATATCAGTAAAAAAGAGTTTAGAATTTAGTTTTAAATTCTCAGAGACTTTGAATTTTCATGATTTTGTTATAAAATAAAAATTATATTTTTAGAACATTAAAATAATAATTCTTAATTAAAAACAGATAAATACCGTACCAAAAAAAGGAAATGTGATATTTTTCGAAACAAATTTAAAATATATCTGTAAAATTAAAATAATATTTTTGAATTATTTTTGCGCTTGGATATTATTTATTTAATATAAAATACATATGATTATTGTATTCTTTATGTATAATACATCACACCAAAGAGATATAAAATATTTTCTACATGCTGTTATAGTATCTTTTTAATATTTGCATTGTTTGAAATGTAGAAGAAATAATTTTTTCCCGATATGAAGTTTCACTCGTAGAGAAATATTGTGGAAAGCATAACGAATCGAGACTCGATGATGATCCAAACTGGATTTTGAAGTAAAATTTTATAAATAGCAGCCACGTATTTTGTAGTCAACAGAAAAGACGCACAGTTCTGGCGAGGACGGACCAATTATTTATTCACCTATGCTTTTACACTTGCCATTACCAAAAATACACACAGTTAGCTACTCTCAGGGTTCTCAACGTATATTCATACATCTTCATGCATCTTCATCACTCGGAATGTGATTCGTACTATTTGTACTTGAATTTAGAGCATCGATTTACTGCAGGATTATTTCTTTCTCAAAATACATCTCCTATTTTTATTCTCTCGTACTTCTCTTTGCAATTGTTTATTCATAAAATTCTTCTATTAATGATCAGAACTAGAAAACATTTGTATTTTAGTTAAATGAAGAAAATCTAAGAAAAAAATGTAAGCGTTATTTTTTTATGTGGAAATTCAATATTCTTTTGTGAAAATTTTATTATTAATAATTTGACTGTTCTCTCTATTAGAAACAGCAGTCTGTTTATTGTTATGCTGCTCAGTGATTGCATTTTTATAATTTGTAGCACTTTTATTTAATTTTATTACATTAATATTAATATTTGCATTTTATGAAAAGTTCTATTTTATGTTTTATTATGGATTTATTATGGAAGTTTTATCAAAATACATTTACACTTACCACTTTTGCCGACTCCTGGTGCTCCTATTACAGCTACTTTAACTTCGCATAGCGAACTCTTCTTTCTTCTGATACCTCTAATCGCATTAGACGTCATACTACAAGCATTTGTTACTGTAAAAAAATAAATTAAAATAGTATTAAAACTACCGAAAATATCTAACAAATCTAAATATCTAAGAGAGTTTTCAAATGCATATTAAATTATTTTTTGTCAAAGAAAATATCGTAAAAACATAAAAATAATTTTTAATACTCTACTATTACAAAATAAAAAATATTATACGTTTTTACAAAAAGACAGCAATTTGTATAAAGGATAGTCATTACTACTATTTTTTTATTAACATTTTATTATGAATATTATATTATTAATTTATCATTAATAAGTTAACTTTTGCTAATTATAAATAATGATTATTCTCTCTCTCTTTCTCTCAATATTACTATTATGATAAGTTTATGTGCTTGTACTAAATTACATTTGAAAAGAGGGACTATCTGCACTTATTGTTAAACTGTTTTGCACTTGTTAAACTTGCTATTGTTAAACTTGGTCGTGAGATTAGTTCTGTTGTGTTTTGAATTACCAAACTGTCTGTTTACCGGGTGTTCCATTTCCTCTAGTGAGTGATAAAAAAAGCGAAAATTTTTACAGCACTTTGTGGCATCCGCCGCTTGTTTCTCTTTGCGCGTGTTTGAATAAGTTGCGCTACACTTCGAAAGAAGAAGGGAGCGGTAAGAGTGCCTGCCTAGAAACGAGAGAAAGAGAGACAAAACGAGGAGTGGATAAGAAGAGAAGGCAAGATGTGACGGGTACATTAATAGAACGGTTTGCACACACATGTTCCGTGGAATCTCGGGAATTTCTTCCACTATCTAACAATGTACCGGGATTACAAATACCGGGACCGATAACACGGTTTATTATGAAATTTCCATGTAATCTTGTGTGCGATGGCGTAGATTCGACATCACTTCTAATCGAATTCATTAATGTTTACAGCGACTATTTAATTATAACATATCTTAAATTTATGATCACTAAACAGTTAGTGAATCTTCAAATAACTAGCTAGCGAAACTAGCACAAATGTCTGTTAATCTCTAAAACGTTAAAGAATGCACCGATACTTGGCGACACACTTTCCTGATGCACGTTAATGGGTCTTGGAACATTTCATCACATAACAAAATAACCGTATAGTGTAGATATAAATAGATCGTAAAAATATACCTATGAATATACTTAATGTAAGTAGGTATAGTACATAAATAAATATACTTGTTTGCGAGAGATATTTTCTTTCTTTCATTGATTAAGTGTAAAACATTTTTTTATCTGTTTTTCCATCTATTTTATAATTTGATAGCATGAAAAAAATTACCACACATTTAACTATAAAAGTGTAAAATAAATAAACTGTACAGAAAAATGCAATCGAATTTTTGTTTCGAAAAACTCTACGTTTAAATTATATTCTTAAGCTAAATTAAACTTTATACTCTCTGGTATCATGTAAAGATACACATGATTAGTGATATGTAATGATTTCGATAAATGATAATCTTTTTCATTTCACAATGAAAGGTTGAAATATCGATCATCTTATGTCAGCCTATAGGCAAATATACAAGGCCTATTATACTTTACTATATGTATATAACATATTCTGGAACTTACCAGGTCAGTTAAAATACACTTCGCTATAACACTATTTTTTTATTGCTCCGTTTTGCACGCTCTATCGATTCATATCGCGATCAACTGTTCGTCGAATAACGATAGGAATGCATAGTTCTTGAATATGAAATACAGAACGTTTCGTTGAATTATCTATTGACAATTAATTTGAAAATCAAAAGATCGTACGCGCGTAATGCAGACTTGCCACTGACGATAAGTCATAGCAAATCTGTTTGCTGAATCGTTCGACTGAATCATAAGGAGACGGAAGAAAGTAGATTAGCTGATGATTGCTATCACGTGAATGGCAATAATTCCATTCGAATTCGCGGCTTTGTGAACCTCCGTGGCTGTTGGTCTCAGCGCGACTGTCTCGCCCCATTCTCTTCTGGTAGCTCGCGAGGCCCGCCGATTCCTTTATTGCTCTTAAGCCATGTACATGCGGTACCCACTTCCGGTACAGATGTGCGCGCAGAAGGTCGAGATTCGAAACAGCCAAGCCTCACGTACGTGCCATCTTCACGTCAAGATAAAATTGGAGTGGACGTACGCGCTACGACGCGATGGAAAATCGGGATGTAACCAATGTTTCCTAGAAATGTAGAAACTTCGCCAAATGCTGATTGAATCACGATTAGTGACGCTTATAAAAGTCGTTATATTAAGTATAAGTTGTTCTTAGTAAACGTTATGTAACTGCTAAAGCATCCAATTTAGCAATTATATGTATACAATGTTTTTAAATATATTAGTTTTTTTTTTTTTACGAGAATTTGAATAAATAAAAATGTAGCTGATAAAAAATTTTTTATGTTTGTAAGTTACTAAAAATTACTTTTTAGAAGCAAGATTTTTGATAATAAAATTATGAAATGTATGTATATGTGTGTAAACATACATGAATACTAAATAGATACTTTATTTAGATATTATATATATATATATTTTTTTAAATTTTTTATATTAAGAGTGGGAATGAAGAAAAGAAAGAATATATATATAAATTTACTTCAATTCATTTATTCAAACTTATACAAATAAGAAAAAGATGTCAGTGAGAGTAGTTGTGCAAAAATCGATAATATCGACAATAAATCGACAATAAAATATTATTGTATCATCGATTAACAATTTACTACGATCTTAAAATTATTGTTACTGTGTGAGGTAAAAACATAGATATCTGCATTTATCGACAGTCTCGTGCTTTACTGCTGCAGATACAATTTGCTCGTTTCAGGGAGCCACATGTTAGTGGACTTGAAAATCTCTTCCTTTCCGACTTCATCAATTTGTTCTTGGTTGTCTCGTCTTGATGCCTCTGGGCAACCACCAAATAACCAGTTCACAACTCGCAACAAAACTAGTTTGATCCGATCTGAATAACAATTTAATTAATTCTTATTCTTACAAATTTCCTTAATATTAAGTTGCGCGCGCGGGTGTATTGCTCTACAATAATTATTATAATGAATTATTATATCTTTTTAATAAGTATTTTTATAAGCTTTTGTATTTTAACATTATAATTAAATATATCATTTAATTTCGGAAAAGTTATTACGAAATTATATGTAAATACATGAATGTATTAAGAATATAATTTCTAAAATTAAAAAAGTTTATATTGAAATTAATTGTTTATTAGAATAAAAAAGAGGAAAAGATAATTAAATTTATTTCAAAGTATTGCATATTAAATACTTCCGCATAATAATCTGAAAATAGATTATATTATATTTTGTATTGTGAATTCTATTATTATATACTTACTCTTTGTAATCGATGAATTTTTATAACATTCGTGAGTAAAACTCTTCATATCATAAAGAAATTGACGGTTTTCTTTTCGAAGTTCATCACGTAGCTCTCGCTTTATCAATAATTTCTCTGTACATAGTAAATTGTTAATCTAATTTTTTTATTATATAACACACGTGCGAAATAATGTAAATTACCATAATGAGGATTCATTTGCTTGTTCGTAATCCTTGTCGCACAATCTTTACTTGATTGTTGGGAAGCAATTGCAATTTCCTCAGGCTTCTAAAAAACACGATAGTCTTTTAGTATTGGATTACGGAATAAAATGTTATTCCAATTCCAAGAAAATAACATAAGGTAATCAATCTGAAAACAATAATTATATTTTGTAATTTCTATATGACCTATTTCACTTATAATAGTCTCTTATAATGATTTACAATTTCAATTGCTGTAACGTAAAATTTATATAATAGATATTTATACAATATAATAATTGCATATAATATATAATAATTGCATGTAATATATAATAATTGCATGCATACATACCACATAACCAAAATCTTGTTTATTTTGTAATTTTTTATCAATATCGATGTCATTTACGTCCTCTTGTTTTTTGGATGCAATCTTGAATTCTCTGAAACACATGACATTTTGAAAAATTTTCTTTCTTATTTTATTGTTCTTATAAAGTTCTTCTTTGTTTTCTTGCAATTATCACTATTGTGTTATAATTTATTTATTCAAAGACTGACTAATTAATTTTTTTTAATTATTCCGAAACTTCCGTCATCAATAATTATTACTAATCTAACTATATTCTTGATTTACTGCCTTCGTACATTAATTTGTGTTTGGCGTAATTTTTATCAATAACTTCTGAAACTGTGCTGGAATCTATTTTCTTGTTCCAAGAATTTTTTTGTCGCAAATCAATATTATTTTTTAATTTATCCGTCGACATTGTATACGTTGCGGTTCTTATTTCCGGAAAAGTAATTTGAGAAGTTACCACATTGTTTTTTTCGCATTTTTCATCGGTTGTCGTTATCTGTTGTGGGCTGTTGCTATAAGTATTGATATATTTTTATCCTTACATAAACATTTCGTAATAACGATTATATTGCATAATATTGCACGAATTCTTGCGTAAAGATATAGGTATTTTTAAGAAAAATGATACAATCAATCAATCAGCTATCAAGTATACGCTTATTTGTACTTTCCATCAGTTAAATGACATCTTAAAGTAAAATATGGACAAAAAATCAAATAGTAATTTGGCAGTACGTGTTTTATCGAAAATTTAACAATGATAATTATGTAAATTGATATAAAAAATTAATATAAAACAATTGTATTTGATATGACAAACGTACATGGTTGACATCACTGCATCGAACTCCGGTAATATATCGTTGACTGCATTTCGGTGACGATTGTGTCGATGACGCTTCTCCTCAATGTGCTTTGTGCAATATTTCTTATTTTTGTTTCTACGAGATGTTTACATATTATAAACTATATTTGGACATTAATCTTTGCGGCCCGTTAATATTTGCATAATAAAGCAAATGAAGCCGCATTTTTTATACAGATTATACTTTCGTAAGTTATTAGCCAGTTTAGCCAGTTTATTAGCCAGTTTTTCATAAATAGAAAGAATAAAGTATCTATGCAAAAATATAACTGACCTTATCGATTTATGGTTACCGTTGTCAAAGTTTATTTTGTTACTGTACTTTTGTCCATAATTCCTTACATCTTCTTCGTATACTTTTCGATATAATTCTTGTATTTTTAGTTCTTCATTTTGATCATTTCCGTCTTCCGCTTTTATCTTTTCATTTACAGTTCCGTTCGTATTTAAGGCAAACTTTAAACCGTTTGCAACAGTATCTATCAAGATGCAACATGCTCTTCGAGCATCTAAAAAGGCATATGCATAATATAATATATATTTAATATGATTTATTTATATATATATATATATATATATATATAAAAAATTTTGAATTTTGAATTCCATTCAATTCACTTTATTTTTTTCTATGACTTAATGAAAAGAAAATTTAGCAGAAGTAATTTTGAGAGTTTTAAAACTGATTCTTTCTTAAAATAAAATATATCGAAATGGTTTAAGTAGGTTATTATCACTAAAAATATAAATAATATTGATCTACAATATTTTGAAAACAAAATACACGGAAATTTATTAGGTTAGAAAATATTTATGTGATATAATATTATTTTAAATTTTAATGTCTAAAAGTTAATCAAAAATTAAAAGCAATAATAAAGTTCTCTTTCTCTCTTTTTTTCCTCTCTCTTTTTCCCTTTCTTCTCTTTCTTTCCTTTCACTCGAGATTTTTCCTTTTCCTACTTACATGAACGTGACTTGGGCACATAATACAAAATGACGCCACACAACATTAACGCGATTAACGAGAGTCGCTTCAGGTAGATGATCCACTCAAGTACACAGAATTTCTCGTCGAAATAAGCTGATGAGTAAAGAAGGAAGTTATTTGGTCGACGAGAGAGGACATCACTTTCTCTTACCGTATCCATTCCGCGATTTGGCGTACACGCATTGCGTAGCAAACGTGACGGTGAGGACTATAGATTTTACAGTAGACGTTAAATGCATTTGTTTAAATATTATTTTTCATTATTATTATTTCAATCGTTAATCAAAGTATTCCGGAAGAAAGGGAAAAGGAGGAAAGAACTTGAGTGACACACGCGTTCTGAAGCGATGTCCGTTACAACGTAAGAGGCAATTTCACTTCGTCTCAAGCGTTTCCAGTTATGTCCATCTTACGCCTTAATTATGGTTGATCGTAACGGCTAATATGGCGATAAGGCAATCACACCAATAGTTATATCACACACGTTTACGGGATTTTCACTTCGTAATTATACAGACGTGTCACGTAAAAAGATAATAATACGTGTAAGATTCATATCTTAATTTTTTATTTTGCTCTGAGTACTTTACAATATAATACAAAGGAAACATATCATATGTATTTTACCGTCTTTACTACAATCTAACGAGGGTGGGTTACACGCACGTACACATACGAGAAAAATATTTCATATCACGGGTCGGTGCGATTGGGATAGCATAGCGTGCGCAAGCGGGGATTCATACTACTCGCTAAATAGCATCTCTTTAAAGCAACATTGCTTCGTGACTTTCGGAACTATTTGGGGACTGTAGTCTCCAAAGAGGTCAATCGAACAAGAAGCGATACAGCGCCTTGCGGACTATCTAAATAATAAAACTTAAAGGTACTCTTTACGAAATACTGTTTAATTCGATGCAGGTAAATTCTAAATTAAATGTGACAAACCGATAAGAAAATATTCGCTAAACCCTCATTTCTTATCGGCTAGTCCGGAAGAACTGCCCTACGACTCCATATAGCCGCCATATAACAATTAATTCGCGAAAGAAGAGAATACTGAAGGCTCACATTTGAACAACAAATTCTATCACGATGAGGAATCAATCCCGCGAGTTTTATAAGTTCTACAAGACTACGATAACTCTTAGCGACAACCATCGCACGTTATAACTCTTGCTAAATGTAGACTGCACTACGAAATATCGGGGCAGATGCCAGTGTTTGCTGGATTAAGGACATTTATAACATGTAATAACGTAAAAATACACTATTGCATAATAGAATAGAACGAAATAATAATTAATAATAATATAATAATAATAATATGAGAATCTCTTATACGCGTGTACGCATAGCTATTGGTACAAAAATAGAATGGTTATTGAAAGATAACCTTGTGATATGTATTTCCGCTCATTTGGCATTTCGTAAAAATATTCGAAAACAAGAGATTGGGCTGTCACGAATTACTTAATCCACAACATGACTCATTATTCAATTAAGTTGTATGATTAGCTTGACGAAATGTAACACTAATAGATACGCAATGTAGGCTACATCAAAGATTCTTCACTCTTTACATGCATAATTAGTGCACATACACGCGTATAATAACGCAAATGAACGATTTTATACACGAAATGAGGAACGAATTACGCAATAAAAATGATAACTATAAGATAATGTGTTCCACCGAACCTGGAAGCTGAAACCTTGATGCAATTAAAAATGTTTTTCTTATTTGAAATCTTCCACATCAAAACAAATAAATCTTATAATTTTCTTAAAATCACTAATCAAACACGTTTTCGAAACATATCATTAAAAGACTCATTAAGTTTTATTACTAGGAAAAATGTTTTTTATAACATGATTAGCTGTTGTTTGATAGATTGTTGAAAATTATTGTCATCAAAGAGTTCGATTTAATTGGTTAGATGCATGACTGATTTCAAGGTTCGATGGTTCGCAAAAGGAAACGAAGACGCGGAAGTTTTCATTCTTACGCGAAGTGTCTCGCTTTCATTTTGTTGACGGCATTCGTAAGGTGGGTCATCTCGGTATTGAGTTGGGAAATCAAATTTTCCAATCTATCAACACTGTCGAGGACTTCGACCCGTTGCGTATGTGGATCGAACCTGACCTCAAATGGTCGGCTCATAGTGGCCACCTGTAAGAGAAACCAAGGTTCGTGATTAAGCTCTCATCTATTAAGAAATAACAGATAGCGGAAGTGAATAGACACTACTTTACTTGTAATAAATAAAAATTAAAAATATTGAAGAACTCAAGAATTTACAAAAAAAAAACTTCTACTTGAATTATATTATTTTCTATTATTTTCCAGTTTATCAATAAGTGTAGCGAAAATTAAATTAAATTGATCTTAGCAAGTTTCAGAAAAGAAATCAAAATCCATTTTGCAGACAAAACTTTTATTCGAACATAATGGATATAAATTAACTTTTTCGTACTTACCCAACGACGGAATTTCTCCTTAGCATCCTCAAAACTCTCGGCCACGTAATATATCGGCTGGTATTCTTGATCTTGATATTTCTGGAGAGCAGTAATTGACGGATCGAAAGCTCGATGCTCGCACTTATCGCTCAATGAGTGCAAGAGTTCGCCGTAGGCTGACAACAAGCCAGCACCGTAAGCCTTGACTTCGGAACCTTCCTTACAAAGACCAAACTCAATCGTGAACCAGTAGATGGTTGATAGTTTTTCGATTTCTTCGTCCGAGGCGCCGAGAGACGCCAACCCAATTTCTTGCGAAAATTGAGCAAAACTGGGATCGGCCAGAAGTGGCATATGGCCTAAGAGCTCATGAATGCAATCTCTGCAAATAAAATAGAATATGTAAATTTAAAGAACGATGCCATGTACTCGTCTTTCACATCCTTAAATTTCTTCGTTCTATATCTTTATTTCGTGTGTTTAAATTTACTTTCACTTAATTAATTTTAGATGTAAAGATTTTTAACTAAATCGTTGCAATATTTAAATATACGTAATTTCACATCAGTAGAATTTTAACTTTTAGAATTTTACATTAAGTAAATTGAACATACTAAAATTAATTAAGATACGTCATCAGATAAATGGTGCGAACTCAAGAAGCCATTCCATTCTTGCTATCTGTATAGTTCTTGGAAATCATATTGTGACATGGATCGCTACGCAGAGAAACGAGTTCGTAACTGTGGAACTGAGTTATCAACGCCATCGTGTCGTTAAAAGCCAATTAGAGTTCCATTACGAGCTTAGAGAGGCGCGGTAATTCTATTATCATCGTTCTCTGCGTACCACGGGTACAGGTTCCCGTCATAACGCAATATCGATTGCCCTGCAGTTTGACACGAAGGGACAGCTGTGATGCGGAACCAGAGCAACCTTTACAATGCCCGATTTTTATGTAAAGATGCGTTGCAGCTTTGTACCTTCGATGCGATATTTTATCGAGTTTCATTATATCCTAGTGTGTCATATATAGCATGTTCTTTTTATCTATATGCTTTATATCTATATATCTATATATAGTTTCCATAAAATTAATTATAAAAGTTTCTGCATAAAATGACTTATAAGTGACATGTAATATATTTAAATTTAATCTTTATCAAAACAAAAACAAAGCAAGACAATTAAGAACCTAGCGCAGTAGTTGGGATAACGCATATTTAAACATATTTAAAATTATGCAGAAAGAAACCGATTCTTTATTCTAATCATACGTTCGATCCGTTTTTTGGATCCTTTTCGATACATAGAGACTCGACATGATGATCTCGTTTGATGATTTTGAAAGACGAAGTTATTTATTATATGTATTTTACAACGTTTATAATATTCACTGGCTTCTTGTATGTTTTTCTTGTATTTTTCAAATTCTCATCAGATTATTATGTTTTTTATATCTCTAGTGGATCTTTAGTGGACTAAAGAGGAGATTCGAATTAACGAAAGTAAAAAAGAACAAAAATTATTATTGAATTATTATTATTAAAGCACTTACGGTTCGGGAGTGTGATACGGGCTGTTGATATGGCGGACGTATTGAGTGCTCTGGAATATTCTAAAAGCAAGACTGGACAAGAAGTCCCGCGCCGTCAAAAGACCGGCGGCTGGTCGAAGAGTGAATCCTGTGTTCTTCTTCAAGAACTCGCTGACTTCCTGCAATTGCGGTATACGGTGGGACTCGAAGATCCTCTCCTCTTGTAATTTTTTAAAAACTCTCTGGTATTCTATACACGCGTGTTTCGGCACCAGGTCCACCACAGTGCTGAAGACGCGCGACCAAGTTTCGTTTTCCGTCTCGGTGTAAGGAATGCAAGGTATCGGGTCTCCATACTTGTAAGCGAAAGCAATTTCGGCAATGACCTTGCGACGAGCGCGATATTCTTTGTCGGCAAAACCCGGGTGACTCATGTCAAGATCCGGCTCGTACTTGGTCATCAGATGGTTACAATTGTCGAGATCAGAGGCGTGACGGGGGAACCAGGGATCTTTGATGCTAACGGAATTGTCGGCAAGCAGGCTCACACCGTCCAAGGCCGAGCTTTGTCGTAGATTTCTAATTAGCTGCAACAGACTCTGTCTGTTCATGTCAATCTTGACCAAAACCTCAAATTGTAGACTCTCCTTTTTGGAAGGCCGTGATTCGACATGAGTGATCGTTCCCTTGAAATTTTCGATTGTCTTCAGGATTCTGCCCAGAGACCCAATGCCCTCTCTCAATCTCAATACCAGCGCCGCTTTCTGCACGCTGTGCTCGCTATCCGGAGATTCGGCTATAGTTTTCGCAAGCACCACTTCCTCTTCGGTTAGTCCAGCATCTGCGGAAAGTCGAACATTGTTCAATTTTGATAATGACATCAAAATTCTTTCTGAATAAACATGAATTATTTGTCAAAACGATTGCCAAGATTTTTCTTAAAAAGATTTTTATCGCTAAGTGACATCGTTCTATAGATTCGATATTTGAGAGATTTTGTTGAGTTTAATGATATATATAGTTAGAATGAGAAAAGCGATTCGACTTATGAGAAACTTTCTTAGAAACGATTCTTTTTGGCCATAATTTTTCATGAGTATCCTAAGTGACTTCCGCGGACGGTAATAATCGAGCAATTCAAAGTCCATTTTCGCATAGCGCTTTACCGTCACGTCGGAAATAGCACCGTCTACTTGGTGACGCAAGGGCAACGGAAAAGTGGCAAAGTAGCCGTCATTGTCGTGGGCGCGGACGTGCTGGCGAGATGGAAGGTAACGCGAAAAGGAATAACCACGTTACACATTTACTGCGGCAACGCAAGGTCGCTTGTGAAATCTCGAGAGAGCCTCTGCTCCAGTAATACGATTCTAAATGTACAAAGCGGCCGCGGAGGCCGAAGACGGGTTGGAAAAAGACGGAAATAGCTCGCGGACGGAATTCACCCCAAGAGTCGACCCCCGAGCCCTCGCCCTGGTCGACTGTCGACAATGGCGATCGTTTCACCCTCCATTTACCGCCTCCTCATTTTTTTACTGTGCACCATACGCGTATCTTCTTCGCACGCAATCATCCACTTCCTGTTTCACTTCTATTGCGCAACGTGACATTTCGCGACATGAGGATTAGATGCAATTACGATCGGGGGATAAAAGATGTACTTACCATCATCGTCATCATCATCCGGTTTTCCATCGCTGTCTGATGAAGCCTCCGCTTTCGCTTCTGAAAGTTATAAGTTCATGCTCATGCTATATACAACATTTATGCATTCTTGAATACTTGGCGGCAGATGCATTTGACGTCAATCAATTTCACATTATAGTGAACATCGTAAATATTATATGTGTCATAATTAAATTTAAGTACATCAAATAATAAAGTAATTGTATTAATGATAACAATTAACGCGAGTATGTCATATAAAAATGCATGCCTCAATTATTCAAAAATCGTTATGAATTTTACAACATCGACGTACAAACCTTCCTTCTTTGCTGCGCAAATTAATGACTCCACCTGTTCGTCGTCACTTGATGAAACATCGACATAATGCTCTCCCTGTTGTTCTTGAGCACAAGTAATTGTCTGATCCGCGTTCATGTCTATCCGATACAAAGAAACAAGTCATGCAACATTAACATCTTCTATGTGCATACATTGTCTCGCTATGCGTATGACTTACGTTGACAAAAAGATACATTTTATTTGTCAAATCTTAATAGTAAACATGTACATTTCTCTACACAAGAATATTCATATAAATATGATATTTTATAAGTAAATCATGCATACATCTAAACAGAAATATTTGTTTCTATACATCAAGTATTCTACAAGTTGACGCAATGTAGTTGATATTAAAATATATGATATTAAAAAAGTTAATTATACCAAATTCGTAAGACTCACCATTCGCTCGTTGTCGAGCTTCCTCAAGTACACTTTGCTTCGTCTGTTTGACGACCAGCGTCTCAAAACGGGCATCGTCTACGAGAGAACGTCGTCGCGCTGGGTACCCGTTCTGAAAATATAAATGCAAAGTATGTGATTTATGTACATGTATATATAATATATAAAACCACGATTAATAAAAAATTCATTTAAAAATATTGAAAATATCCATATTATTTCTGTACGATTAAATTTTGAGTATTGATGTACCGTTCTATTGTATTCTCGTATCTTATTGTTGACGAACAATTATAGATATAATTTAGAACTTTAAAGGGCGGATATCCTGTCGTTTTGACTAGCCAGGTTCCGATTTCCGTGGTCTGTTCGTGGCAACCTTTGACATGAGACGAAACGGAAATCTAACCCATCAATTCGACCAAGCGCCGCTTAAATAAGGTAACGAACAAAAGGCTCGGAAATTAATTTTCGTGACTTCCATCCTCCTGTCGTTGAAGTATCGGAAATGAATTAATTCCGGTGGAGGAACAGAAAGGAGCTATCGTTCAGTTCTTAAAAGAAGATAAATTTTATTTCTCTTATTATCACTCCTCTAATTAATATGCCATTTATTTTGCAATTTAATGAAAAAATTTTATCCGATACTTATGTCTCTCTACATGAGTATTTTATATCAAAATTTCATATAGAAATATTTAAAATTTTATTCCCGAGTGAAGAAATAATTGAGTAAGTCTTGAAAGACAAAGATTATAATAGGCGTTCGATTTGGCAAAACAGACAAGCATGCGCTACCGATCATTCAAATTCCTGGCTGTCGCTACGTATATAGTACCACGTTGGAGACCCAGTTGCATTTTCCAACAAAGTCATCGGTTGGCATAGTTTAGAGAAAGCGTTTAGCAATCCCTTAACAACGCGTATCGTTAAGTGGGCCAAGTACTTTACCGATGGAATGGATGACTATGTCGGGAAATTGCGACACAACGCGATTATCGAAGGAACGGCAAACGCGTGACAAATCTCATCCAAATGCATCGATAAAGTCACGAATTAATTAATTCCTATCGTAAAACTGTCCGGAGTTGTCAGCTATCTATGTAAATTGCGACTGTCGTATGCGAAAGTGACGAGTATACGTAAATATTTGTCGATTAGACAGCTGATGTGCGAGACGGTGACTGGCCGTTCGAGAAATAAAGAATGAAAACTCGGCAAATAAACGATGCGAATGTCCAATCGAGCAAATAGCAAGTACCGTAGGAATGTTGTTTCCGACCTTGTGGAATCGCACGAACGTACGGCCGAAGATGCAAAAGAAACGACCTCGAATCAGCAGGTCGAATAATTATCTACTATGTAGCGGAGGAGTCGCATTTGTAGATGAACAGGATCTCTCTTTCCTCTTATGTGTCAATTTTATTCCAAATGCTCATCGTAATGTTTTTATTTGTTTAATGTCTAATTAGTAGTTTTTCAATATTCTTGAAAAATTAAATAATGTGATATAATATGATGCATGTGGCATCTTAATTAAATAATATAAAATTCTGCTTGATTTTATTAGTTTAGTAAGAAGTGCTTAAATAATTATTACAAATAATAGTAGTAGATTAAATCGGAATGTCTACACCGAATTAGTCATATTCAGGAACATCAGATTTTGTGATCGTTCTATTGAAAGTTTTGATTTATTTTATTTGTTTATTATATGAATAAGTGTTTCTAATGTGTTTCGAACATCAAGCGAATGTCAAGTAATTACGATACTAATGTCTTATGGATAACATAATCAAGGTTGATCATTAAAATTGTGCTTGCATGACTTAGCTCGTTACGATTGTTATTGCCCAATTATTCGAGTGAATTATGCTATCGCAATTGATATTTTTATTCATCTATCTTCAACAATCATAAAAATCATATTTATCGTTTGTTATTTACTGGTTTAACGATAATAAAAATCGAAATATTAGTAGCAAGCTACAAGAAATCATCATGAAATCGGGCATATATTATTTACATGATATCATAATTTATTCTTCAATGATTAATTCGATCTCTATCGGTATAACATTTGTAATCTTTGTTTATTTCTTTAAATCACAAAAAATTTCTATGTTTTTAGAAGCCCTTGCAATGAACGAAAACATATACAGAAAATAATAATACGACAAGTATTATTTCTTCGAACGTAATACAAAATTAAGTGAGTGAAAAACATCGATGATACCCTACTGGAATTTATCTTTGCGTACCAATTCCTACGTACCAATTTGAACAAGAAGCTCGTAAAATTGCAATTGAATTCGTAGGCGAGATACATAATGCTTCACACATGCATCGAAAACTCGCTTAACACGATCCATCTCCCCTGGAAGAGAGACGCTGCGGTTCAGGCGAAACAGACAGCATTTAAGCAAAACTGTGGATAGTAAATTCGCGTTATGCACATATATGAACACACGCACGCGAGTTGCACACATGAAGGATAGTTGCGAATGCAACAAGTGCAAGTATAGCGGTCCGAAGGCGAATAACGGGTGCAGCATTCAGGGCCTGTCTCTCTCTCTTTCTTTCTTAACTGCTCTATACAATCACTTCACTCTCATATTTATAATATATTCATAATTATCATGCCACGAGGCCAGAGATTGATTTTGCAACGGCGACAATATAATCCTGCTCAATACGATCGATTAGCAATAGCAGCCTTGATACCAAGAGGCTATCAGAGTGCTACCAGATCGCACGTCGTCGTAGAATCGCAAACAAGTCCGCGATAATTCTTTCACGAGTTCGCCGATCTCTAATGTTATTCTGTAAGCGGAGTTTAAGCAAGACCGAGTGGCCGAGTGAACGGATGTTTCTAAAGCAGAGTGATTAGAGAAAAACAATCCATAATCGTGCGTGATCATCAATCGCTATACACATCAGGATTGAAGAAGAATCAAATCAGAACACAAAAATCGACACAATACAAGTTTCATCGTGATTGAAAAAGTAAATAAAATTTTGGCCACATACAAATTAATTAATTAATCTCAATTAGATAGCAACGTTGTTTAGCTCAATTAGATAGCGACGTTGTTTAGCCTTTATCTAGCTTAAATCATTTAAATCATTGGTTAAATATCCGGAATGACAGAAATGCAAATTAGTATCCGCATTGGCGACGCGAATCGCAGTAGGAAATTTACTCAAGGTCGATTTACTTTTCACCCCGCGTTGCTATTGCTCGCGCGATAACTATCGATCGCGTATAACTGATTCTAGATTCGATCGGTCCAGTATCCAGATCCGGTGTGTGCGCACAAGTTCCGTTTGAATAAGTCAGACTCGTCATGATCGTCAAATAAATAAAAATCGAAGTTAATACACGTGTAATTTAAAGCGAGCAAGTGTCATTGTATCGATATTAAATCGAAAATATTAAATGTGTATTATATAACTACGTGCGTTTACTTCGAAGATTTAAAGCACAACAGGAAGACACTATTCGCTGGAATTGAAATCGCCAAAGTCCAGCAAATGCTTTCTTTCAGATAAAAGAATGTAATTGAAAGATTTAGATTATTTAGAAGAATCTATGATTTTTGAAAAAATATATAATAATATGATTATGTGTATATATATATATATACAACTATTAAGTTTTCATTTAATACAATTTTAAATTTCACTAATTAGTGAGTTACATCCATCTATGAACATTAGTGATCCATAGAATGTGCAGAGAAAGCGTAAGGTTAACCAAGTCGTCACATCGAAGTGACGTGTCCTCGTACTTACACAGACAGATGCAAATAACAAATCATACAACGCTTGTTAGAAGAAATCCGGGTATCACCTTGAAAAGGAAGACTAAATTCAAAACATCCACACGTTTAAATATTAATTTAAAAAATTATTTTGTTAGGGAATATTACTACCGTCGGTAACGGTATCTGATACGCAAAACACATTGAATTACATATGAATGAGGAATGCAGTTATGGGAAAAGTCCACGAGTCTATAATTAACATTCGAACCTATAAATATCAACGATTTGTAAGGTAAGACATTCAGTATTGAATGTCAATAAATCTTGATCGTTCGGAAAGTCACAGTGGGAATCGAAAAGATTAAAGTGGCGATTATATATATAATGTATGTTTAGCGTACTTGTTAAAGATATAAGTATGATATCACGTGAGAAATGAGATATAGATCTTGCCGATTATTCTTAGCCATTGTAAAATTTCGCATCGTTGTTATAGGTACGCGTACAGACGAAAAGAAGCGAATAACCTTCGTAAATGCGTCGATTATAAGTTGTCACACGATTTATTGGACGCGAATAGAAACGGAATTAACCTTGCTATCGTAATCCGTGATGCGTTATACACACGATAGAAAAATGAAAAAAAACGTAGCAACCTTGAAAAAGTATCGATTAAGATCCATTAGTGTGCAATCCTAGAGAAAAAAATACAGTTACATGAGGAAAGACGAGTTCTTGTAAGCTGTAATTTGCAAAATAGACGGATATATGTACAGTATGTATTAAAAAATACTGTTACACGTCGATTCCAGTTAATATTACATATTCGAGAGTAACTACGCAAAGACAATCGAGACAAAATAATTACAAGTCTCACATAAAACCAATTTACAATTGTTTATTTCTGGTTTGTTATAATACTAATCGTCGTGAAACATATGCAAATGTATTTTATGCATCAAGTAGAAGTGCAAACATTCGCGAGAGAAAGGGGGTGATGCAAAAATAATTTTACGATTTGCGTAACGTTTGGTTAGAAAGAAAGATGCTATTTGTCTTTCGACGAGTTTCAGATACTTGAAAAGTAAATTCGTCAAGAGAATCACCGGTTTCTCCGAACCACATCTTCCTATAATCGAAAACAGCTGACTCGTGACCGGCTACTTCCTCATGTAATCTTGTTGGTCACTCACTGCTTCTTCAGCAGATTGAATTTTTCGCGCGCGTTAAGTGCTATATATCTTGTATCAGCTGCTTTGCTCGAGTCGATACTCAACTTATGCAAATTTATATACACTAAGCAAACCAGACATTGAACGAATTATCTATTTGTATCTTTTTTATTTACGTTTTCTGAATTTAATTTAAAACCAATCTAGACAGAAAAGATTTAGAACAAAAAAAGATATCTCTATTGAAACGACAGCTTTGTAATCTTTTTTTAATTCATTATTTTACATAACTGCATTGAAATATTTGCGTACTGTTTTTATGCAAAAATTGTTTTGAAACATTTTTACTATTTCGATAAAAGGCTAGATTCTGCGAATAATTTAAAAATGTCAAGATTTTTCTCCAGACCGGTTTTAGGTTACTAAAATACCAAGATACACACACGGAAAAAAATGCTCTTCAATTAAAAAAAAAATGAAGTTGCTTCAATTAAACGTGTATGCCACGAACATAAATAGTTCATTTAATTATATTTGCTTAAATCAAATATTTAAATTATTAAAACAACTATTAGATGTTTTTTGTTCATTAATATTAATGTTGCATCAACTAAATTTATTCAACTACACTGATGCTGTTGATACAATATCATTTTTTCCGTGTACATGAAAAATTCCGTAATTAAACTCATACAAAATGTGACCTCGACAATTAAATAATCATTAATATTCCGGCAAGGTCAATAACATTGCGTAAACAGGATAATAACGCAGCGCATTTACTTTCTCTGCACGAGGACTCTTCTCCGTTTCGCCGGGCCTACGAGAGAATTTCACTTGCGTTGGTCTCCGGTTATTAAGATTGAGAAAGAGCGGAACCGACACACATGCACCTTTAAGCGATTTTCTGACGCAATTTTTTCATCCATTTCGAAATTTGTACCGTTAGTCAGAAAAATTTCGAGAATCTAATACAAAAGCAAACACTCGTACCATGTACAGAAATCGTATAATTAAGTTAGAGCGCATGACGTAGCAACCGTGAGAGACACTTGTGTCTCTATAATGAATACAAAGTACATGTAATTTTATATAATTCAATAAATAATCTACTGTTGTATATACAACAAGATCCAAGTTTTGCAATTACATTTGTCGAAATATAAGAATTCTCGTGTTAAGAAATTAGAATGACATTTTCAGCTGTCTTCAGAAATATTCGTAATGTAACAGTGATTTAAACGAACGGTTGAATTCGCGCGCTTACCAAGGTCTTTGATCGAACTTGTTGCTCTTGATATGTACATGAATAGAACAACGGAAGCATTTTAACAATAGCAAATATAACAATTTTTCACAAATAAATTGCAAATATAACTTAACCAAACATGAATTTTTGATAGAGAAACATAAATATATAAACAAAAATAAAGTATTTTAAAATATTTTATATCAAAATGTGTCTCTAATTAATATTTAACATTTTGCAAAACGTTATTTGTTCAAAAATTATATTTACCTAAAAATTTATGTATGAACTGACGCTTCCAACATTTTCTTTCATTCTCTCTCATTTTTTACAGTATTTTTAACAACTTCTGGATTATTTTTTATCGAATCTAGTTATTTATCAAATTATTTAAAATTAAGACTGTTATTTAAAAATAAAACTTACCTCAATACTGTAAGACTTTTTGATAGCGAACATTTCGCGGTTCTTCTGAGCGGCTGCGACTGCCATCATATCTTCTTTATCACTCCTCTTTTTTTGAATCTTTAATTTAGGGTACTTTTCTTGACTCGACTCGATCGACTTAGATTTTCTTTCTATCGTCTGTTCTTGGCCTGATAGTGCTTACTGGACAATGCAGTAGAAATTATGCGTGAGCTCTTCACTGCCGCTTGCAAGAAATTACACGAATGGACTCGACGTTGCGCGACTTTTTGACTTTAATATCCCGATATGCTCCGGCTATGTCCTCTTCGGCCTCGATCCGTCCGATCTGCTACGGTTCGACTACAAACGACGAGGACGTCTGCGACGACAACGAGCTTCTACTACTTAAGTCCGCTTTGGACGGAGCGTACGAGCGAATGCGTCTATGGGGAGGATTGCTGCCGCATATAAACGTTGCCTCCCTTCACCGTCTACCGGGGTCAGGGGTACCCCCACCCTATCGTCGTTTCGGGTGGTCCATCAGCAGCAGCCGCCGCTACCACCACCGCCGTCGCCGTTACAACCGTCGTCACAGCGCCGCCGGCGCTGCTACCATTGACGAAGACCACAACCATCACCGGGGGATTCCTCACCTAGCTACTTTCGTATATCTCGTGCTGGATTCCCATAGGATATTATCTTTCGACAATACGATAACGGAAATATTTTGTTACATAGACGATAATAGGAAGTTATATGAAATAAGTTCTGATATAGTTGCAAGTAATTTATTCACCTATTTATGCAGCTCAATTGATTTTCTTTATGATATATATTTTATGAGATATTAGTAATATGATAATACAATCTATAGTATATAGTTTCATATACTATAGATAATATATAGTTAAATTCGATATATAATGCTTTACAGAGAATAATGCACTGTCTGTCACAAGATTTTCCAAGCGTATTGAAAGTGTAAATAGATAAATATATTAGATTCATTACATTTTAAATTAATTATAATTAACAAAATAATTTAGTTTAAACAATAGTCCTTGATTCTTCGCTGCTCAAAAAATACACCTCCCAAAATCGATATTGAAACAAATTTGTTTGCAGGACACGCGAATCCGACGGACTAATATCGTTTTTTGAATTCGACCTATTTATAACTTGCGCTTAAAACAGAACTATTTATCTCGGCGAATTGATTTCGATCATTTCCGAAGAGAGTATTCAGAAATATAATGATATAAATTATTATATGATTATTATTATTATATAGATATAAAAGTTATACATATCTATAATTATTATTACAATCTTCTAAATCTATCTATATCTTCTAAACCTCTAAGTGTAAAAATTATTTTCAAATCATTTTCTTTCTTTGCAAATACTACTATTGGAATATTAAATTCGAAAAGCGCTCGACATAGATTGATAAGGAATTTGTTATATAATTTGTTCCATATGTTACATAAAGAGAACTCACACATAGCCCTATTTATTATGTTATTTTTTAATGAGTGTTATGTTCTGATTTAATTTTGCAAATAGTCATTCGTCGAAGCTATTTATTATTGATTTGCTACAGATTTGCTACAGATTACAGATTTGCTACAGATGCATAGATGTGGAAGAATAAAGGAAATAAACAGCATAAAACATAAAATATTTGCAATGGCAAAGAAGATAAAGAAACAGAATAAATATTGAACAAGTATTTCTCAAACGCTTAAAACATACCCAGAAAACATTATGACATCTGAAAGACGTTTAAAAGACATTATGACGTCTTTTAGACATATGTATATATTGTTTGGGTGACTATACCATAGGAACAATCAAAGTCAATGTACGCAAAGATTTCAAAGATAAAAGCAAGGAATTTTTAAGACTTTCTTCTTTCTCCGTTTTTTAAATTTTATTTAGAAGTAAGTTTCAGTTAAGTTTTAGTTTGGTATTGTATCTCAAATATACAAAGCTTAACTAAATAGATTAAACAACTAATTTTATATCTTTCGTTAAAAAAAAAAAAAACCTAGATAATTTGCCATTTGACGTCGTTTTCCTCCAGGTTTGCGTAAACTGTACATTAAAGGTTAAATCGCGATTGGTTTTCCGCGTCATTGGAACTAGTTCCTCGCAAATATGACGTTCGCGTGATTACATACTTGATCCTCAGTACCGATCCAACCGTTCGATCGTCACTTCTATGCGTCAACGCATTCATGTGCGTACGCACGTACGCACGCACGAGGCAAATGATCGCGCTTGTAATCGAGTGATTGGAGAAAGATCTTATGAGAGAAAATACACGTGTTAGCTTTTTTACAACTTTCTAAAGACACGACTGCAAATGGTCCGGCCTCTGTCGTGCATTCGTTGACAATAGTGCATTTGGTAGGCGTGTCAGTATTATCAAATGAATATTTAACAGCGGCGACACGTTCGCTGATCTCTCTCTTTTTCTCTCTTGTTCAGAACCTGATTCGATAATATACATAACGATACGATATATATGAGCGTTTACGGAAATAGAAAAATATTGAATTTGTTTACCTAGAGTTGTGTAACGGAGGCTGGATGGAGATCCAGAGACTTTGAAAAATTCGATTATTCTTGATTAATGAACGCGCAAGATTATTCAGATATGATAACATTCTTAGAAAAATTTATTGATTGAAAACAAAGATCGATGAGAAGGAAAACAGGTATATGTTATTTAAATCACTGCTGGAAGAAACACGTGTCCATATATCTGGACATAATGTTAGACATTAATTAATTCAAATAGTAACGATAGATTGCGTGAAAATTTGAAAATAATACAATTTGAGAACAATATAAAAACAATTCTTTATAAACAGGTGAATTTAGTGAAATTATATATATATAATGCGGAAAAGAGGATTAATAATATACGGGTAAAATCGGGTATAAAGTAACATACGAAATTGCCTGACATTAATGTTCAGTATTTTTTAGTCGTTAATATTAACTTTAATATCTTTCAAAAAATTACGCGAAAGCGGTATATAATATTTTTGACCGACGATGTGTGTATATAATATTGGTGTATATAATATTTTTGATGTGCGTATATAATATTTTTAATGGGCAATAACCTATTAATTTATCGGTGTATTGATGAAATTTTCCTCAAACGTCATTCAGGTGTGGCGCATCATGATCGACGTCACGAGTCGCGTCGCTTGGAGGCACGAATAGCCGGGGACTCCCGAGTGGTTGAGTTGAATTCTGCCGATCTCCTTAACGACCAATCCGGTTCCGAAGTGTGGATTCCCAGGCTGGGAGTTTCCAAGAGTAATCTTTACCGAGCAAAAAAACGTTTGGTCGCAGCGTCGATGAATCATATTTCGAATAACGCGATAATGCAACCCCGTGAACATTTTCACTCTGCATCGTTAACGGTTTATGATATTTTTATGATATCAGGGGAAGTACAAGTGGATTTTACGTTATTCACATAAATAAATTGAACAGCTAACGTTGTATGATTAGTTTTAGATAAGTAGGTAAACATGTTTATCTCATTTTATGTACAAATTATAGAAATATTTAAATCTAATTACAGTTTTCGATCTTATAATGTTTAGGAAAACAATTATAAAATAATGTCACAATCTTGAAAACTTATTTTATAAAAAGTATGCAAATGTATGTGAATTTCGCGGTCCCCTAAGTTCTAATCTAATGTTTTACTTAAGTTGGTTTATCCCCATTTTTTATTCATCATGATTATACAATTATAGATACAATCATACTAGATATTTGCATTATCCATCGCTTTTATCATATAAAAATACTTCAGAAAATTTATTCTCTTCATGTTAAGATTAATCAGTGATGTCTACCTGCGTATATCTTTCTCATTAATTGATAGCCCATATCTTAGTGACCCTTGGGAGTAAAGTGATTAATCTGTGTGAATATATTTATCATTGAATAACTGCATTGAATATATTGCATTTGCTCTTAAAATAACATGACATACAATCGACATAGTAATATTGGGTCTGTGCATAATTCCGTAGCGAAAACTGAGTAAATTTCAAACTCAAAATTTTTAGTAAAAAAAGTAATTTTAATCAACTATATATGTTCCACTCTGTTCAATGACTTTCTGCCATCTATTCAAAGTCATTGAACAGAATGGAACATATATAGCTGTTTAAAATCGCTTTTTTAACTAAAAATTTTGAGTTTGAAATTTACTCAGTTTTCGCTACGGAATTATGCACAGACCCAATAGAAAAGGAATAATAATTAAATAGCAATAATTAGAACAATAATTAGAAACGGTATAAAATTAAAACACAATTATTAAAAATAGAAGGACGTTATATGGAATCCGAAAGTGTTTGAATACTTCGATTATGCATTTTGAACTTTGTTTATGGAAAACTTTCTAAACTAATCTTTCTGCGTTACAGAAATGTGATTAATAATTAATCTCGTGTTGAAAAATGATTAAACTAGATAACTTGATCGATGCGGATGAATCACTATTAGTCTTTGGCCGGTGAGTTAAATTATTGTTATACGGAGCAAACTTTAAGGACAAAAGAATCGATTGTCTCCGGAATTGTTTCGTGTTGTGAGATCCTTGCGATAAAGACTCGACCATTTGCATCCAATACATTACTATATATTTTAATAATACTTTTATTAAATTTTATTATGATAATAAAAATATTATGATAATAAACTATATATTTACGGGGGAATATAGGTTTTTTAATTCGCAAAACATACTAGATACAGATATATATTAAGACACTCATATTTTGATCAGAAATACACGCATGTATATTTACATATATATGGACTGTATATATGTTTGCCACCGTTATACCAAATGAGACGTGATCTTACTTTCATGTATCAAGGCTGCATGTTCAGAAACGGAATGGCACTTGTTTACGTCAGGACTTGCATGGTTGAGAGATACCAGACCGTAATTAGACATTTCATAAGTTCTGATAAACCAAATGAATTAGTGCGAAGAAAGTGCCTGAAAAGGCTAAAAAACCCATTTACATATATTAATACATGTATCAAAACAAATATGTTGCTTATCAAATTGGTAACTTTGTCTTTTGAATTTGGAAAAAATTCGTAGTTAATAAATGCAAAGGCAAATATTGTTTTACTACTTTAATATCGCTATACAACTTATAATTCATAAATCATTAGACTTGATAATGCATTATGTCATAAAAACTTTAATACAGATTAATAGAATGTACACGTAATTTAATTTTCGTATTTTTCAGATATATTGAAAACAGCGATCGGTATATTGAAAACTGGATTCGTTAATTAGAATAATCTAATTAGAGCACTAATTTACATATTTGCGAGAAATATCGCATTTATATAGTAATTGGAGCATTTTACATATATCAAATTTTTTATGAAATTATAATTATATTAATTACTAATCTTATATGTATTATGCATTTTATTCATTTTTATGCATATTATTCTTAAATTATATTTTTAGAACGTGCGACAAAAATGCACTAAATGTTGCACATGTTAAATAAAAGTGTGCTTGGTTTGTGTGAATAAAAACTTTTACGTTTCAAAGTGTTTAATTAATTATTTTTATTAACGGAATAAATAGTGGCTTTATAAACTTAAACCGGCACAAGATTTCGACATCGAGTATGCAATAGATATGTACGATCGCGTATAATTTATTACATAAACTTATCAAAAATACAATCGCTTAATAGAAGCGCAACACCAATGTGTCATACGTTAGTAAAGATATACGGTTTATAAATTTACTATCATACGACTTTTATAAATTCCCGTTGCGTAAAGCAGAATACTAACTGATCTGTCCTTATCACCGATACGTAATAATGTTAGGAATGGAGAAAATCCCGTCATTAAATGTTATTAAATTCCGTCTAAATTATTTGCTAAATTCCAAAGAAAAATTTTTTGAAACAGAAGAATTAAATACTTTAAAATATATATATTTTCTGGAAAAAAGAATTTTGTTTGAACTTAAAAGCTATAACTTATTCTTCAATATTATACAACACACACAAGATAACTCTTATTCTGAAGAAATATATTTTTTTATCTTAATTGAGTTTTTAAGCAAATAAAGATTAGTTTTCTCAGAGTTAATTAATTTCTTTGCCTTTTCGTGAAGAGTATTGTCTTTTTCTTGTTAGAAATTAAATTTCTTGCATCGTGAATCTTCTTTGATAAAATTGGAGGAAAATTCAAGTATATCAATTTTCCTCTTTTTATTTAACTGTTCTTGTCTTACGAAATTCAATAATTCAATAATTCTTGTCTTACGATATTCAATAATAAATGATACAATTCAAGAATTTTCCTTGTATCTGATACAATTCAAGAATTTTCCTTGTATCATGTTTTTGCACGCATATGTGATGAAAAATATTCAGTTTCTTTAGTAACACATTAAAATTAATATTCTAGTTACAGATTTCCTTAATATCAGGAAACCAAATATGAAATACGTCATATTCCTAGACATCGAAGTAATTTTACCTCATAGATATCACATGATTTAATTAATGAAAAATGTGATTCATTAACTCGGGATTACCGTTTTTTTACGCGATTCATTAAAATGCTACGTTTAAGGACATAATGTATAGACGCATGTCTTTCTTTGAAGAACTCATTGTCAATTGAGAGTTTACATCGTAGCTCTAGAATAAGAATTAAAATCCAATAAATCTAATAAAATTTTTATTAATTATAGCTATTTCCTAATCTTTTTATTATTTTTGCTGTAAATAAAATAATAACGAGCAATTTAAAAAGATTTTTAAAAAATGATGATTGATAAAAAAAAATATTTTGTGATGATTATACATATATTATATATTTTTATAAATGCTTATATAGCTTATGTCAATGTTGATAATCGGCGTATGCTAATGCCCAGATTTTATTATAAAATAGCTAGATAATAAGTTCTTTAATGCAAATATATCGATTAAACAAGCCTTGAGAGGCTTGTTTCACAGGCGACATGAGAACTCAATTATAATAATTATTGCAGTAATAAAGTTATCTATAACAATTTAATTGCTATGACATTGCCTATTAATAATTTACTGGATATAAGAGAATCCACTTAAACATATGGCCCGCCTAAGGCGACAATCTAATCTTTCGAAAATTTAATTTAATTTGACGTTTAAAGTTGAATTATGCACATTTCGCAATGTGACTTACTGCGGGTATAGTAAACAGAGAGATATAACATTAGATAATCTAACATTATTCATAATATTTTGCTGTGATTGAAATGAATAATACGAGCACATTTGTAATGGTAGCTTGCACTTTATATGCTGGAAATTTACATATTATACATAACTAGACTCATTTAGATAAGCAGAAAATTGATTCAGGAAAGACCGATTTACGCAGACATGCGGTAATTATCATGCAATATTTCGCTCAAGATAACCCAGAATTATTATCACGATGGAGATACCCATGACAATTATTATCGTCCATTAAATGTAACTCCAATTGTAACTCGTAACTTCAATCACATTATTAATATTTACAATTTATTTTGAAAAATCAAATTGGTAACGTGACATGTAAAAAAAGAAATGTGTGATGAAACTGCAAATAATTGAATAAGGATATATATATAAGATAGATAATAAAAATAATTATTTGTCAGAGGTGTCTAGCTTTCTCTCGTTGTATAAATTTTGTCTATTTATCTATTGTGTAATTTTTCGTGCATGTTACTTATCTTTCGTACATGTCGCAGAATAATCACACGCAGATTGTAAAAGCGTAATCAATTCTTATTTAATCGGTTCAGTAGTATATTTGTTTTCATCATTATCAGGAATATTTTGACTGATAAATCTGCAATGGATTTTACACAAATAAACAAGGAAATAATCACAAATATGTTTCCGTTGGAAATCCCACGGATAAATGAACATTTAATTGATCCTTGAGGCATTCAGCATTCTAATTTAATCAAAGGTTATCATACAGAAATAAGCACAGAAATAAAAACGTTTTGACTGACTGATTAATTTCTTTGATAATGGTGATTCTGATATAATACATGTGTAACATATGTACTACATTATACAAGATAATCGACAGATGAAATGCATACTTTTAATTAATGATACTTTTGATTAATGGAAAATATATACTGAACTCTGTGAATCATCCAAAACTTAATGAATGCAAATAAGGAATAACTACCTAAATGAGATTAACTTTTAACTGTTATTGTTGAATTTACGTAACCAAATCAGATTAAATGTTATAAAAAATGCTATAAAAATTCATTAAATTTTATATTAAATTAAATTTATATATATATATATATGTTTTATATATTTATATAAAATAATTTTCTCGATGTCTAACGAAATAAGACAATTTTATACTACATATCTTATACCCACAACATATCGTCTTACCGACAAATTTAATTGTAAATCACAATATAAGGTTAATTGAAAGATACGAAAGGATAAAATGAATTTCGGCAACAGCGCGGGCTGCTGCAAAAGGATAATAGAGATAATAAAGATTGGATAATAAAAGATAGAATAATAAAGATGTTTGAAAGTACACGCTAACGTATCTAGTTCGCAAAAGGAACGCAAATAATCCGTAACTTTTTCACAAAAAAAAAACCAAACTTTTTTCTCGAAGGTCTGTCGAGTTCAATGCCTCTCCCTCTCTCTTTTCATCCTAAACCGTTCGTAGTCGGTCGATTAGTTCGAGCGACGTATGCACTGATAAAGTCGACGATTACTCACTCTTGGTGATCAGCAGCACCGCGAAACAGAAAGCAATCCGATCTCGACCGGCACTGGAGAACCAAGGACTAATTATCCGACGACGGACGACGGATCGTTTTGTGATTCCGTCTCAACGATCTAAATCCGACAATGATGGAGCTGGTTCCGCTTTACCGGTCAATACTTCTAATTGATTCGTTCCGGACTATAACACCCGACAGGATAGAGCAATTTTTGTCCGCAAAATACGTTAACGTGATTCATGGTGATTGAAAAACTTTAGCGTAATAGAATAAGCACGCTTACAAGAGCCGTGACAGATCGCACACGACTTTAAATATAATATTAATTGTGTTACAGATTAATCTAATAAGATTCTAATAAAGCTTAACTGATTTCTGTTATTTCTATAAGAGGAGATAGGCATTGGTTTTAAAGGGAGAATGTTACGTGGAAAAAATATTCAAGACGTTTGTATTTTAATTCTTATATAGAGATAAATAAGGGAAACGTGGGGTACTTATCCATCCTCTTGTAACAATTTAAAAAGCCATACGTCACCTACCATGCGTGTGTTTATCACACGCAAGAACCTAAGTGCAAAGAGGCATTAATGATAAAGAATCATGAGTTTTCTGAAGCCTGTATGCCAACAGTTAAAGATTAAGTAACATATTTTCTAGCTGTTGCTATCAAAGTAGGAATCTTTGAAAGGTTTTAATGAGTTTTTATCTTCTCTTTACATTTGTCTCAGACACATATTAATTTCTTAAACTGAAATTCTTAACTGAATATAAATTACTTTATACAATATAATATCTGATTGCCGATTATAATTTCTATTTTAAGAAATGCAAGAAAAGAATATATCTTAGCAGTATATTTGTATATTTTTTTTAAACAAAATTATGTTTTTAAAAATAATTAGCCGTATCATTACATTAAAAATCCATATCTGATTTTATACATCTCAGAAGATAAATATAGTTTATTATATGTCACATTGTGTATAAAAAGTATAATACATAATATATAATATAACATAATATAATTTTTAGATTCTCGTTACTCTTTTCGATCTTCTATAATGCGTGATATTATGTAACGCAAATACATTTGAATTTAAAATGCTTCATAATAGGTTGTGATACAGAGTAATGATTATATTACTCTGACTAATAATTGCACAGTAATTTATTCTTTACAGTAATATAGATACAGTAATATAGCACTACTTTGTTAAAAATGATTAAACACTAGATACGTTTTTACATTCGATAATTGTACTGGATACAAGCTAGAAGATTAGAAGTTCAGGATTTTGCTTTAAGATAAGAAATTATGTTTCGCAATAAGGCATTTTTTATACGATTTTGCAATCAACGTCTATCTTTTTCGTGATCAGGTTCGTGATCATCATTAATCGTGATGTTAAAAAAGAATGACGACCATGGGTCGATAACCGGGGAAATGGCACAAGTAAAAAAAATTCTTATAATATACGCAACCATACTATCACAAATAATTATTATATCTCATTAACTCACTCAATACTCGTAATATCGTGAAATTTAAAGATTTTATCTTGACAAACTGAAATACATTTAAGTATGTTCTAATGTTCAGAGATGCCTCGTAGGTTCATTCTTTTATTCTCTCTCTCTCTCTCGTCTCTGGTAGATCATATATTCGTAGAGATCCTTCAAAAAGGATCAATATTAAATACTCGTGTATTTAATTTGTTACATGCTCGCAACTCCGCAAAGGAAGAGTACAAAAGTAAACTAGATCTGGTAGCCATTTTTTTATGCGGTTTTTTAATCTTATTTCGTTTTCATAGTGCATCTGACAAATGTGTAGTCTTCTACAAATACTCGCATTTATCGAGAACCCTTGTACTTATATTTTGCACGATAATTATGTGCGGACGAATATAATCTCACGCTTCACTTTTATTTGTTCAAAAACATACATGTAAAAAAGGAATAATACCTCAATAGATCTAGAAAGAATCTTGTCTTCAGATTTCTTAAAATAATATTATAAATATAATAACTATTTTAAAAAATGCATATCATTGTGTTTCAAAATATTGGAATATCTAAAACAAAATAATATTTTTATTAAAAATTTTTTATTTTCTAGAAAGTTTTATCTGTTAAATATATATATCGAGTAAAAGGAGTATTTTGCAAGGTACATATGTAAAACGTTAAAGGCAAACATTTTTAAAAATTATAATTCTAAACTCTAGTCTCAAATTGTTTATGATATTTTTTTTATGCAATAATTTGAATTTCTAAAGGAAATTTTCTCATTTAACAATATATATAGAAAGAGATTAAATTATAGGAACTAGAATTTTAATTTTTTATATAAAATACATTCGAAATTTGCATTGCCATTTTGCAGACATTATTGAAAACAAAAAGCAATGTGTTAGAGCGAGTGAAAAATCGCAGTAGTGGAAACATTTTCGCAAAGTTTCGCGGTTTATGGAAACGTCTTTGCGAACAAAATCACGCATGCAATCGATAGCTCTTCGATTCTATAACGCGGGAAGTCATTCTGGGTGTGACGGGCCAACAATGAGCGTGCCAATGGCACGAGAGACACTCTGTCAGGCCACTGAGAGGATTTTAATAATTACGAGAGCTCGCTATCGTCCTGTGTGTACACCGACGACACGCGAACGAATGACCTGCGATCTGCGGTTGTGCGTATCAGTGCATTTCAACGAGATAGCTAACCCAGAATTTGGAACTCGTATTGTGAAGGAGTTACGTGAGAGCAATCTACAGACCCCTTGTGAATTCGGACTAGTATAGACCGTCAAGATCTTCATTGCAATGTTACGATATTACCATCGAAATTCCTGTTGTTCGTACCTGCATTCACATACATCTCGTAAAAATACGATATAATTAATCATTAATTGGCATAATTAATAATAAATTTCAAATCTGTAATATAAATCTGCTACATTAATGAAAACTTACATAACTTATAATACAATTATATTTTTATCATTACATTGAAAAGGACCAATGGTCGAAACGTCGTGAATACAAATAAAGACATTATATAGCTAGTTTATCGTCAAATAATACCCTTCTTTTTGGATATATTTTTATCGTTGAAATGTTAAAAAGGCATTTTTAATTTATAAAATGACTATATCTATATAGATAGTTCTAGTTATATAAAATTTGATCAATCATGAAATAATCACATTTATTATATTATATATATTTGGTATATAGTTTGGTATATAGTTTTATTTGTTATAAACGATTATTTTGGTAATTGTTTTGACTTCATATTGCTCGATTAACTCCTTGAAAGAACACCAGGCATCAAGGTATCACTTTTATTTGTTTATTTAAAATTAATGTGACTGATACATGTGTATGATGACATTTGTTTTCTGGGTGAAGGATTTTTTACTGATCTGACATATGTATTCCAGATATACTGTAAAAATATTTGTAGAGTTCTAAGTTATAGACAGTTTCATTATCGATTATGTAGATGATAAATAGTCGCCGACAATTCATTAGCGGTTTGCGATTGGAACGCAATGACCTTAGAAATAATTATTATGTGTCCATGACGATCTTTAAGATAAAACGCATAATATAAATCACAATTTGTTTTACGTGAAGAATTTTAGTAAAAAGACTTAACGAATAGAATTATTTTATATATTTTTATATTTCAATATCATCGGTTTATCGTTTCTATGTATCAAAACCTTGGAATTGCAATACCATTACGAATGAATATTAGTCGCTAATAATAATAAAAGAAATCGTAAACAATCCTAGTCGCGGGAAGAGACCCAACGAGTTCAAGGAAAGTTCATCCAAGGAGAGATTCTATTATTTCTTTACGTCGCACGTAATCAGTCAAAAGTCACCGAAGCGTACCAGCTTTGTCATTACATCGACAATGACGCACTTCGTCTAATTCGCAAGCGTGTCTGAGAACGCTATTGGATATGTGTAAGCGATGTCCTTGCGGATTACTGGTATTCGTTGTTTTCGAACATATTAAGAATCATTCCTTAATATTATCGAGTTGTATCACGCAGAGAACATACTGTCTTATGTTTATACGTACACAATTTTTAGATACTTTTTGTACTATTTGGCAGAGATTTCCTGAAATAGTGATGCTTCTTTGAAACATTATCACAACTTAGCTATAATTTCGATGGTGTGTTGAGCTTGCGGAATGCGACACATTTTATGGTCGGAAACCCTCGCTAAGACCCAATATATCTCACACGGATTCGCGGTGAAGGATCATCGCTTTACGTGCAGAGGGACGCTCATTCCAGATAAGTGGTCGCATCCGAGTTTTCTGATATACAGAGACAGTCATTACCATTTCTTCTCGTCGTTCTCCGCAAAACCCTTTATAACAAACTGAAACGAATTTAAATTATACCGTTCTTCGGTAAAATAATCTTTAATGCATTAAACAAGCGCGAGGTATACCTATAAATGTTATTCATTATGTTATTCATTATGCGAAGTAATTAAAATCGCTACTCTAGAATTCTTTGATTTAATCTTTGAAATGTAATGATTTACATAAAAATGTTTACGGGTATTTATATGTAAAAAAATATGATTTTGATTTTTAATTTCTTTTTGCAACAAATATATTTTTACAAATATATCTTTACGTTGTTTTTACTATGACAACAGTCATAATAAAATATTGCTGTTAACATATCACCGCATATACTACTTTATGAAAAAAGTAGATTAGTTAGACACGTTAAAGTCCAGTGACTATAATGATCGATCTCGATATTTATTTAGAGTAAAAACTTATCAGTAAAGATATAATTATATCAAATTTTGAATTCAAAGACAAAGAAATCCGATGGCTTCTGATCATTTCATTAATATTATTGCTCCATACTTCGCAACAATTAAAAACGATTTACGAAAAGTCTATGTATGTTTATTTTTTAACGCAACACACGTCAATCGCAATGGCAAAAGGAAATGATGCGAAAATAATTACTAACGAACATTTAACAAGCCTGACGCAAATGCAAATCTGGTTTGACTACTGGAATAATTTGTTCGGATCAATTAAAGTCAGTCAATTACAGATACACTTCTATTTGTCCATCTTGTTTAATTGGAATTATTTTCGAACTCTGGAATTTTTTAAATGTGCATAGCGACAGAATAGATTACAGTCACGCAATGTTATAACAAGTTGGTATACATGCACAATGATCATGATATAACGATTCAAGCGTGATATATGTGCTTGGCGGCCTTGCGAATCTCGAGTGAAACCGTAGACAACGTGAGATGCAAATCAATCTTCAATTATTATAATTATTTCGGATGCACGCAACTGTGAGCGTTTGTGACAGAGAGCCGGTTCTTGCAAAAATTATTAATAATAGAATTGAACAATCGATTACATCTGATGTTAATAGTGCGATTAATGTAAATAATACTTTTTATTTCAGAGAATTATATTTCATTTATATAATATATAATATAAAGAATTTTCACATATTTAATTTTAATTATAGCCAATTACAATCTGGTTAAGATCACCAAACATAATCTTCCATATTTTCCTTTCTAACTTTAATTATAATTGTTATTTTTCTCCTATTTGTTTCAAATCTATTCTCGCCATTCAAAAGCGAAATCAAATTATTTTTCCTATAATAGACGAATCTATTAAAAGGTTGGAAAGATTAAATTTGGCTTAAGGATCAATGTTCGTGGTATTTACGTCTGAAGACTAATATACTTACGGTCTATCTATATTTTGCAATGGTTATTTTTGCAATATTACACCAGTGTTATTTCGCGATACATTGATTTTCGTGGAAAGTATGTCGACTGCACACATTTTGTTCTAAAATCAGATTTCGTTCTAATAAATTCTACATTATAAAAAAATACGATCTAAGTACTAAAAAAAAATCTTAATTACATACATAACATAATAGAATCAAAATTTTCACTAATTCTTTATGTTCAAAATACTTATCTCAATTTTATGTCAAGATGAATTAAACTAATAAAGTTTCAATTTAAATTAAATATGAAAATTAAGCTTCAAATATGAAAAATAGAATGTTATCGCGGTTGGAAAAGAGATCACCAAATGTATCGTGCAAAGAAGTAATTTGTGCTGACGTATAATTGCATTCTTTGTGTATTATTGTTTCAATTCTACAAGACTCATCAAGGTTTCTTGTAAAAATGCGATTGCTTGAGGAAGCGATTGCGCGATGCAGTTTCAATACCGAATAAAATCAGGTAAAACCCACGGTTTCTCTTGCCGATCCAGTAAGTTTTTTTTGCAACCAATGGAATACATTTCATTCCAAGATCAAGCATGATAGAACCGTAGACGCTACGATTTTTTTCCGTTCTCTATGTACACGTTCATTGTTGTATAACGTTTCATAAATATGTGGTAAACGCGTTCAGAGGAAATCATTAAAAATTTGTGGTTTGATATGATTTGACAGACAGTTATCGGTAGTTCCGCAAATAATGTCAAGCGACTAATACAATCACACACAACAAAATTTTCCTATTCTAAAACGACTTTTCTATTATAAGAAAATTGTTTTGATGTAACAAACATTAAAAATATCATATGTTATTTATTATATTTTTTTTATTATATTTTTTTATATGGAAGTTCAAGAAAAATTAATAGATTTATTTTAATGTTAGTTAATTAGATAGAGATCTTAATCTGCAAGTCAAGAAAATTTGCTTCATATTTTAAACATATATACTTCTTGAATTATGCGCAATTATTTATAATGAATTAATTGTCTTTAGAATTAATGTCTATGTTTTCCTCGTGATTTCAACTACTTTGCAACCTTCAATTATAGATAATGCACGTTACATTGTTATTAGGATCAAATATCGTTTGTAACATCAATGATCGATGATGCACATTGTTGCGGGGTCACATAGGTGAAATCACCAACGTATCTTTAACCGACAACTCGATTCTCCTTTACATGCCACGTGTTAGATTTCAAGGTACTGTGTCAAGAGAAAATCCGAAATCGATCGACATTAGAGATTCCTTTAATATAACGATGTGACTTTAACTAACAATAAAGAATGATTAATTTTATAATAAATCAACGATACATGGAATTTTTTTATTTCAGTATATGTGTTAACTTAATAAGGATAAGACTTAATTTTGTATCAGTCACTAACAATAAGCTTTCGGTTTTTGTGAGTGGAGAAGCTTCCAGGTACTTGTAATGCTAAATGTGGATCTCAATGCAGTACAATTATGGTTGGTATGTCGTCCAGCGTTACGTCCGAGGTGACCGCCCGATTTATTGATGTGAAAGAAAAGAAAGAACGGGATTTCCCCTTAATGAGCGAAAGTCGCCCGTAGCTAAAATTAAAGTCTTTGGAATTCTTGTCTGAATCTAATCATAATGACATGTTACATGCTGTAACGAATCCAAATGTCTCTTTTTATCCCTTACATAGAAATACAAAGGAATTTGTAGAATATTTATAGATAAAATTGATGTGACGTATTTTTATCGCGGAAAGACATGATGTACAGACAACAACTAATTGTAAGTCGTTATGAAACTATGATTGGAATTAATTGGCTATAATTAATGTAACAGAATAAATTGCTACCCGTTGTTAGTCTGGCTAAATGTAACACGATCACAATAATAAGTTATAATTATTGTTTTAAAGTTAAGTCAACATAGTTACAGACATGACAAATCGCAATTATGTGTATATTTTACGAACAAATATTTTTAATAAGTGGAAATATGAATCTATGATAATTACCTTTGAGTTTATTTATCATCTCTTGTCTTCCTCTTAGTTTTTCTATATTTTCTCTCAGTCATCAAATTTCAACTTTCAAAATTAAAGAGACCCAATATTAATAAAATTAAAATATTAAATGGACATCAGCTTTCTCTTAAAAAGTTTGTTTATTCTTCACGCGAGTTATCGGCTACGTCATCGAAGAGTCTATAGTGAGTTTTTCCAGTTTTGTTGACATATCCATAAGATTTATAGCAACAGATCGAATACTCGTTCAAGAGATAATCCAAGGTCTGCGAGGGGCCCGCCTGCACGGTCGCAGGCCACGCCGGTTCACACCCACGATCAACGGACGTGGATGTCATGTGAGAAGGAAAAAGGAAATATTGCGCGTGTCAACTAACGGGGGTAAATACGTATTACATATGTAACAGATCACACACTAATGGACCCTTATCGCCGGCAATCGGTTCATTATGTAACGCGTCAATCGTTAATTACTCGAACCCGCAATATGCAAATTGCGTGCAGCTACGACAAGCGCATTGTGCATTTGCACTTTAAGCACAAACCAGCGCATACATAATTCATTAACTGAAGCGTTCATACTACTAACGATTTATCACGATTACTCACTTTAATCAACCGATAGATCATTTCTGAGTCCGTTGAAAGTTATTTTGTTTTTGGATGTATATGAAAATGTGATAACCATATCCGAAATACGAGAGAAAAAAAAACCCAAAACATAAAGAAAAGATTATAGGGAGGAAAGAGACACAAAAAATAATTATAGTGGATAAAAAGAATTTTATTTATTATTTTTTACTGGTCACTTTTTTAATCATTATCGCACGCAATATTAGCTTCAATATGTATATGTATATGTATAATCGAATGCTAAGAATGTTTTAGAATTGATTGAAAAAAAAAACAAATAGGAATATTATTACTTCTATGTCTTGAATATATTGTACTATTTTAATCTTCTAATCTTAAAGATTAAAAGTTATTTCGGTGATATAATAATTCATATAATAATTTAAGTACTCGGTCACACAGAAAATATGTATCACGTCATACGGTTGCCATATTAATTATGCGAACTTGCATTGTAGTCAACCCAGATCTACATTTGCGTTATGTTGTACAATATCGTAATAGATTTCAATGAATTACGATTTTCCAATCGAACTGTTACTTGTTTCATACGACAGATATCTTTACTTAATGTCGATTAACTAGCAAGTTATGTAAGTAATGTAAGTCGATCTGCATCTCGATCGACGTCTTGATGATTTTCGTATTTAATCTCGTAGATTAATCATGAATAAATCACGTTCTTGGCATTATTTTGAGACAGACAGTTCGTAAATATAAATAATGTCACATGTTGACACCAACAATTTTCTACAAGAGGAACAGCATAATGTCATTAGGTACGCGTTATCGAATTGCAAGAGGAAAATTGACGAGAATTACCGTGAAAAGAATAAGATTTTTTTCTCGAACAGTCTCAAGTTGATGAGAAATAATTCATTCACCACAAGATAATAATTTCGCCGCTTCAACGAATTCACGATCACTTATGAATCAGAGGAAAAAGCTGCGTGAAGGTAACCGCAATCGCATGGAAAAAATACCGGCGGATCCTTAATAAATATTCTTAGAAAGTTCAACCACAAAAAAGCATCAATATATCTTTTTTTATATATCTTGTATCTTTAATCTCTTATTTTTCCATTATACAAGCTTGCATTTTTGATACATTGATAATTATATAAGCTAAAAAACTATAACTGACAGAAATATCAGAAAATAATAAAAATAATGGTACGTTGCACAACAATATAATATTTACTAGTTACAATGGAGGTTAAGCGTTATTACAAAACTTATCACATAAAGTACAAAAAATGTAGCAAGTGTATTAAAAAATATATTTATCACATTTAATTTTTAAATATTCTGCTTTATGTCTACATTTACAGCAGAAAATTTTTTAAATCTTTTTTTGTTCATATTAAAAGTCAAGTAACTTTGTAATGTATAATTCCGAATGTGTAATTCGGAAATTTTCCGAAGAACCTTTTTGATTTATATCATTATACATGTATACTCAGTTATATTACATTCGTAATTTACTTCACATTTTTGTTACGTGCGACTTTAAATATAGGCAAATAAATTATTAATATTTTTTACGTTTCATTTTGCAAAATTCAGACGATAAAATGTGAAAAAAAAAATCATTATTGCCGCAATTTTATTACATGTGCAATAAACATGTTTTGCATGAAACGATACAAACACTCAGCACAATTTCATTGAATACATATTTAAAAATATCTTGATAAAAAAACATGCTTTGTTTTTGTATAATTTTATCGGTTAGATAATGATGTATAATTTAGCAGATATTTGCTATGCATTTCAAGCTATTTAATACTGTCCACGATACGTTGTATCGTATTTAACAAGTCTCATGAATAAACTCGGCAATTAATGATAGATTATCATTATGACAATGTCAGTCAGTGGAACATTAATATAAAATGCGTGAAATTATCACAAATGTCGTCTACACAATTTCCCTTTTTAAAATTTCTCACACCTTATATTGAAAATATTATCGCACGAGAATTAAACATTTAATACAAAATATTAATAGTTTTATTTTATAAGAAAGTCGGCAAAAATAAAAAATCAATTTTATTAAATGTTATATTAGATGCGTTAATGATACTTGTTACATTATTTGAGATGAATTTAAGTGTTAAGTTTCACACACACACACATACACACACACACACATACATATTCGCAATTTATACTACTATTAAAATCAATCTCCATACATAATGTTTTTAGATAATACGATAAAAACTCTATATGATAAAACTCTATAAATCTCTAGATATTTCTATATTGTAGTTGTTTTAAAAAATGTGCAATAAAAGATCATCCAAAATATATATTTGTACATTTAATTTTTATATAATAATAATATAATAATACATAATATTTTAAACAGCGCTAACGCTTTAGAGCATAAGAATAAAGAATCTATGTCGAAAAATTTTTTTGCACAGTTTGAAAACAAGAGAGATAGAAAGAGAGAAAGAGAAACTGAAAGAAAAATATAAAAATGAAACAGTAGCTTGTATAACTTAGAATTATATAACAAAAATTTTTGTGTAAAAAGTAAAAAGATATTTTACAATTAGATTTTTGAAACATAGACCAATTGCATGACAAATTAATAATTACATATGTATTTGTTTGCATTTAATGCGAACGAGAAAACTTTATTACATAATAAAGCGATATTTAAAATATCTATTCTCTGAATATATATTTATTAAAATTTTGCAATCATAAAATTTTTTTTTATAAACGTATATAAATTATAAATATATATTCTGCGATATATGTAATAAAAATGACTAAGAAGTTTGAATAATGCAAATAACAATATTTAAATAACAAAAGTAAATACAATATTAATCAAATTTTTATAAACAATTTAATATACAAATCTGTGGAAACATTTCTCAATAAAGATGGACACATGTTTTGGCAATTCACAAAATTTTCATTTTACGAGAGAAAAGGTATTACATATAACATATTAAAATATATATCTAGATACAAATAATAAATATAACAAATAACATTTTGAAATAAAGATTCTACAAATTGGTGTTATTTTAATAAATGATAAATATTACAAATAAATTCCAAATGTATAATATTATTACATATTATTTAAAATGAAAGTATATTTGTGATTATTGTGTTTTGTGTCCTCCTCTCTCTTTTTTTTCTCCTACCTCTCTTTCTCTCCTTTCCTCCCTCCCTTCTCCTTTTCTTTTCCCACTTTTCTCTCTATCTTACTCTTCCATTACAAGAGAAATAGAAATTTTTATTATTGTGTAACAAATATTTACAAAATGAAACAATTCACCCAATTTCCTTTTTAATAAAAGACATTTCGCATCTAATATATGCAAAATTTTAAAGAAATGTATCATGCTTCTTGATTGCTTCTCGCTTTACGTAGAAGTATTGATTGTAATAGTTACATTATTTTTTTCTATTTCCTTTATATATTTATTATTATGTACTTTTGTTAATCGATCTTCACGTGGTGTTATAATGTGCTCCACAACACGTCGTCGATTAAACGGAATCGTGATGTCGATTTCTTTGGATTCATTTTTCTGGTTAATCCTAATTAAACTAGCAAACAAACATAATAATAATTTTATATTTTTTGTTATAATAAAACGAAAAACTTAAACTATTGAAACTTAAACTATTGAAACAATGAATAAGAGAATATGCAAATTAGATTGTTCGTAGATTAGGATTTGTTCCTAATTCATACTCTTTATAACATCAACAAACTTTTTTTAAACACATAAATTTGTTTTGCAAATGTTCTATAAGATTTATATATGTAAGTTATATACGTGAGTTTTATTTTATTTTTATAATTTATATTAATTGTGAATTTTATATTTATCTTCTCATCATGATTAACTCTAAATTTATATAAGATTTAAAAGGGGATCTCCTACCTGTTGTTAGTAGAAGGATTATCAGAAGCATATAATGTGTTTATATTTAACGTTAATAGTTTCGTCGATTTGTTGAAAGTTTTTATTTGGATTCTATTATTTGAATCTACTGAATTATCAATATGAATAACTAGTGAACGATTCAAATTATCTTGATTGTCAAATTTAAAAGATAAAGCAGAATTATTTAAGCTAATCGTTTCGCTTGACTCATCATTTGTAAAGAATCTGTAATTTATAATACTACGTATAATACTACATATCGTTGTTTCAAAATCATTATTTTTATTCAAAAATTCTAATATGAGAAACATGTAAAACGAACATTTTTCATATTCAAGTAAATTCGAGTTGATAATTCTTATAATATTTAAGAGAAATAATTATTAAAAGCAATTAATTAGGAATTAAATAGAAAAATTAAGTAGAGACAAATTAAAAATAATTACAAATTGAAATTGATAATGATTTAAACGATATCTTACCTGGCACTGTTTTGCATAATTGAATTATAACAATCTACAACTTTTGATTGTATTTGGTATCTTTTACTGCGTGATGGTTTTATTGGATTATTAGACGTACTTTGATTTGACACAGGGGAAACAATTTGTCTGATTTTTGATAATTCTGGTATATTATTTTGATTATTTGAATTCTTGCTAGAAACTTGTCTCTTATTATGTATATTAGGCGAAGATGTATTAGTTATTTTAATTTCGAAAGCTTTATTATTATCCATCTCTGAATAAGAAATATTACAATTAGTTGTATTTACACTTGGTTTTCTCATATGTTACATACTTGACGAATACTTAAAATCAACAAACGGCGAATCAGCGAGATTTTAATTAGATAAATATATTTAACTTACTGTCCGTTTCCTTCTTTTCTCTTCGATTATGTAGTGTAATAATACAATAAACTAAAGCAGTAGCTGCTATCGTTGTACCACAAGCTATTGTTTTATTGAAATACCAAATCGCCATTTCACTATCGCAATCCGTAAATGACAATTTCACTTTAATACACGTGATGATCACACGAATATCACACTGTTTGAAGGAAACGGAGTGACAATAATAAACTATATTTCGCTAAATAAACCTAGCCAAACATTTGAAAGTGAAACGATTTTATTCGTCTAATATGATTTGTACATAAACACTAGATCCTTATTCCTGACACACATTAACATTGTAAATGCAATGTAATAAATTATTATATGTATATTTTTATAATAAATAATAGTTACATGTTAGCCTAAAATGTAACTATAATCTATCTAGATATAGAATAGAAATTATATTTGTGCTTATTAGCACAGCATCAAGTTGGAATGCATAAAAGCATAATATTCTGTTATAAATTTAGACAAACATTCTGTCGAAAAAAAATGCAGAACAAGAACATAAATATTTAATGTCGTGTATCCAATCATTAAATGAAGTAAGAAATTGAACAAAAAACAGAATGTTTCAGAATTAATTATATAAAATTTATAAATTAGACAATTAAAAAGTCATGATTACGATACCATACTCTTATATTTGTCTAGTTTATAAATTATTTTATAAATAAACACTTATATTATAAAAATGGTTACAAATTATAAATATATACATAAACTTTTTAATATTTTCAAGCTAAACGCTGTTTAAACATTCATTAAGTACGTCAGTTATTTTAAAAAGTTATAATTATCATTCATTTGAAATTTTTTTCGCAAACGGGGAAATATCGCTTTAATATGCTTACGTAATTTTGAAAATTCAGATTTTTGTTTAATTGATGTTGATGTAAAGGGATAAGTTCTATTTTTATTTATTTTGTTTTGTTTTTTTTCCTCCCATGGTATGTAGGATGTTGAGGAGCTAATAACAAAAATATTACATATTACAAATAATTATGTAAGTAATAAAATTGTAATATTCTTAAGAACAAGTTGGAAAATATCTGAACATTATTTTTTCCTAGTATATGTAAATTCTATTTTATTCAATATTAAATAAAATTAATTGTATTACGGAGAAATTAATGAAATTAAATTATAATCCAACCTTGAATTAGTTAAATTCCTCATCATTAGTGTTGGGGTCAAATTTTTGGTCCCTATTGGATTTCGATTATTTATTTCGTTATGTTTATCGTTAAGGTCAAATAAATAATCACATTGATGTTTATTCGTAACAATTGTTACTTGCGAGACCTGATAAATTTCTTTGTGTAAAGAATTTTTTGTCTCTTGACATGTAACGGGTCCGATTTGAATTTGGAGTATAACTGTAATATCATAATATTTTTCTGGTTGTTAAAATTCTTACGTACATATAAATAAAAAAATAATGTAGGTAGTAATTATTTTTCATTTATAATGAAATATAAATATAATTGTACATAATTTATATTTATATAAATATGTCGACTAATTACATGCAGTAAAAATTGCTTTCAGCAATCAAATTACTATCAAAATAAATACAAATAAAATAAAATAGATAGAAATTGCAAAGTAGATAGAATAATTATATAATACCATCACTCTCCATATCATTGGGTTTTTCATCGATTTTTGTGTCACTAGTTCTTTTTCTAGTACAACATATTGTACATAAGATCTCCCAAATTCCCATCTTTTTAACAATTAAAATAATAAATTCAAACTAATAATTCTTAAATAACTCGTCACACTTCTTCAAGACGGAGATCTGTAACACTGAATTGGTTATTATCGACTGTCAAAATCAGGTAATTTGAACAGATTTGAGCCCAACAGATTTGTTTGTAAATAATCGAAGAATGAAGAGAAACTAAAGCAAAACAATTTAAAATTAATGGTTGGATGTAAACAATTTGTATACTTATATAGATGGGATAAAGAACTACATGTTATTGTGTTATTTTCTATTTCTTTGCTAATGTTTACACATTGATGTATATCATCATGGTTTTTAATTCTTATTTTTTATCTGACAAGTAAAATATAAAGGTATAAACATTTAAAGGAGGAAGAAGGAAACATAGCCTATATATTTTGACTGATAATAATAAAAACACTACATTACATGTAATAACTTCACACCCACACGTTTCGTAAATATAAAAAATGTCTTTTTTATCAAGAACAAAATGCTAATCATTAAGATTGCGGAAACGCGCTTCGCGCGAAGGTGCTATTGATAAACATTAAATCAGAACATTATTCCATATATATTCCATTAGACATATCTTTATTCTAGTCAGCGTGTGGAAAAAAAAGATAAAACATACATAAATGAATATTTAATGATATAGAATAGCGACTATAGCAGAAAAAAACTAGAGCAGAAAACAAGTCATACAAAAAGTGTGGTTACGCAATCACGTTAATAAACGCAACATAAAAAATAAACAATTTGCAGTTTATAAGAAAAAAAATTGTTTTCTGTTAAATTTTCGGATATATGAGATTCCGAAAATAAATTTAAATATTTCGAATATTTCCTAGAAAGATCCATGTCTGGAAAACATTTTGTATGTAAAAATAAGAAACATTCAATTTACAGTTGTACATAACAATCAATAATTATTCATCCGTATTATATCATGTATTTTTCCTGTAAAACGTGCAATAAAAAGTGCAATTGTGCAATGTTTGAAGGACATGAGATCTATTTCTGTGATCTATTTCGGTATTCATATTTATATTATTGATAGACAAAAATGAATCAGATAACTTTTAATAAGGATCTTTTAATAAGATTTTCATAAATTAATTTGTTCATTTTATTTAGTAGTTTAATTCCAGAATCTGAAAAAAGTTGGTAATATATGTAATACAGTTATCGACAAGATGCCGTTAGAATGTAACGTATGCGCAACAATATAAACTTTTTGCGAGATGATATAACATATATATGAAGATACTTATCAGGCTTGTCAATCGATATCGCCAGCAGGATCGTTATATCAGCGTTTGAGAACACGCCTATCAAATTACTGTAGGAATTATTGCGTGGAGTTGCAATTATTTTTTTATCTACCGCGGAGGACCTTGGCGTTTTTTCAAAAGATTAATGATTCTTTAATAGCTAACAACAAATTTGCATTGGTAACAAACTTATGTTTCTAATGTCTTCTAATGTCTAGCGCGTGTAAATTGATAAAACATAATAAATTTTTTTACATGTAACTATTACAATTATATGCAGAAATGTGGATTAAGTATAAAATTCGTTGAAAATAATTAAAGCAATTCATTTTTGTTATTTAATCAACAAAGAATGTTTAAAATTATCTATTCATTATCGTATCAGTTTGGCGGGTTCGCTGTTTAAAAAAAAAAGATTAAACGTACTTTTCATTTAGCGACGCATGAACAATGGAAGCAATTAGTATAATGCTATACTTACTTATACCATGAACATTATATTCCCGTGATAATGTAATAAAATTGATTTGTTTTGTATAATTTACACTTTATGATTTAAATAGCTTAAAAAAATACTAAGCTGATTAATAAGTGTCTAATTATACAGAGCATTCAACTAATAATTGAGTATTTAATTAATAATTTATCGAATTGTCTTTTAAGTTTTGTTAACATTCTATTTCTATTCTATTGTAAATTTTTAGCATACAGAAAATTTTGTGTTGTTTTATATCTACTTATATATATATAGATATATATATACATATAATATATATACATAATACATATATAATATACTATAATATATAATATATATATATACATATATATTTACATATAATTAATCATCATATATGATAACATATTATTATATATATATACATATTATATGCATATATATATATATACAAGAAAACATTGCTATACCTTTGAAATTTTTATTACATATTTTATTACAATTTTTATTACGTAAGACGTTTTATGTATGTTCAATTGTCTTATTATAAAATCAATATAAATAAGATATAAGACATTAAATTATATAATTGTCTTGAGCTTCCAAACATGATGACGTTAATTGATTTAACATGAAGTAATTGCCACAAAATGGAAAAAAGATGCAATCTTTTCTAAATGAATTACGTCCTTGACTTGTACTTTCCATATCTACATCCGTGCTAGAACAACCTGAAGAGAATGCATATCCTGCACGTTTATCTATTTGCTTATACAATACATATTTAGCAATAGTACGAAAGAGACTAACGAGACCCATTAAAAGATGTATACGTATTTTTCTTTATGTGTGGATAAGAAATTATTGTCTTTATCTATAATAATAATACATTTATAACTTGATGTAAACGTACCGTGTTAAATTACTCATAATCAGTTTTATTCGCACATTTTCTATTGCAATACATAGAAGTTGTAATATAATGCAACACTTAAATATCACGTAAATAAGTTGAATGGCAATTTACATGAAAAATATCTCCAGCCATAAAATAAAAAAATTATAATTTACAAAAATTGCCACATGCTGTGTATCTTGATATGTAGGTAATTGTAAGCTAATAATTGTCTATGTTACATTATGCACTCGTATAACGAAATTTCTCACAGTCAGATCTGTTATGTAGCGGAACAGTCACTGGACGTTCATAGCTATTACTTAGGTAATCATCACGATCGAATGATATCTTAATCAACTCGGAACTTATGATTAAGGCTTTTCGCTAATAGACATGATACTTATATCATACTTTGTTATTCAAATTCTTACACAATATTTGTTTAATTAAATTATTTATATGTAATATATTAAAATTATGAATTTTTTTAGCAATTTGCAATCGAATTTTCCTCTGCAAGATTATTGTTTGTCGTAAGATTTTAATTTTTTTAGTTTTATAGTTAAGCCTTAGACATTTTAAATTTATCATTCATACAACGACTAAAATTTAATAAAAAATAAAATTTTAATATTTATTTTTATCTCTGGAACTTAGTTCCCCAAAAGCTCTTTATTTTAGTTATTTATAATTAAAGAACTATTTATTTGTTGTTTTTTTTAAATACCTCGTTATTTTAAGAAAAAATTGATTTTACACATTGTTCAAAGAATCTGTAGATAAAAAATGGTAGTCTGAAATCTAATATCATTTTATTTTGAATATTATTTATATATCGACAACTTCATAATTATGATAATTTCAACAAATTGATTGCATAGGAACATTATTCATATAAAAGATCACACTACATCGAAAATGAATACAGGATAACGCGCACAGTTAAATATGATAATTGCAATCAGGTATTCAGTCAAACATTTCAAAGTACGTACTAATAATAGATATGCATTATCTGTGCGATTTTGTCGCTCTATTAATTTACATGCCTTTCATTGCACATTTAGAGAAATGCGATCAAGTTTCTGTTATATGTAACATGATATATTGATTACACAGTAAATTATCTCAATAGCTTCGCAAAAAACGTTTTTTAAAATATCTATAAAAATATTTTATAAAATATGAATGTGCTAATAAAACTCCGTCCTTGCAAAAGTATAAAAACCACGTTGCGAAATTATATCAATTTCGATATGATTGTATCAAATCAGTAGCACGATTTTAAGGACAATGTGTGAATCATCAATCGTGAAATTCTCTGAAATGTATAACATATTTCAAGGCGAATATGCTTTCGAAAATATAAAATCATAATCAAAATTTAATATTTGAGCTGTCAAAATACTGAGTCAGCCATCCGTTCCGTAACAGAGCAACGAACGTAATTGACCATGCACTGTCTCTAGTGTTCGTTATACGAGCGTGTTAAATGATTGCGCTTACGTGCGTTTAAAAATCGTACATGCGCCGTATAACGACCTTGGTCTCCATAACGCACACTGTTAACTCCGTACACTCACATGTGTGGGAGGAAATCTATATACTAAATATTTATGATAAACAACCGGTAACTTGAATTAATTATTAATTGAAGAATCAAGGATCGCCGTATAGTATGATATAACGTATGACGAATAGTATGGATATTTAAATTCCGGATTAAATCTTTTTTGCATTTTAATGCATTTTAAAGTGTAATTATCTATTATTATATATTATTTATAAATTAATAATAATTACTATTAATCACTATTAAAATAAAGAATTCATGTCAATGACTATCAGAATATCAGTTTCAGGAGAAGCTACGCATTCAAATGTAATGAATTTTTTATATACAATCAATGCAATATACTAACTTAACATTGTTTTTTATAGTAAACTTTTATTCGTAAGATTATATAATAAAATTTCTGTTTGTGTGTGATCTTTATTGCATGATCTATCAAATCAGATTTTCATCAAAGATTATTTATTGTTTGATAAACCACTTTCTCTAATTAACAAATATGTTACAGTAGCAACAGTTAAATATTTTAAATATATATTACTTTTCCGCGATAAATATTTAATTGGCAGTATTATGTTAATTAGACTGATTTTATTGTAAATCACTTCGTGTGTTAAACCTGTTTCCCGCGCCACTTGATAATCACTGGTGACATTCGTTCGTGTCATTGTATGGTATTTAAAGAACGAGAGCATGTGAAAACAAAGTTAAAAAATGAAATCATTCCCTATACTCCAGACATTGTTTTTGTCAGGTGAACAGCTGCCGGTAACATAAAGACACAATGTAGAACAAGGGCAGGACATTGCGTCACTATACTTCCTACTTCTGAAACACCGTAAAAGCAGAATTGAATAATCCGCATAGCGGAAAAGCAACAACCTCCCGAGGCTAATCTAGGGTAATCTAAGGTCGATTACTTCGCCATACGCCTGCATTTATCTGACTCATAACGGCAAAGAAGAAGTCTATCGACCCAGAAAGTTTCCTTCCTTAAACTTTATAGTAAAGCTATATTGTTCAGTCAATATGCATCGTTAATTATACTAAAAGGATTCTATTTTTTTCTAATAAACTGAAATATAAAGATACGCAACGGAAGATTTTTAAACGACTTTAAAAACAATTTTTATTGATTTATTGACAAATTTGCAATATTAAAATCAGTATGTTATACATTTCATAGTATTATATTTTCCACTTGTCAATTACTTGTCATCTACTAGTTCCTCGCGAGAATGTATATATAAAACATCGCTAAGAGATAACGTACCTTCGAGCCCATTAATTCGCGATATGCAATTTCAGACTCGATTTTCCATAATGAACGAGAACTTGCCGTTAAGTCGTCATTAGTCCTATTGCAACGCGATATTAAGCTATAAAAATTATTCTGCTGACCACACCTGCGATGCAAGGCTAGATTTTTATCTGGCTGTTAGTATGTCAGCTCGTAGGATTTATTTCGCCACTCCTACACGATTATTTATTTTCCATTCATGTTGCGATTTTCCGAAATCATATGTTATCACGAACATATACTACGTTCCAGATGTCAAACTGCTGTATCAGTAGTCACGGATGAAACATATAAATATTTTTTTTTTAATGTATCAATGTTTACTATCAATTGAGGTTATACATAAATTGAATGGAATAGCGAAATGCATGTCAGTACGAAAAAATGTTTAGCAAAAAAGTAAAAAAAAACATATCAGTTTCAGTTGCATTTATTTTAACATTATGTAAAGTTTATTTCTCTTTTTGTAAAAAATAATTATAAAGTACAGAGTTAAATTTTGCAATGTTTTTAATTCATTCTTTCACGAAATATAGAAAATATAACTTATCATATATATTTTTTTCTCTATATCTAATGATAGAAATACTGATAGACAATAATAATAGATATAGTAATTATAGAATATTAACGAATAAAAATAATAAAAGAAAATTAAAGCAGTCTCACAATAAATACGACAATATCTAAATTAGTTATTAGTTATTCTTAGCACAAATATTAATACTTGTTAGGGAAAATCAGAGTAAAAGTTATACATTATTGAGAACGTCCGTAGAAGCTATAGATATAGTTTCTACTTCCATGCACATCATACATAGAACAAGGATATGGTTTTAACGACATCCATCATAATGCCATCGTTCTGCCGTTGTGCACGTGCCAGTAATTTATTGCGACAGGCTTGATAATATTTTTCTTTTAACTACAGATTTTCTTATGCATAATTAAATTATATACATACACACACACATATATATATATATATAAAATATAAAAAAATATATATATATATATATATATTTAATTGATTCTAGAGAGTAACCTCAATATAAAATGAGAATATTAATAAATATGTGTGTATTAATATGTGTGTGCGTATGAGTGTGCGTGTGCGTATGTGTGTGTATGTATGTGACATATATCGAGACCAAGGTTGGTTTTTAAACTAACATAAACTTAGGTTAGAATAGAAAGTATTTATTATAATTAAAACCATTTAAAAAATCAGAAACCGATTTTGTAGCAAATCAGTCAGTAACGGGTGCAGAACAAATTTATCTATAAAAAAACGTTTCATAAAAGATTTTATGCAAAAAAATTAAAATGTATGAAATATTTATTCAAAAAATATATATAAAACAATTTCTCTTTCCAAGCTAAAACGTAAGTTGTTGAAATTATTAGCCTAAGTGGATTATTTATAAAAATGATAGCGGAATGCACTGTAAGTAATTTTGCGCTCACTACGATAATTTTTTTTTATCTTTTGTCACAAGAGAATCGATGTTCTTTAACCTAAAGCCTATTCAACTAAGCCAGACTGCGAGGGTAGTTTTTGTAGAGACTTAACATCCTTCTTTGGCCGCTTATGTCATATTTCGTCCATTTCTTTCAACCCCTTTTCATAAAAGCCAGAGAGCTTTCTAGTCACGTCGGTAACCCATTTCCCGAGCTTTTACGTTGACTGTGACCTGGTTATTTAAAGACTGTGACGCATTTTTATATCATCTTCAATTTATCTGAAAAAGAGATAATCACTGTTGTGATTGTTGTGGGACAAATAAAAAGAACATTTTTCTTGATTTATCTAAAAAAATATAGAAATAAAATTACATTACGAAACATAGAATAATTGGCAGAAATTATTGTTACTATATTTGCTACTATATTAACAAAAAATATTGTTACTATATTTCGAAGTGTAAGAAAACGCTTTCAAGCTAAGCATATACAAGTTTGTGAGATTTAGTAAGATAGTTATATAAAGATAAATAATATTAAGTCAAACGAACGAAATGATTAAGTCAGTTCTATGTCTTTGTGCTATAGGTAAATTACGAGCGAGCGCGACAACGTAAATTTGCAACTGGAAAAGGCATTTGCGCACTGTTCATGCGCTTTTAGAGATTTTAGAGCGATTCTAGAGCAACGAGGGAGTTAACGAGAAACACGAGGGGAGAAAATAGGCGAATGCGAGAGCGAGCGAATGCAACGTACACGCGCTAACCTACTGCCGTTACACCATTTTTTGGGGCCAGAAAATAGGCGAATGCGAGAGCGAGCGAATGCACCGCGTACGTACACGCGCTAACCTACTGCCGTTACACCATTTTTTGTCTTTAGTTGAATAGCATTAACAATTCTAATCAGATTGCCACAATATCACGTGCCGGAGGCCTGCCGCGACCGCGGCCAATGGTGAAGTCGTATGTAGGAGGAAAATCATCGGCATGACGACCGATCGAATGAAACGAAAAAAAAAAGAAATTATTTTTCCGCGACAATCCATTAAAAAAACTTGCTTATTGATATGTATTAATGCGGAAATAACCGCTTTTAACTGACTTTGCGTCGTTGTCGTCATCGACATTGTGAAATTACGTGATCCTCGAGGAACGAGGTAATCCGTCGTCACATCCCTTTCCGCATGCGTTTCCCTCGGGAATACCGCGATAGGATTTCGTAAAGAAGAAATGGAAGTAAGCGGATTTTCTTATGGATTCGTTCGATTCGCATTCTTGTGCAATTAAGCATTCTCTTCTTTCACGTGGACGTAGCGTGATCGTCGTAATGGCAAAAAAAAATTTAATTTTATATCGTTTGCGTCACTTATTCGTTCTCGTAGTTGAATTTGAATTATTAAACAGGCATATTTTATAATTGATTATTTGATATAAACATCAACGTTTTACTTTGAATACTTAAAAATTTTTAATATTTTTTATTCTTTGGATATTTATGCTAAAAAAATATTCCTTATTTTTAAGGATAACAAGTGTCATCATAAACCTTTTACTTTAACAATACTTTTGTACAAAGTCATTCTCTCAATTTTGTATCAGTGCGAATCTCTTATTTTCAATTACTTTCATAATCAATTATTGTGATCTTTTTATTTTGATCTCCATTTTATTCCTGTGTTCATAATTTTAAAAAATTAATATAATATTAATAATTTGAAAAATATTTTTCAAGTATTGAAATATTTTTCAAATATTGATTAAATCATTGTTAAACGTATATTATATGTATTATTAAATATTATTCATTCTAGTAAAATTTTACTAACAAAGATAAAAGTGTATTTATAGCACACCTTTATGAATGTTTTTAAATACAAAAGAATTCTGATCAAAGTAAAATAATATTTAAAATATTATTTCTATTAAATACTATTTCACTTAAAATTATACATTTTGCTAATGCAAATGTATAGTACAAATAAACCAACTGATTATGTGTTGATTATTTATTATAATAAATTTATTATAATATATCTTAGTAAACGAATTATTCTTTTCTAAAAAAATCTAAAATGTGTGAAATGAAAGAATATAAAATGAAAAAAATTTAATATGCTATAGTATGTTTTATAATCAATGATTCAATAATCAGATGATTCAAGTGCAGTAGTACTTGACGGTCTTAAGTGTTTGTAGCGTCATCTGTTAACTATCTTTGGCAATATGTTCATGAGGAAGATGTAATTTCAGCAATCGAACATGTAGAAAATAATGTGAGATGTTATCATATACAAAAATTGTAATTGGAAATTAAATAACAAATATAATAGTTATATGATTAATAATTATTGTATATGATAGAATTTTTTTATAGAAATGTAAACTTTATTTAATCACGAAATACACAATTTTTAATATATTATTTATTAATAATGCAACATTTCCATTTATATATGCTATAATTACCAATAAATAATGTGCATAACTTGATTTTTATAAGAAATAATTGATAAATTAAGTGAAGATAATTTATTTAAAATTTGTTTCATAAAATAAAGTGTACGTATTCTAATATTCACATTATGGCAGTCATAGCAGTTAAAACTGTAAAAATAAACTTAATTAGAAATAATTATTAATATAATTTATAATACGAGAGAATTAGGTTTCTTTTTGTGTTCCTTTCATCGATCAGAAAAATCTACAATCATAGATAAATTTTCGTCAATTAGGAAATAGAAAAGTAACTAGAAAATGCCGAGTAGAAAGTGATCGATCGTCGATGATCATGTGACATTTATGATATCATGATAAAGTATGCGACTCGAGAGATTTACAAATATAATTGAGACTTAGAAATATAAAATACAAATTATATTTAATATATATTATATTATAAGTGGATAAAATTGGGATATATTGATTGCTGAAAACATAAAAAGTAACTGGAAAACATATATAATTTTTAGATTTGAAAAAAAAAGTATTAAGAGAATATTAAGAAAAAATAGTAATTTAAATTTAAAAAATGTAAAAATTGAAAGATTCCAAAAAATATTACAGCTGCCAACGAAATATTAAAAAATCTAAGTCTATCTAACGAAAATTTCCGCAGTTTGTAAACTATACTGTACATTATCGCCCTCTCAATAAATGTTGTAGCTAAAATGATTAAAAAATTAAGCTAAAAACAAATATAGACGAATACGAGAAAAATATAGAATTATATTTAAAAGAAAGAAATATCCGCATAAAAGGACGATGTTTGTTAAAAAAAAAACAATATTATTTTCCAACTATTATTCCACCAATATTCACGATAAGTGTCGGTTACAATTATAAATATTATACAATTATAAAAATTAGAAATGAAATGTACATTGAGAATTGATTTTTTTACACATTTTTTACTCTTACGTGTCATTTCTATTTTGCATTATGAAAATTTAAAAAAATTTACATATTAAAAAAAATTTTAATAATTTAATTATTGCATTTACACCTGACACGTTTTGAATTGTATTTTTTCTATACACGTCATATAATTTCCAACATCAAAAATTATGTTATAACAAATATTATGTTATAACAAATTGGGAATTAGGAAGCAGAGGGCAAGAATTAATATTATTTTGATTTTAATATTTCTTATTTCTCTCATTCTTTCATTTCTGTTACTTTGAATAAGTGCCGCGAGTCAAATCGCTGTTTCGATATCTCGAGAATCGCAACGTCATTCTCGATGCAAATTTCGAATCGTAGTTAGCGCGTAGTCGTGTAGCGTGTCGCGACGAATCACAGAGTCGTATTCGTGTCGTTTTGCATCTCTCGCGATTACATTACTGTCCAAAAGTGAATCTTGACGAAAAATCATTGCGAGTGTTCTAAAGTATACACGATCGCGTTAAAAAAATGCTGTCGATGATTATACCTCCGTCGGGGGATCTCGAGCGCGGTTCGTCGCTAATTTCACGTATCGTCGCGCGTGGACGGCGCCAACGTCGCGGGGCACGTTGCGTTCTGCAGTTGACGTGTATGTAATGTATACAACCGTCGCGCGTATTGCGCACGGCACTGGGAGGGTGGTCGCGGGGAGCTGCCAGGAGGCACCGAGCGCGGCCGAGCGCGACCGAGCGGGTTGGCATAAAACCGTCGGCGACAACAGAGAACATGGCGGCATTGCGCCGCCGCCGCCGCGTCGAGCGCAAGGTTGGAGCCGCGTGAATGCACACGTTTTCCCTCCCGTTGCGTGGACACGCTGCGGTACCGTGGGGCGCGCGCGGCGAGCCGCTCGATAGAACCAGGGACGGGGGACGAGTCTTAACGCGATGAGCGCGCGCCGCGCCGTGGTGTGACAGCATGTGCAGTGTTTCGTGACGAAAGAAGTCGCCCGTCGCGGCCGACCCGGAGATATCTGTCCGAGTTTGAATAATAATCGTTGCGCGATTAATCAGCGGCCCCTCCAGCACAAAGTGGCAAGTACGCGTCTTTGTGAAACATTTCTTTCGCTACTATATAAAGAGCCTTACTCCTCTCGCTCCTTCTCTTTTTCTCTCGCTCGCTCTAGCTCTAGCTCTCTCGCTCCACGTCCCTCACGATTTTATCGAATCGCGCAATATCGAGCCATTCGCACTCGCGATTCAGCCTGTCACGCGACAAGTCATGTGAGACATGCTTGGCGGAGCAGGTTCGCTCGGCTTCCCCGCACGCCCCGCGTCATTCACCAAGGGCATTGACACCTAGAACCGCATCGTTCGCGCGAGACGGCCCTTATCTTCGGAAGACACGGTGTTAACGACCCGAACGCATTAATCATCCGGCTGCATCTGTTGGTTCCGGCTAAAAAAAGAAAACCGTATTGACGGGGAGGTTGGGATAGGCCCTTGACCGAATCGACTTGTCGCGTCACAGATTTGTCGCGCGATGATGACAATCGCGTTAACGCCGACCTCGGCCGATTGTTTTTCGTGTCGAGGCGCCGTAAACCTGTTCGCCGAGGTGTCTCCTAGACTTCGATCGATTCGCCGGTAGATACGTATGTTCGACGTCATACATGATGGCTCTCGGGCCTCCGATGCATGGTCGGGCTCGCTTTGATTTCGCGAAGAGGGAACTTTGGCAAGTGCGATTTTGCAATTTTGCCAGGAAGGAAGAGGGGCGGGGAAAGAGGAATTGGACGATCTGGGCGAAGACGGCGGTAGATCTCGGGAATGGAACGTCGAACGTAAACCATCGAGATTCTTAATGCTCGCCGCTAGTAGAAATAATGGATGGAATGAGGGAGAAAGAACGCACGTCGCACGCACACATGCGTGCGCGAGCTGGATACGTACATTCGTGATAAATAGGTCAGGCGCTCCTCAACGCCGCGGTCGTTGACCCGGGACTCGTCCCGCCGATAAAGCAGAACGTTAATTATCTGGATTTTTCATTACCTATATACGCATACGACGATAGAGGTCACCACGAGACTTGCCGTCTCTATTTCATTTTTATTTTTCGTTTTGCTCTTTTGCTTCATCTGCCGTCGTAATCTGAAGCGCTTGATTTCGCATCAGCGCGCCATCTCAGATGAACGTATCTTGCATTCCTTTCGAAAATTTTCGCAGGAGCGACTGATCCGCATAGTTATTTGAACTTAACGACTTAAGCTCAATTTTTATATATTTATATGTTTTTATGAGCGATAGTGCGACAAATTTTGTAGGGAAAGTGAAAGCAAGATACAAATTAATTGGAGAATGATAATGAAAAATAAGAACAGGACACACAGTTGATATGGATAGAGGATAGCGAAAGCTCTAAAAAGTTTATTTCATATTTATTTTTCTTAATTAAAAAAATCTTTTCGAAAACTGTACTACTCGTTATTGATTTATTTCTAGAGATACATAAATTGACGAGGATAAAAATGAATGTATTTCGATAAAAGAGACAGTTTCCTTAAAAAGGACCATTTAAAATGCTAGAGTAGCATAAAAACAATTCTATCTCGTTCTTGCACACATATTTAAAAAAAAATAGAAATTTGATATGGATTAATTCATAAAAGATTGATATTTATAACTATGAAACGGTAAAAGAGAATGTCCAATCTCCTTAGAACGCTATCTAATTTGTAATTATGCATGTAATATGATTTTATATCTCATTCCACTGGTGTCGTTCACCCTCCCTTAATCGTCAAAGTCGCTTACTGTGCACACTCATATGCGTTGCAGGCTATTGCCCTCCAGCGCAGCGTTGTTAAATTATCAGAATTAACTAAGCGTGGTCAACGCTTCGTGTATATTTAAATTTCGTCTAACGAGCAGGCGCCCTAGAACTTAAAAACTATAACTTTGAAAACTATAACTTTGCCTGTCAAATAATACCTTATCATGTGTTAAAAACTATATTTGATAACTGTACCATATAACTATGTTTATCATGCCATTAACTGAAATCGCGAGTTGTCTGCGTGGTCTCAAGGTTAATGACTTTAAACTAAAATATAGAGCTAAACATAGAAACTACTGTCCTGTCATACCATATTGTATGAGGAGTGTTTTTATCACAACGTCAAGATACGCGATTTTTAAAGCAAACTATCTACGCGGTCTCGAAAACTTAATATTTTCACGCATTTTCTCATTATTAATAATTTTTCATTAAGCGCTGTTACGTCTGATCTTAAATTTTGAAAACATTATTTTATCTTTTTGTCTTAAAAATTTTATTATACAGCGATTATAAATCAATTAAGGGTAGAACCGAGATTGCAAACCAACTAGTTTATTAAACTAAACTTCAGCCCAGAAGTTAGGTAACTATATTGAAAATTAATTACTCTATTTCCGTGAACTGCACCGTTACGTAAACTTTGTTACACTTCTTTAGCAGAATTATTTACCCTCGATAAGTTTCTACTCTGTATCGACTTCTGAATAATTTGTGTAATAATTTAGGAGACGGCGGACATAGGTATCTATTCAAAGCGTATATGATCGATCGATCGTACATAGCAAATCGCAATTGCGTAATGTCATGGAAAATTATATCATTAATTTCAGGACAAACTATGTCACATTATTCGATCAATTAAATTACTGCCCGGATGAAATTTAGCTTCAACAAAGTCCAAAATATGAGCCAAAACAATATCATTTCGTAAAGGGTTCACCAAGGACAACAATTTACGATATTATAGCTCGGATGTGCGACAAACAATGCATATTGTGAGAAAACTAAAGCGATCCTACTGTGAGGCGTTTCTACATTGTAAAAAGGTTGAATTGGAAATTGGAAGCCGATAAGAAGTTTTTTCCATGTTTCCGTCTTGGAGCGTTTCTCTCTGATTTGATCCTATAACAGTGCAGATTATCTATGCAGAATGCACGATGTCTCTCTCTGATTTGAATGTGGAGAATGTGCAGAATAAAATTTTACACATTTCTAAACATTTACATATATTTAACAATTTAAACAAATAAATAATACAAAAATAATACAACACTTAAATAATACAAAAATAATTGTATGCAATTTTTGCGTTAAAATCTATTTAAACATTAAGAAGCATATAAATAAGAAGTTTCTTTCTTTCTTGATTCTAAATTATCTAATTGAAAATTTGAGATAATACAATACATGGAGTTAAATCCATTGTCGGTTGCAGTGTACAAAGAGTAGTAATACAGCAATCCCATGAAAAGAAAGAAACACAAAGCATATCTTAATAAAATGAACTTTATAAAAAGATACATAATGTTTGTTTTCGGAACTATGTAAATGTTCTCCACATTTTGATCCAACCGCATTTTTTGAGAGATTCAACGATTGTCTGACGAATCGTTGTATTTTCTAAATTGATGCTGTGCAATATACCGTTCGGAATAACAGGAAATACGATTGTCAATCTGATAAAACTCACATCTCTCGCACTGTGAAAAAAATCTTGACTGTCACATTCGTATTTTCATATCTCGATTGTATATAGGCGCATTATATTATCCAAGTATGAGTATGAGAACGACCGACCGTTGTTGTACCGTTGTTGTCAAACTAGTTTTAGAATCTTGTTGCCTTGCTCTAGGAATGCACATTTTGAGGCGATTTGTAAGGCGACGCCTACTATCCTCCCACTACCACACAAAGCTCGACGACCAGTTTGCCGATTGCGCATGTAACGTTGCGCCTCAGGGGTGTCTTCATATCAGAAATAAACTGATTATACATACTTTTCTTAAATACCATTTCTCTTGTTAAATTATTAGCTTTGTAACCAATTAAATAATAAATTTTATTAATATATTTTTTTCTAATAATATAATTGGACAATAATGTAGAATAATTAGAATTTTAATAGTAGTTCACATCATCCATGAAGTATTATTATTGTATTAAAGTATTATCTTATGTCTTAAATGGTTTTGGATGTCAGCTAATCCCCTTTCATTTGAGTTTAAATGGTTTTCTCTAAGTAGACTTATTCCATTAAGAATAGTGAAGAAGATGATCAAATATATGGCTCGGCAGGAAAGCAAAATTCTATATCGTAAAATATGTAAAAACATGAGGAATCAGAAGAAACAGATATAACCAATTTGCATAAAAATATTAAATTGTTTTTCTGAATCGTTTGCATGATTTTACTAATGATTGTATATTCACAGAGACTTGAAAAGAACTAGTTCGCATATATTAGCATGCATGTTCAAAAAGGAACATTTTAAATCCAAATTGGTTGTTTCTCTTTTTCCTTCTTTTTCTTTGGCTCTTTGTTTTTTACATAATATTTTACAATATAGAATTTTTTTGCTTTTTTGTTGAAAGCAAATTTAATCATCTTTCTTCATTATTTTTTAATAGATCTACTGCGTAAATCACTTTAAAAAAAATCAACAATAGTTTCTCACGGATATGTAAAAAAAGCTATTGTTAAAATTCTTTAAAATTATTATACATTATTGTCCATATTGTCTATATTATTGTCTATATTATTATAGAATATAGTACATTAATAATAAAAACTGTAGTGTTTAATTGATTATACAAATATAATATAAAAATAATTTAATAAGAAAAATGTTTCAATGACGGTTTGACAGAAGATCCCAGCATATTTCTGATATGGGGACACTCCTGACGCATTATGTCGATGACTCGACCGTCGAGCTTTGAGTGGTAATGGGAGGGATAGTAGGCGTCGCCTCAGAAATCAGTTCGAAATGTGCATTTAATTCCAAGCACTCTAGGAAATTAATCGTAATAATGACTTTAGCGAAAAATCTCGAGTGTATTTGCTTAAACCGTGACGGTTAGATGGCGATCTGACATACTTGAGACATTGAAAATGAAGGCTTCGGCTCGATCGATACCAGACGTACTTCTATTAAGCTGTTACATTGACAATCATATTAGACGTGTCTCAGCACTATCGGTTTTCAGCCGAGTTATATGTTCTACTTACATTTTTTATTGATTTTTCTGAAATTTTATATATAAAATCAACCAGCTTGTACTAAACTTGTAAAATTATTTTATGAGAAAAATGCGTAAAAATATATGCTTTATTAAATTACGATATATAATATTATATATGTCGCGCGGGCGCGCGGCGGTGCGATTATCTTCTTAAAAAAAAAAAAAACATTTCCTTCTTTCATTTAAAACATTTTTAAATTTTTTGTTTGTGTTGTATATCTCGTGAAAAATACATTTCTTCCATTTATTGTGTATAAAAGCAACTGCACGTACGTCAGTATTTTTAATTTACATTACATTTTTAACTTTTTGAATCCACTGATCTGATTCTTCTCAAATATCTTGTAAACAATATGTTTCATGTGAAAAATTTATCTTTGTTGTGCTTTTTATCGTGAGTTTAAAGTACGGCATACAATGCACTTTTTATACGCATTTTATACCCTTCGTTCAAGGCTACCGGTGCGATGTTGGATGTTGTTAGAAATCGCGTGGCTTATCGTGCGCGATAAGCGCCTACATTGTAGTTTCAAATTGCTACGAGTAGCAATTTGAAAGTCCGCAGTCATTACCGTACGGTGTAGAAAAATACGCATACGAGCGACTATGTCAGGCAAGATGCGCCGGCAATAATGCATTCGACGTCTCGTAAATTTGATGGTAACTAATGACAAGCGACCGCGCAAAAGCAACGACGTCGTGTCATCATCGATCAGTGGTTTATAAGCGGCTCATCCGCGCGTAGAGATCTAATAACCGTCGCATGATAACACTATTCTCCGAGGAAACAATGGCCCGTTTTCTCGCATTCAAATTTGCACGCGTCCGTGCGACACCAATCCCTCGGGTTTTCCTCACATATTCACCATAGATTACGTAAATGCTGTTTATCATCTTCGTTAAAATGTCACACTATATCCGTCCCGCCGGTTTTAATCGGTTTACCATAGCGTTTAAGAACTCATTAATAATTGTGTCGATCGTAAATCATCTTCTAAGTCTGTTCGAAAAGTGCTTTTGTGTTCGAAGTCCTTGTCTTCCCGTTCTACATTTAGCGCTACATACGTACATTGTACTGTTTACTTTTCATTTGGTTGGACCTTTCCGAGCGTTATTTGTCTAATATGAAAATTGATTAAACGTTACTGACTGAGTTAGTGAAGTACTTGGTTATGTACTATTCAATTTAACAGAGAATTGCAATTGTTCTAGCTTTTGGAACCTGCTTTATTGAAGTTCAATGTATAATATTACATTTTCGTATGAGGGCTAAAATAATAGTGTGTAAAAGAAATTTCCATCGAAGTTCACCTTGTTATGCGCATGCGATTTTACTGCGTTAACGGTGTAACACTGTATTATAAAAGCAATCCAATATCAAGTGCGCACATTTCACATTCGAGCCGACATTAACGGCGATGTGCGGAACGAGTTATTATCGAAACAATAAATTTAGTAATACGGTCGGTACAGCGCATATCGAAACAGAAAGCCTGTAAACACTGTCCGTTCATCCTGACCCAGATAGCCGGCAGTTACTCACTGTTTGTCGTGTCGTATTTATAGGAAGAATCTCGATCCGACCCTTTGGATCCGATTTGATTCCTCGTCGAGCGGATGGCGCGCAAAAGCAACACGCTCGGATGACACGCTGCTTGGAATTTCAATAACAATTACTAACGACCAGTTAAGACAACTTCTGGCAAGTAATCCGATAGTATTCTATTGATATCCGAGCTTCAGCACTTCAAACGTGAAATCGATCTAAGTTGTAGTGTCCTAGAGATCATGAAGTTATTATGAGTTTTTATGTTCGTTTTGCTTCTTTTGACGGTTGCTTTTCACGAGTTTGACTTCTAGGGTTGCATTCCAAAACGTCTTACTTGAGGAAAATTTTACTCAATACTCTATAGCTCACGTCACATATACTATAAAAATTGAGTAAAATTTTCCTCAAATAAGACGTTTTGGAATGCAACCTAGAATTATCACATGCAACTATTTGGTCCTTTTCAATCGACGTTGCAAATAGTATATAATCTATAATGCAATAAATTTATAGTATAATTATTATATTAATTAATTATGCAAGAAAGAATGATGATGTTTGAATGACGCTGTCGGTCGAACAAACAGTTAGGCCTGTCATGATTTCACGAGCGAAAGTTTAAGTAAACGACTTAATGGAAACGGCTACGATCAATTATAAGCCAGCAAAGAAAAATGAAACATCATTCGTCATACTTGTACAAAAAATTATGCGAGAGTTTTCTCGAATAAATGCGTTGAACAAAGAAGAAACATAGTAAACTTTTGGTCGATCGGGCTTGACCGGCTTGCCAGATTGAGTCATGACGTGTCGGATTTACCTTACAAAAACAGACCGTGACGAATCATCAGAAACGATTGCCGGAGCGGTGCGCAATACGTTCTTTGATTTTCATTAATGTCGGTCTGTGTGGCGAATACGTGTAACAATGTTCGTTGACAGTAAATTACTGTCGCCGATAGTATCGTTAATTTCTTGATTCTAATGCAATCGAAAAGTCCGCCGCGGATCTTGCACATAAATCCAACGCGAGAACTATCTCCGGTTAATTTATCTTAATGACATCGTAATGCATCACATTCTAAACGTAAGCCACTTTTCGTGGAACCAAGGATGTCTACTGCGTGTCCGTTTTCATCTGCGCAGGTCAATTTTTGATTTTTTTTTTAGTACTATTTGCAAACCTATTTATTTCCAAGATTACTTTATTACAAGCTAAGATATAATTCTCTTGTCCTATAGAAAATGTTTATATATTTGTGTATTAATATAATGTTTGTATTTTCTACTTAATCTTAGGAAATTGCAAACTTATAATTGTCAAATCGTCAAAAGTACAATCGTTATATGTGTCAATATTTGGATAAAAAGTACGGGTAAAAGCACATAAGAAACTTCAATTACCTTGATTTCTTTAAAATAATTGGTGTATTTACAAAGTGAATTCAGTTTGCATTGAAAGACGTAAAAGATTTCCATACTTATTTATGACGACAACGTGACATTGACGTAAAGTATACTTTTTCATCAATAATTTTATCTTTTATTTCCATTCTTATTTCTTTTAATTGAAAGAAAAGGATAATTTATTTGTTGCAGAAAGATTTATAAATAATTTAAAACTGAAAATGATTGAACTTTGACAAAGATGTTTTTATAATGTTTTTCAAGAAAAGAAAAAAAAAGAAAAAAAATGAGAGAAAATACATGATACATTGTGGACTTCAATATGATTAAGAATTGCGTTATGACATTGGATAAGCGTATTTCCAGCGAGCACCCAGTATATCGAATGCATAATTTTGTCTTATTAGATTTGCGCATTTAGTAGCTTGTGACTTTTATAAATGGGAAATTTCGAACCGAGCAATTGTTCGCGTCAAGTAGTGATAATTAACGATCGCGAATCACGATGCTGAATCACGAGGAGCGCAAGGCAGATATTTTAAAATCAGGACTCATGATATTAGACATTTCTTACGAACTGTCCGTCCGAGTTGTGCAACGGGATGCTATTAGTCTTCATTAGAAACAGGATCGCGCGCATCTCGCGGTGCATCTACAGGCTAGGCATAAATCTATCATTACATTGGTCACACCGCGCTGCAATGGCGACAACGCGTACTTCTTTGTAATGCATTGTGTGCCGGTTATATCCTTGTCATATTGTTGACACACGTCTACTGACGATAATTTTGCACTGTCACGCGAGGTCACCGTTACTTTATAACATGTGTGTGTTGTGCGTATATACGCATACACACGTATACAATTAATTAAATATATTTAATTATATTTAATAAATGGGTCGAAACTAATTACTTGATTTAGGAAGGTTTTTTTATCAATAATAGATTAAAACTTGGAATATTTTGGTTCGCCAATCGCGATCGATTGAATCAGTAATTTGTCCTCGAATCTTCTGTCGAATCTTCGCTTTCGTTTTAAAATCGCTTGTTAAACCCAAACTTCCACAAGGACTTTAGAATGAAACGTCATCCGAGAACTATCAGGTTTTCTTTCATTATTATTTAATATTCTCCATTTCGTGAACTTTTCGCATCGCCACCGATAAAGCGGAGATCGTTCATATATTATCAGGCGTCGTGGCGTCACCAGCGACTTCTAAAGTGGTCGTACATAGTTAATTAGTAGAAGAATGTTCGTCGATTAAAACTAGGTCACGCGACTGACGTCCATCTCCATGCCTGACCGGGTGGTGATAGTTATTCTTAGCTCCCGAGAGGTGCGAGAGAGAGCCGCCGCAAATTGCAGGGGTGCATTGTTGACATCATCCCGCATTCTCGCGTTGTTCACGTGAATGAACGTTATTGCATCTCGTCGGCCTGCTGGAGAGCGAGAAGTTCAAGGACATCGGTCCGATCGTTTTAATGTTCACATTAATCGATTAATCGCTTTCACCGTCAACGATAGAGATGTCTTGTACTTACAAATTAAATTATTATTTTTTATTTTCTTCTTTCTGATAAACTGCATGTTTAATTATTGTAAATAGCAGTGATATTGAAGGTGTTTCTTGCGAATGAGGTCTCATTTGCATATGCACTATGTACGTAATAAATATTTTATTATTTCTTACTGTTCTGTTTGTTTGAACTTTAAACAGAGTTGTTTCAGTGTATCAGATTCTTGCATCCCTCTACTTAAATCTGCAAATCAACCAGCCCGAATTTTTTTTCCAGGCGCACCTGCCGCAGGTGCACGTTTCCATCCAATAAAATGATTTTGTAGGGCAATGGCCAGAAGTGCGAGCCGAGTAATCTTACATGTAGGTTAATTATGACGATTTGTTTATTAAAGATATTTTTACAGCATAATCTATGTTGCATAGATATATTAATAAAATTAGAATTAGTAGAAAAATTTTTGCTATTATTATAAATTATTATGTTATCCAAAAAAAAATGACAATAAATATAACAGGCATTATTTTCTGAAATTATTGAAAATAACATGGGTAAGTAAAATTATATTGCAATTAAATTTAAAACGAAAACAAATTTGAAATTGGCATTTGGATTTTGGAGGACTAAATTTGTACGATTTTGAACATTAAACTGATGTATCGAATATAATTCTATAGAGAGCAATCAATTAAAACATCGTTATACATATGTATGAGTTTTGAAAGAATAGCAATTCTGAAAAATCATAAATGTGAAACGTAAAGTCTATAAAAGAAGTCTATAAAAGAAGTATATACAATTATATACGCTCGACTTATATAATATTATGATGTAACTTGCATAAGCAATGCCCGCTTAATTAACTATATATTATTTTAGGTAAAATATATTGTACTTGCAATTATTACCATGAGTGCTATTATGCGGAGGTCTTCTATCTTATCGTCCGCGTAAAATAAGTGTTGCTTGCAAGCGCCGCGTCCTCGACAGAAAAGTCGAGCCCGCGGAAGATTTCATGCTTATCGCGTAAAAAGCGGGAATGCAACTGCGCAGCGATATCCGCTGCTCGCTATTTCTGCTGATAGAAAGAGAGAGGATACGAAGTACAAAGTTACCGTCGATATCGACGCGTTTCGCTCACGGATTGCGAAGGTCGGAAGAGCGCGACCATGTGTACGACGCGATTGCTTTTTCAAATTTCCGATAATCATTATTTACCGGATGCTATGGTCAGAGATTCACGCGTACAAGTGCCGAACATCACAACTTCTATTTGTGAACCATTTAACAACAACTCTATTTAATATCAATTCAGTGCAGCTGTTCTAAATAAAGCATTCTATGTAATTTCTTGATGGCAAAATTTTAGATCACTTCTTATTTTTAAACTTTAATATATACACTTTTTTAAAGAAAGCAATATTGATACACTGTTTGTTTAATTAACTTTAGATTTAATGTGTAATAATCTTTCTTGCATTATCTTAAAACTCTTCCAATGTAATAAGTCGAAAATGGTTTTTTTTTTCAAGGTATGTATCACGAAATCGCATGATTTTTCATTGAAAACGATACATTTTAATTTATTACGTAATAACACAAAAGTAGAAATAATGGGCTGTATTAATTATTACTTCGAATACGGAAGAATTATATTTGTCGCTAAATTAAACATAAATTTATTATTCACAGTTTGAGAAGAAATCTCTCGTATATTAACCAATGTTACTTCTCATATACAAACTCGACTGTCACGATTTAATACGATTTAATATCATTATAAAAAAGTTAATTAGAACATTGTGATATTTTAAAGATTTTAATACTTCTTTCTAAGTAAAAGCTTTTGCTTTTTTATACTGATAGCGGCACAAAGTAACGATACTTTATCCGATATCGTACTTTAACACATGAACTTTCGCTTACCTTTTAACGCTCCGTTTAATTCGCGAGCATGTGCCCAACGTCACGCAAAACGGATTTGCAAGTATTTAATCGACGGAATCGGTCACATGTGTAGTCGTCCGTATATTTTATTAAAACGTTATTGCCATACCCAGTATATCAATATACCCCGAGCGAGCAAACACACGAGACTATTAAGCAAACAATTCGGTACATTTCGAAGCTAGTATAAAAATTGTACAATTGTAAAGTAAAAACATTGATAAAAACACAAAATTATACTGTAAAAATTATGCATCATAATTATTGCAAAAAAATTATTTTTAAAAGAGTTTGTGTGTGTGCAAGTGTGTGAAAATTTTAAATATTTTATTGGATTAATTATTGCAAAATTAAAAATTGCTAAAATTATTATATCTGTTAATTTAACATTTAATAACATTTAAAAAATAATTTGTTTTTGCATTTGTAGTGTAAAAAATTGATTTTTACTTATTTTTTAAATAATATATTTCAATATATATTTTATAATTTAAAATCTAAAATCTTTTACACTATGAAGGATAAATTGAGGGATAATATAAGTAGATTTCTAAGGTCATGGATGAATAATATCCAATATCTAACATCATAATTTTAAACGGATTTGTTTATTTAATTAAATTTTTATTTGAAGTTATATTTAGTATTGCGAATCTACGATCTTAAAAAGTCATTGGACTTTAGGTTATCGTTGGGTTTATGAATTGATCATTGGTCAGATGTAATTTAAAATAACGTTAAATCAAATAAAGAAATTATGATACAATATACATATATTGTAAAGGGTCTAAATTCTTGACTGTAAAAATCTAAATTCTTACGAAAATTCAGATTTCTTGGGATAGATGGAATTTTCGGAAAATAGCTTTATATGAGAAATCTATTTAGTAAAATAGAGTTTTATCGTTATAACGCGACTAATATATTATTTAAAGATACATGTGACAAAATATTATATTTTTCACATTCGCATGAGAGAGAGAGAGAGAGAGCATGAAGAGAGAGAGAGAGAGAGAGAGAGAGAGAGAGAGAAATAGAGAAAGAGAAAGAGTGATATTCAGAATCATTTCCTCTGTTCTCGATAAACAGGAACAGTAATGGCGCAAGAAATGTTGGTCATCGGTAATATCAAGTTTACTATCACATTGCTATCTTCTATCTTTCTGTCTGACAAGGATCCGTTGAGAAGTCTAATTCGCAGAAACTGATATCGTCCACTACATTGGAATTAATTTATTACGTAATATGTCATGCACATTAATAAGTCGCTAATATCGTTCATATCATCAGCTCGCATCCAATAAGCTCTCGTTACTCGGTGTGATATGAAGATACATGACTCCTATATCTACTATGTTTAGTTGCATTAGGTCACCGCATGCCCTGGTTAATATTATGGATTGTTATTGCAATGTTAATGCAACACGCGAACATAATAAAAAATATGCTGATTATTTACAATCATTTTGAGGATCATATAATATTAATTTAATTTTTTTACAATGAAAATTTACTTGATGATAATATGTTAATTCAATATACTCGTATTAAAAACATAATTTTGATATATTACATTAGAGTTTTATTAATCTGTAGTTGATATTCATTAATTAAAATCTAAAAAAAAGTCTTATATCTTGTAAATTTAATATTATCACGCTAATTATCAATTTTAATCAAGAAAGTTGATGAAACTGATTTCCAATCAGTTAAATAGAGATTATTATTATTATTTTTTAATTATATAAACATTATATAAACATAAAAGAACACAAACAATATAGTCATTCGATCGCAAAATATTATGACTAGAGATATAAGTACTTGTTTAATTCACGTGTGTGGTTTTTATGAACATATCACGAGATTACTTGTATAATCCGATAGACTCTCATTTTCCGTGGGTGGCCGTTGAACTCGATACAGGTTCTATGAACTGAAGCGTGTCTACGGAGAATCTATGTACTTCAAAGCGCGGAGGGAAGTGCACATGTAAAATGTATGCATTATTATATACGCCATTTATATACGAGAAAATGTGTGTACGTTTGCTCCGTGAGATATTCACCTATAGTTGCATCTTTAAGAACATCCCACTTGAACTCCTACGTGACATAGTTGTACGATATAATATCAATAAAAACCGGAATCTCGCACGCGAGATGTTGCATTGCTAAAGCTTATGCATATAAGCTAGAAAAGCGCATTTACGTGCCTTTCATGACATTGGAATATTATGATATGTGTGTAACGACAATATGACCGTGTTAGTTACAGTGACAGAACATTGTTGCATTCAATCTGGACATGTGTCATGAGAGCGCGTGTCTGCAAATATGACATAATGTGAAATTGGTCTTAATATCGAGCATACAGTACAGAATTTGCTACCCAAGCATATGTCTATATAGGACATGTGTAAGTAACTATTCACATATTTTTTTCATCTTTATGCAGCAAATGTCATATATATGGTTACATAATAAACCAAAGAGATTATTGACAATAATTAACTAAAGAGAATTTTATTACATTAATAATTTAATTAATAAAGATGTCTTTTTCTGGGTTGTTTCATTTTATACGACTTGTATCCTGTTATTATCTTAATTTCTTGAGATCAATATCTCGAATTAGGACTATTGTACATCCAGACATAAAACGATTATCCTACCTATAGGTATCGCAAAGTGATACTTTTTATTCTAATTTTAATTGCGGGTGATATTTTTATTATATTTATTACGGAAAATACTTAACAATTAAGTTTAATTAAACGTTTAACGAATGAGGAAAGATTATCTTAAGTTATACACGTATATCGTATAGTATTCCATAGTAAGCCAAGCCACGTGTGCCTTCTGTCCCGTGTTTGAGGAGCAGAGGACTCCTATTTTGCACAGAGAGAGATATATACCTTATACTCTCACGCTGTACGACGGTATATAGTGTCTCGAAGATATCTATAAAGTTCTCTTGAAACATGATTACGCTTCCAAGAAAGAACACGCGTCAAAGATTAAAAAATTATTTGCATGGCTTGCCATATTTTGAGCTGTTTGAGCAAACGTATTATAACGTTAATGTTACATATAATAATATTTTATGAATTTAGGATGGCAACAACTTAACTTTCTGATGAAAGTAGTTTCCCTTAAATTGTTCGGTATTGCTACTGTCTTGTTTAAAGAGTTATTAATATTCAAAATGTTAAAAATTTTAAAACTTTAAAATTTTTAACTTGCCGATAACACAATTAATTTTCTCACGGGGGAATTATAAATTTTACAATGTTTACGATATCAGTATTTGGTATATCGCGTCCTTTAAACATCAATGATTGTAAACTTAAAGTGTCAAAGTTAAGACGACGAATAGCGGATAAAAACGTAGACAGAAGAAAATAGACGACCGCGATAGCGAAACCAAATTGATTCGAGAGCGTCGTTAACTGCCATCGAATCGAGAAAAAGAAATAGAGAGGAGCCGGTAGCAACGGGTGGTCGCGCGTGTGCATCGAGACGAGCGAGTTTCGTCGTCTCTGATGACTGACGACGTGTCGAAACGTGTTCTCGGGAAAACAACAACCTGCGACCGGGATTACCCCTCATGTACCTGCATCCCACGCACTTCTCTCGTAAAATTCCCTGTGTAACGTCGTGGTTTAACCCTCGCGACAATTCTTGAAAATCAGCCCATCAGAAATGAACAAAAGAAGTCTGGCGTCTAGACGACTGGATATAATATAACATAAAGTAACAAGGAGTATTTCGTTATTGTCTTTTTTCTTTTCTTCCATTCTTCTGACCGTTCGATATTTGCATTTTTGCCTCGCGAAATGTGGCGGTTTAATTAGTACTTTAGTGTTTTTACTAGTATTATATATTACACTGTATAACTACTTTTAAAAAAGATATAAATTTTTTTATGCATTACGTTGAGAGACTTATATTTTATAAAGTAGATAAATCAGAGTAAACTTTCACTGAAATATATAAATATATAATAAAAATATAATATATTTCTGACAACAAAAATTATAAAGATATTTATGAATTATGTGTGATAAAGATTTAACTTAACTAGTTATGAGTTTTCTAAAAGGAATGATTATTTACATTTTTTCAAGATTATTTATTTTTTAATTATTTTAATTTAAATAGTAAATTCTTTAATTAAACAGAACAAATTCTAAATATAATAAAAGAAAAAGAAGAATATGTACAAATAAAAAAATATGAATGTGAAATAAGGTAAAAATTTGAATCACATACACACACATGATTTGCACAAATATTTCTATAAATAGATTTACAAATGAAAGATACACGATTGTTTTTATGAAGTATTTTTGAGATAAGACTGATTTATGGAAGCCCTTTTAATATCAGACGATATAAGCGTTTCATGGATTTGGTCGGAATTCTAAAATCTAGAATTGAATGCATCATACGTATACCTCTAGCCTTATCAGTGCTGTTGTATGCAGCAAAATTACACTTGGTGATAGTAATGCAATGTTAATGACCTGCTATCAACACGATCCTACCTGACATCAGTCTCAGATATAATCATTTACCTATCATCTCTCTGAGAAACTTGCAACAAAAATTTTTGAGAGAGACAGAGAGACTTACTTACCTCTATAAACATAACATTTTCTTTACAACTGTGCTACAGACGTTTGCAAAGCTGTTTAATTTGCGAAAATTTTCATTCCAAGTTTTTCAAGATATTATAGCGACAATCCTTGAATAATCAAACATTTTTTTAAACGACTTTTTATATTAATATGAAGAATCTAATAATGTGAAAGACTTTCTCTTTATTTCTTTCTTTCTTTCTCTCTGTTCCGAGTATCATAATTTAAATTATAATTTAAATTATATTTAAATTATATTCTTTTATTAAACAAATAACAAAATTAATCTTACAGTATTTTCCTCGCTGTACTTTAATCTCGAGTAAACAATTTTCATTGGTGCACACTTTGAATTTATACGTGAGAGTAATGCATGAAACATATCGATGAAAATTTTTTTAATTTTAAAATACAGTGGAAAAAGTACCTCTGGGATAATTTCATTATTCTACTTGTTTAATTAAGTACAATGTGGTAGAAATATTTTATTGAAGCATCTTTATTCTCTTTATTCATAAATACAAATGAAGTTTTATTTTACACAAGAGAAAATGCTGTTGTCGGACTATTATCCTCTCAAGACGAAAAACGATGAATAATATAATATTGATTGTATATTGCAATAAACATTAAAAATTGTTTTGTTGATTAAATTAATTAAAAGATAGGATCAACATTTGCTCAAATCATTTATGAAACAATTATTCATATTCTAATCTGTTTATAAAAACGACTATTTTTGATAGACATATTTATGCATATTTCTTTTAGAAATATATTTTTTACATATCATGAATCAGTAGCTAAATTTTCTTGAAAAATGAAAATCTGAAATCCTCAAAGGCTCGCTAAATCAAACTTTCAGTTCTCCGCAAATATCAAACATTTCAAAATCTCGACATGATGGAGTCCATCAATCTAGCAGAATTATTGCAGCATTGCAATGCTGATGCTGAAAACGCGGATCTCTCGCATGCGGTACGCTCGAGATCACGTACACGCTATAATCTGCAGTTGTGATGAAGAGTTGCGTGACCATGAACAAAGACCACCCTTGATCCTGGGCAGCGCCGCTCGATTGTCACGAATTAGCGCTGTTATCCGTGCGCGCGAGACCGTTCTACACAACGTGGTTTATCCGACGTGGTCTGAATCGTTTTGATTTTAGCAATTCGCCGAATGTCGGTCAATTCTATATTGAATCAGCGTTTTGTGCGCTACGACAAATCGCAAATTTTGATTCACGTTCACGCTCGCGCGCGTTCACAGAGCAACGAAGCACGATCAATGATCAATAAATTTTGTTTGTCAGGTAGAACTAGCAAATTTGTAAAGTTTATTCTAGACATGAGATTCAAGGTGAAAGTCGTAGTTGGGATCTGGCTTGGAGTTTTCAATTTTAACACTCGTTCGTCATTTTTATTTCGGCAATAAAATTAATCGGATTTCACAATTTGTTAAAATACATACATGCGCAATCTGTGAACTTTTAGTGCACTTCATTTTTATTTGCTCTGAAAAGCAAGTGAAATTGTAAATGAATAATCATTTAAGACTTGACGTAATTTATTTCTAACTAAAATTAGAACACATTTTAAGTAAGAAGAAAAAACAGAGATATGAAAATACAGATATGGAATAAAAAAAAAGATATTATCAATTAATATGAAAGTAGTAAATACTACACATTGAGTCACTGCGCACTTTCTGTCTTGTTTATTTCTGACTTCAAAAAAAAGTTTTTTTTTACATATTTTAATGTTAAACTATGTTAAATGTTCTAAAATTAGATCCGTGCAATTTGCACAACGAATATTTTTGAATAGAACTTCAACGAATTGTGTCAATACTCGATGGAACTATTCTTGACATAACGTTCACATTTACGTACACTATATATTATTTATTTTATTATTATTACATATTATTTAGATATCTTAATATCATGATGAGCCACTAAAACTTATAATTTTCTTCTATCTAATAATCTACTATATTGAATCAATTTCTATCATCAAAGCTAAATCACGCTCGATCAGTTATATCATTCAGATGACGACACATCGTTTTCTAGATGCGAAAAGGAGTGGTGCATCCATTCTTTGAAATAGAATTTATAACACTCAAGAATATAATCTCTCCTCTTCTCTCTTAAATGCTTAACAAATCACAGTTTTACTCATGTTTTGTGCAGCGTCAATTTTTAATTGCATTAGATATGTGAAAAAATTGTCAGGAATACATCAGAATGTTTAAGTATGTTATATATGCTCATTTAAATTTTTTTTTTTGTGATTCAACTTTGCTCTAAGCAAAGTTGCTCTAGCAAACATTTACATATTATATAATAAAAAATTCTTTGATTCTTTATATAATATTGTAGAATAAATAAAGTTACATAGTTAAAGTTGCAACAAAATTACAACTTGCATCATGATAAAAAATTTATAGAGTTATTAAATATAATTTTTTTTAATTTACGCTTTATTTTTAAAATTTTTATTACGGTATAAACATTAATGGCCTAAAGTTTAAAAATAAATAAATTCTTTGTGCAAAATGCGAAAAGAAGATCGAGTTTATACGATAAATTAAGTTAGATACTTTCATAACTCAGTCTCTGTAAAATGTAATTACTTGTTCAAAGGTTGACTTATTATATTTTGCGCACTTACACAATCTTATCAATAATGTAGAAGTTCTTAACTAACAAAGTATCTTGATGTGCAGAAAAGCTGTGAAAAATGAAGGATGACGTGGACGAAGATGACTCTGGCACGTCCTCTTCGGGTAGCACGTCCGTGCCTGAAAACACCATTTCATACGGGTAAGTCAAGATTGTTATATTTTAGACTGGCATAATAATATCTTTTCATAATAATTCTGGATGTAATTTTTTCTCGATGTAGTGATGTGATGAAAGAAATGTGTATGATAGGAGGATATATTTAAAATTTTATTTTTTTTATTAGAATACATTGTTATATAAATCAGATATAGATCTTTATTGACTAGATTTTTATTGACTGCTGGCCGAAATAGTATTTGTGGCGAATCTTAATTTACATGTACATAAATACATGTGCAATGATTGAGCCGCGGTATTTTATGAAAAAAAATCGTTTCACAATGACATGTTCCTTAGCACAAGTAAATTTGTAACACGAGGAAAAAAAACTTGATAAAATTAATCAAATTAAATTTTAAAACGAAGATTACATTTCAAAATTTAAACTAGTCTACTCAATGTTAGTTCATTCAAGAAAAAATACACATAGAGATCGCTCTCTAATAAATCGACATTTGTGCATGAAACGTTCCGCGTGTGAGAGATTTGATTTGAAAACATGAAAAGCTATTGTATTTCAATGATAAAGCTATGCTACAAAAGTGCTGTAGAGTTTACTGTTAATTCAATTAGCTGCTTTACGGTTACAAATTCCCTGGATAATTGCTGCTTTTCGGTTAATTAATCAGCCGTAAGTGCGGCGCATTATTGCACTTCCATCTAACCGGTATCATCAACTTGTCAATGTTACAGCATGGCTAATCAAAAGGGTTTCGCTCTTGGAATTGTTGAAACGACACATCGAATTGTGTTAAAGCTTTTATACCTACCTTTGAATATAGCTTTGAAACCGACAAAAATTTTTTATCCGTTGTATTTTTCCTTCTTTTTTCACGAAAAAAATACGTGCAAATTACAAATCTCGTGAAATATTTTACAATTGTCTCGTGCAGTTTTTATCGCAGTTAAAGTGCTCAAAAACATAAAGTTAAAGTTGTATATTCGTACATTCCAATACACAATTAATTTTCTTATTTAATATATCTTATAATATATCAATAATAATATTTCAATAATAATAAAAGTTCTCTCGTGATTTCAAAAATATCTAATTATCCAAATGAAAAGCATTAGTTGACATATCTAATTATGTTTTACTTTATTTCCAATTTTGTTCTGAAATTATTCATATAATTGAATAATTTAAATATGGAAGAACGAAATATATTTCTAGATTACAATGTAATTAGATTACAATGTAATGTTTCGTGATGATATAAATAACTCTTATTTTTTTTAACAATCAATGATATAACGATGATATATAAAAAATATATAAAATTGTGCAAAATCGCAGGCTATATCTTATTTGCGGACAAACATAAGACAGTAACCAATATCTTGTGCGATCTTTGACTGTATCGCAATATAAAAGGGTTATAATTGAATATTTACTTTGAATGATAAAAAGAAAGAGCGAAATCGGACAATGCTACGAAGATATTAATGTTCGCAACGACAAATATGAAATGTCGGAATAAAACCTTATCGGATATTACGGCGTGCGTGCGGTTAGCGTGATTACAATTTCGAGGATTACATTTGCGAATTTTATTTACCCATTCGTTTGTGAAACGCGAAGCTCATAGTCGAAAAAAATCGCGAATATCAGATCGTCGCATTGAATAGATCAGTTATCCGGAAATTCAATGCTTCGCTTGTTACACCGTTCGAAAATTATTATTGATACTCTTTTGCATTGGTGGAAATCTAGCAAACTGCGCAGTCCGTTGTTTAAACATCGACCTTTGCATTCTTTGATGTGACATCGGTTTAGATCGCTCTAAAAAAAAAAAACTTGAGTTTCTTTCTTGTTCACATGAATTTACATGACTTTATAAATCATAAAAGTCACATAAAATTCCCACAATAGCTCATCATTCGAAAGATCGAAGTCGTTGGAAACAATACTTCTAATAATAAACTTTATGAGCAGCAGGTAAAAATAGACTTGTTATGTTTAATTGTGGTAAGTCACTGCAGTACACTGCGGAAAAATATACTTATCTCATATATACAAGATATATAAAACTTTCGCATTATATGATCATAAGTTCGATGAAATTACAATTTTACTCTAATCATCTAATTAATTACACATTCAGCTTTTAATCTACATTATGAAATTATAATATATTGATATTTTCTTATTTCACCCATCTAAAATACATGTACATCGAAAGATGTGACTCGCTTATTGTGAGTACAGCTTAAAAAACACATTGTGCGAATACGTAAGAATTCGTACGGCGAAGGGGAAAGGAAGAACCAAATATGTCGGCTTCACGCGTGTTTCGAAGCACGACATATTTGGTTCTTCCTTTCTTATCACGGACCTGTGTCGGTGTGAGCGTTGCTTAATAACGTATCGTTATCACGCCAGGCGCACGAATAGACGTGCGGCGGGAGAAGACGAGGGGAACGATTGGTCGTCTCCGCGTGGGGGAAAAGCGCTGATTGGTTACCGAGAGTGGGGATAGCATTCGTCGAGCAGTTCACGTCCGACTGCCGTAAGTTGCGGTCTCGCCGGGTTACGCTCTTCTCTCTTTCTTTCGCATTTTCTTTTCGTCTCTCTTTTCGATTCCGCTCCTGCCTGACAGTTTGCAGATACTCGCGCGCAAGGTGCATGATGTCGCCGTGCTGTCGCGTCGCCGGGGCGTCGTAACATTTGTTGTGAAAAACGCGTGGTTTTTTCCCGCGCGCGCACGCGTGCGTGACCATGTCTCATACTTGTGACGTTGTGACCGGCGAGTAGTAAACAGGTGACGCCGACGAATGGAGCGGAACGACGGAGTAGCGGCCGGTCGCGGTTGACCTTTTAAAACGCACGGCGTGCGTAAATTGCAGCGAAATAGCGGCGGCCACTGATCGACCGCGGTGTTTGGAACAAATCACTGCTCTGCATTACGGTGGACACCGTTCGGACATACTGTGTCAAGGCCACCGGCGTTGTCGAGTTCGCGCCTTGTGTCACTGCGTAGCGCACTTCTCTGCGCAGTACCGGAGGGAAGAAGGATAGAAGAGAGAAGATAGAGGAGGAAAAAAAGAGAAATCGCGTCTGCGCGATTCCTGCATCGCGATCATCGAGAGGCATCGCTTCGCGAACTGCGTTCCTCAAGATTCGTCTCTAATCTGAATGACGATGTCAAGGCCGGTGACAACTTCCGGCGAACGTTTTGCGAGTGCCGGCATATCCCCTCGGCTGCGACAATAATCGCACGCGCGTTCGCCATTCGGATAGACTTCGATGGGATTAATGAAAAATCGCTTTTAGGAGCCCGTGACAATCTCGGCTTTTACGAGTTTCCGTGAAATGGTGCTTGTGCACGAAATCCACAGGGAGTAAAATTTATGTCAAAGGATGCCACGGTCGATGTTTACCGATAGAAACGTACAAATATATCGGCGGCAGTGATCCCGCGGGAATCGGCGGAACGTTCAGCACCGCTGCATCGATCGATCGATCGATCGATCGATCAAGCTCGCGTAACGTTGCCAGATAGAGGCAAGGCCGGAGGATTATCGCTGCACGAGTAAGCGACTACGATTAATCATCGGTTAACCGGCTAATTTTAATTCGGCTGGCAAACAAGCCGTCATCGGCGTTGCGATAAGGCACATCAGGCTACAACGATGCGTCTACACACGATGCTGCCGTTCTCCAATATGGCGAGCGACGCCCGCAGGGACACCTGCCACGAATTGCAACTTACGTTTATCGATGCAAACGAGTGATTATTGAGTAAACCGTGAACAAAGACGAGTCGCGATATCGATGGTTATCGTGACGTGAACATTGTTGAGACGATAAAGATACTGAGGCGGATAAAGAAAGAGAGCGAATTGAAAATTGAGTTTGTGACTTGCGATAACTGATGATGGGCGAACGTACTTTGTACGGGGGGAACTTTTAGACGGAGGGAACTCATTTTCTCCTTTAGAAAACGTTTGGGTGAAAGTTTAAATTTATTTACCGATAAATGTACCTCGAAGTGTACGGCATGTGGCAACAGCAGCAGCAGCAACATCAGCAAGCGTACTTGAGGGGTTTGCCCCCGCAACACCCGCAACAACAGACTCTCCATCCAGGGATTATCGGCACAGATAACCACGCGACGCATCAGTCGCATCAACAGCAGCAGCAGCAGCAGCACCATCATCATCAGCAGCATCATCGTCCTACCATTATGGATTTGCCGGTTCCAAGGTCAGTCTCGTTGTCTTATTAATCGAGATAAAGTCGACGGTGAACGGATAAGGGACCGCATCCAATCGCGCTCGAATTTGAATCGAGCGAACTTCGCCAACCAACGCAATTTCTCGCGGAAGCAGCTATATCTAATGACAGTTTTTTTCATAATATGACGTTTATATAAAAGGATCTTTTCATTTTCAGTTTAATTGGGATTTAATTTTTTTCGAATAGATATATAAATATATATATATATATATATATATATATATATATATATATAGAACAATGATTTTCATTGCCATTTCACCTTTAGCCTTATTCCGTGCATATATAATATATAGCGAATAATAATGAGATATGTATCGATCTCACGATGCTCATTATGCTCTATGAATCACATCCAAATGGAAAATATTTCAGAAGCCCGGATCGTTAATTTAATGACGTTAATTTATATAATAAATTTGGAATTAGGTTTTCCAAGAAAGTCTTCAAGCCCTCATTTTATCATTTATTGCAGCTGTTCCAAATTATTTGAATATAAAATATCGATCTTTGGAGCAGTTTGACAAAAATATTTTTATCCTTTCAAATCGAACGCTGAAAAATAATAAAAATTACATATAATCTTTATCTTTTCATATTTAATATATAAACAATGTTTGTTTATGATATATAAATATAATATATAAACAATGTTTGTTTATGATATATAAATATTTAATATAATATATTAATATATCTTTAATAAAACAAAAAGCTTTAACCGATATTTATATTTTATCATAAAATGACAGTTAAATATAATGATTAGTGCAATAATTAGCTCGATCTTAAATTTATAAACAGATGTTATAAAAAGAATTGTTAAATATAATTTTGTATATGAACATTTGTATGTGAACATTACATGTGCTCACAGAAAAATTTGTGTGTGTGTGTGTGTGTATACGCGTATATCTATTAGATCTCTATATACATATTCACAACGCAAACTACCCGATATAATATTTACGATAAAATACATAATTTTGTATTTTAATAACGTATAAGGCCTTGGCTTTTGCTCTATTTAAATATATATTGTATAACCGATGTCGTCGGCGCAGAAATACTTTATTCATGGATAAATTTATTCATGAATGCATAGTTGTCTTTCTCTAGCAACTATTTCGGTGGTGATTTATTCCCACCCTGAGTTCGACGATACCTACGACGGACACTATTCAGGCTCATTTTTTTTTTTTTTTTTACATTCCGCTATATTTTAATTATTATTTATTTGCCTATCATTTTCTCTTAAAATCATCCAAAAATCTTCACGACGGCATCTTCAAAACTGGTCACGTTTTCATTCAAACGTTACTTCAACCTGTGTATTTCTGCCTCTCTTCATGTATCAATATACATATTTATGGTCGATTAAATCTGATAAAAAACGTGAATAATTTAGCAGAAGAAGTTTTTTTGAAGTTTTGCTTCTTTAATGTTTCTTTATTTTTATAATTTTATACATAGCCATATCTCTTCTACGCAATAATATAAATTAAAAGTAAGATTTTTTTGTAAGTTGTTAACTGATGTAGCTAGCTTTATTATTTATTTATTTAAGCTATGTTAATAGCTTAAATAAGAGTTAAATGCGATTTTGTCATAAAATTTCTGTTTTACCAAATTTTATATATATGATAAACTGATAAGAGTTATTTTAAGATACAATTATGATTAATCATTAAATAATTGTTATAATTATAAAATTTGAAATTTATTAATGGTGTAAATCTATGGTGTATTACATTTGTAAATGTACTAAAAAATTTATAATACAAAGTAGGAAATTATAATAATGAATTAAAGCCGCTGTAGATGAGAGCATAATTTATTATATAATATGATTGCGTTATTACAATCGAGAACAGGTTTTTAAGATTGACAAGGCGTATTATATTAAATATTGATGTCTCACGTCAGCTAAAAACCTACAATTTATTTCATTATTAATGATAAACTTGCAAATATAGCAACATTATCGCGCATAGCCACCTTTGTACCTGATAAGTTTGTGCTCAAATAACATTGAAAGTATGAGAACTCACGTGTCACACGTGACGATAATGCTGACTGCTATAGAAATCAGCGACTATTAAAAACGAAACATAATACAATATAATGAAACTGAGGATTTTATTTTTTTTCAAGATTACCTAATGCATTTTTAATTAGATCTTTTAGCATGTCAGATTATTCTATACAATATGTTTAATTTTCGGAATCAAAGATTTTTCTCGTTTACGTGATTATTTAAAGCGTTCGCGATTAAATTTTTTTGTTCCAGTTTTTACTTGCATTTATTTTCTGAAACTGTAAAAAGATTCTAGAACTTTTAGCGGCAAATGTCGCTTATCTTTAAAAGTTTTAAAGTTCTGATAAAAGAACATGTGAGTAAAGCATAAAACTATAAAAACTATAAAAATATACAAATATTAGTATCGCCACAAATTTTTGCGATATTTTGTTTTATAACTTTTATTTTGTTACACACGCGCGCGCGTAGTTACTTCTTTGCATATTCGCAAAATTTATGTTACTATTATTAACGAATAATGTAGAAAAAATTAATTATATGCAAAAAATAAAAAATTTTAAAATCAGGAATTAAGAAAAATGCATTGTTTTACATGTTGCTCGATCTAAGATTGTAAGTTAGAAAATTGATATATCGTTATGGTGCTATGTAATATCTAGAAAATTCTTGATACTTTTTTATTTTCAATGATAATTGAATGAATACTCGTGTGAAAACACGTGATAAACCTTATGAAAAATTCTCGATCGAATTTAATGTCATATGAGATGAACGATTCATCGCATAAAGATATTCTGTAGAATTCCGAATTTACGGCTTGATTTGCATGGCGAATTAATTTAATTCGACCTTTATAAGGAACGATATAATAACGTTAATGATAGCCTATCTCGTTTGCATGCTCTCGCGAGAAACCTTGCGATGTAGAAAGAGCAAAGGATGTAGAATCGTACTAGTATTATATTTGACAATTATACGAGCATATCAGTATTAATTGATCACTGTATATTCCAAGAAAGGATCTAACTGGATAAAGGATAAACGAGAAACTAATTAGGTTCTACTGAACATATGAGAAATAATAGTGAATGATCACGGAATTACATAATTCAATGGTGAACTGTCGGAAATATTTGCTATAAAAATTAGAACATAAAATTTTGTAATATAGCTGATAATATCTGAAGGATTCTGTGATTCTTAAAAATCTGGATTTATTAATATTAATGAAGTAAAAATATAAATAATATTCAATTAATTCTGGGTAAACGTGAATGCAAAACAAATTTTTTCCGATTATTAATTATTTCTTAATAAGGGAGTCAGTTATCATTTATCAAAATTTATTGAAATGGTATTATAATTATTTGATACAATTCAAAATATCGGTTTTATTAAGTTGAACGAGATTTAATTCTTTGTCACTTTGCTTCTATTGACTATTGTTAAAAAAAATGTTTTTTTTTTATTTTCAAGTTATAACAAAGTTAGCGAAGACAATACAGGTAATTCGCATACTTATCTATAATTTATATCACTGATCGCTATTCTTGACGTACATTGGTTGGGGATACTTGCAAATCATACTTTGAGGCTTTTTGATTTGCAAATGTGAGTCTCCCTGCATTCGCGACATCATTCCCGTATACATTGAAAATAATTTCGATTACAATGTTGTTTCATGTATAATATGATCGCCTGCGGCTTACTCGCTCGTCCCACCTATCGATCCCGTGAAATCGATCTAATAAATATAAAACATTCTGCATAATCCGTCCTTCGTACACATATCCTTTCGTATACATATCCTGTTTCATATATACATATTAAAATCATTGTAACAAATAAAAATCTGTCATTGCAGACTTTCACTTCGCTTTTGCAAAGTCGAATTATATTTTGATTTTTTTCTCATCATCAATTTCAATTCAAATTTAATTATCGATAAGTCCGAATAATTTAAAAAACTTAGGTTGCCAGAATTAATAAAGTATTACCGATATTATCTGCTTCACGATCATGCGAAGGAATAAAGACTCATCTAATTCTCCAAAGCTTTTCATAACTGACAACTTTTAACTGATCAAAACTAACTGATTCAAAACTATCTCATAACCGCGCTCAAATCGGATTCGATGTGGCTCATTTCGCGATCAGACATCCAACCTTCGAGAATATCGAGTATTAGCACATCTATACATCCATACAATCTTTTCGTCACGTGCTTTTTGACGTACGAAAATACAAGTTTTTTAAATATTTTTTTAAGATGTGACTCTTGAATAAATTTATATGCATTACACAAACTGGGAGTTGACGATTCGTTTTCGTCACTGCAAAATTTGATACAGCTTCACATATTCATTTCATCGCTTGTTATGTAACGCTTGCACAGGTGTAGAGATATAAGTATCCGTTAGACGCTCTACTATCCGCTTCAATAGTCATATATTACTAGCGGCAGGCTCGAGATTAATGTTATCTTTGGCGTTCCGTAATCGGATTAGACCGAAAAGAAAAAAAAATGTTAGCATCTGATCATTTAAAGAATACACAAGATTTAATCTTTTGTAAGAAAGAGATATTTTTCTAAAAAGTGTCTGAAAAACGTAAAAAAGATTTTTGTGCGCAGCGAATATATTTCTTGAACGTTTATTGTTTTGTTACTAGCTAAGGTCTGTGTAGTATTTAAAAACAAAGCGGATTCTTTATCTCAGTACTCCGAAACGAGAACGTTTGATGTCTTTCCGTAAATCAAAAAGCAAGTCGAGACAGTTACGTGAGACAAACATCAAATATCTCTTTTATCTCCGTTGTTGTTCCCATTCTAAAATATCGATTTATGTAACTGTTTCGAAAACATGAGTTTTATCAGATTGTTACAGTAAACAAGGAATAGCGTTAAGATATCTGACTTGTAGTAGAATTTGTAAATAGCTAACAATGCTAAACACATGCTGAATTATCCATTTATTGCTACCTCATGACACACAGTCAATTAAAATGCATACTATTATTTGACAGTCTAAATTTTTTACTTGATTGTAATACGGAAATGTAAAAAGATACGTGTTTCTCTACAAGATTTAGATACAACAAACTTCGTATAAATGTGAAAAATAAGTTTTAAGATTCTCTGCTTAGCCTCTTACAATTTAAATCACAGTTCAAGGCATAACTGAAACAACAATTTAGAGTGTCTCTCGAAGTAGACATTTGCATATTACGAATAGAGAAAAAAATATGTTCGTGATTGGTGAAGATTGGGGCGAAAAGGTTAATGTTACTTCAGAATTAATTGAATAGCTCTCCGAGCAAGGAGACCTTGAACGGTCGTCTTGTTTGCCGACCATCGTTCATTCGTAGTTCATTCATACTCACCGACAGTCGTTGTCTGAACCTATTTGTACTATTGTCTAGGCCTCGCTGGTCTGTTCAAACTCACCAAAATTGCCTGTAGAGATGCGACCTTCAAACGTGGCAGTAGTCATAATCAAAGGTGAAGGCTAAAGACATCCACGGACTTCTTCTACGCGTTTAAAAAGGCTATAGGTGTCAAATTCTTGCTAACTGCAAGGTAAAGTAATCTCGTTCATCCAATTTCAATATATCATATCAACGTTACTTAATATAGATGATCAAAATGCTTATTTTTTAGCGAGAAGTCTAGAAAGTTTAAAATTAACAAAATTTTTTTAATAATTTTTATTTGTTAAGGTAATTTTAATATCAAAAATTAAAAATTGTCGTAAATAGAAATTTGTCAAATTTTTTCTCGAAAAGAAAATATTGATACTAAATTGATTATAAAATCGATAATTAAAAACATTTGATATGATTCTCTGCATATAAAATTAACTAATAGCTAGATAACTAGAATACAATATTGTTAATTTTTGTGTGATAAAAATAGAGGATAAGCATTTATAGATTGTACTCTTAAGTCTTCTAGCAAAAAGACTTGAGCGTACAATCTCTATGTAACGATAAAAAGCATGATTTGATGATCTTTATCTTTTTTTTAAATTTAAATATGAATATTGATTTTTTGGAAAAATGATATTAAGTGAAATCATTTCAATTTAATCAATAAACTTAACAAAGATCAACTGTTTCATTTAATACCTATACATTCTTTCTATCGTGCACATATTCGGTAGAAGAGGGTAATGTACGATCGGGCATGCAATCACGCATCATTTTCATGATACACGAGACCAATCGTCGTCTCCTGAATGGACTTCCAAGTGTGAATTGGTGTTCCGCGCTAAGCTACGCCACTCACGTACTTCACATCGCGTTCGATCATTGCATAAGTACATTTACTTCGAGGAAGAAACTCATTTGTGTTCGCAACATCTTATAAATTAGCGGAACAAAATGAACAAAACCAATTCTAATTGATATTTTTGTTCAAACCAAACTATAAAACGTTCGCAAGCTCTCGCGATCGACACTCAAAAATTACAACGGTGAAGAATATTTTTCTGTAATTACAATAAATTTCTCATTGCCGTTTTTTTACATTGACACAAAATAATTATTTTTAAATATATATTTAAAAATGTTACTAATAATTCCTTATATTTACATTTTTACTTGAGAAATCGGATTTAATTCAAATTGGATTATAAAATAATTATTTTAAAGTAACTTGTTGAGTCTCACATTTACACTTTTCTATATATTACGCAAGAAGGTAAATATCTCCTCCAATGTGAGAGAAACGTAATTATCACATAACTAAAGAAAATATTTTAGATATCTCACGTTAGTTTAATTACTTTTTTCCTTAAATCTTTTTAATTTCACGTATTAAAAGATTAAAGAAACTTGCCAGTCCCGAACGAGTTCTCATTCTGCGCAAAAAGAAAAAAGAATGTAAACCATGTATTTCTTTTCGTACCTTTTCGTTTTTAGCCTTGCGCCTAGGTAGGTCTACAAAAAGATATGACATTCCCAATTTACACTTCTCGTTGAAAGTTTAAACAAAAATGATGAAAAAATTTTATTTTATTTTTTTATTATTTATATAGGAACTAAATCATGTATGTTATCTCAATTATGTGTTTTTTAATTATTGATAAAAAATTAATTTAATTGATAGAAAATTAACTGATATTCATATTAAAATAACCATTTTTTCTGTTTTTTATTTCATGGATATGTTTAGCTTGAAATTATATGAAAAAAATTTTGTATATATAATTAGTATGAAAAATATAAAATAAGAAAAGCTAGAAAATAATAAACTCGTAAAAAACTATAAGTTTATGTAAAATTCTCCTGATTTTAATTTAATCCATAGTGGACGAATATGACTGCATGATAAACGGAGTAGGAACTCGGTCATTCGCGAACTATGTTTTCCCTTTTACATCAAGTATTCCTAACGTATGTTAATTTATTTAATTAATTACTTGTGGAACATAGAGAAAACGTAGAGACTAATAACTTCCGCCTCGCTCGTTCAATGATTGAATATAAATTTCATATCGTCAAGGATGGTTTGATAAATGTAACATCAATGTGTGTATGTATTAATTTATATTAGTATATCACATAATACTGTTACAGTAATTGTAATCTCGTGAAGTACAAAGTATTATTAGCAAATTATGTTTCAAAATTATTAAAAGATCACAAAACAAATTGGATAAATGAACAGCATGCATGTAATGTTAATATAAATATGTGAGGCATTAATTTTATTTTGGAATATAATCTTTTTAATAATGCTAAATGACTTTTAATCGCGTGATTATGATTATCATGATAACGTGATTGTTCCGCATTTTGTTGTTTTTTTATAACGAGAGAAAAATCTGTTGAGGAAGTTTCGCTTTCTTCATTTTCATCAAATTTAATTCTCTCCGTACATTATAATCCGTCGACTTGGTGCGAATGGCCTTGGATATGATTTGTTGGGGCTCAAGTGAATATTTGCTGAATGCCATCACGCACTATTTTCGTCAATCCGCAGTATGCATTCCTGCACGGTCGAGGACGAATCGAGTAAAAAACCGCTTAATCCTGCAAAAAAGGAGGAACCAAATGTATTTCGAAAAAGGTGTAATTGTATAAGAATATGATAGAATAATGGAACGTAACTGCGTAGCACGTATGCATGGCAAATTATAATCTCGGACTTAACTAAATACGACAAATAAAAAATGAAATGAAAAATTCAAGAGAGTGCAAATATTGCAGTCTTGAAATTAAAACAGTATCTTGAAAATTATTCTAAACAGTATTTTCGATGTAATACTCTGTTCTTTTTGGCACCGTAATTGGAGTTTTATCTTTCTATCCTTGAATATTTTTCGAAAAAAAAAAAAAAATGATATTTCGAAATTATTACATTTTGTTTGAAATGTATATCTTTTAATCTTTCACTTCTTTAATCTTAAGATTATTTTTCCACGATGCATGTATAATTGGTTCAACTTTCTTAAAAAGAAGAAAAACTTTTTAAACAATAAACAATTAATACATTCTTGACCGTGAGTTACTAAATAGTAAGAAGTGAATTTTAACTCGCCTTTTTACGGTCGATCTTTTTGGTCAATCAATGATCTGCTTTAAGTAAAATAAAAAGTTTTTTATTTTACTTTATAATAAAAATTTACTTTATAATAAACTTCATAATAAAAATACATAGCAAATTATATTGATGGTAGAATTCTTATAATACATTTTATAATACTTTGATAATTCAACATCATTAGTGTGGATGCATCTACGCTCCCAACTGCGCTTCAAATGTCACCAGGGTGAACATCTCAATCCCGGCTTTGTACTTAGACCTTAGGCAACGTAAACTCATACTTAACCACTGCTCAAAGTATCATGGTGCGTCGACGAGGTCCGTAATTGCGTAATGCTATTCTGCAAAGTACTGTTTTTACTGATAAAATTAAATCTTAGAAATCAACAAAGTATTTTTACTAATTCACGCAAGAATTTTTGGTATAATAATTATTAAATTCTTGATAATTAATATAAATTTTATTTTTGACATGCGTGTATACGTTATTTAATTCGAAATAATGATTAAATAATAATGAATTTTTTACTTAACAGATATAACTTAGATATATTTGAAGAGTATTATATATACGTACTTAAAAAATATTTTCTAAAAAATTTTGTTTAAAAAATACAAAGTGCATTTAATATAATTATAACATAAAATATTATATATGTATAACGTTTCTTTGGACTCTTGACTTGTGGAATTATTAGATCCACAAGACGTGTTTTCGTCTTTAAATATCAAGTTTTGAGTAGTTTTGTAGCATCAAGATCACATGCGTTGTAAATGTAAGACACAAAGCTTTTAACGATAAATATATATCAGAGCAGCATGTTCAATACTTTCGGTTATCTAGCAGTAAAACGTTTAACTGTTATATTTACTATAGCAGTTATTCCGCGGTAGAAGTTGTGCAAGGTCACGATCGAGACCTCCGCAAGGCCGCTGCATTATTTTCAGTCCCGTCGTGTCAGCATTTAGTATTTTAGTTCGCCAAGTATCTCCACGAAAATACGCCGCGAAGAGTAGCGCATTCGAGTTTAGCGTCGTAATACGTATAATGGCGCTTATATATATATATATATATGTATGTATATATGTGTATATATATGTATATATATATATATATATATATATATATATATATATATATATATCGAAGAAAACGATTCTATCGGATAGCATTTATTACATACGTTTGTAAGTGCGTTTCAAAGAGCATTGTGTTGCATAAATTAAATCGGACTTAATTCCACGTGACGGAAATGTAGTCCTTTTTTTTAATTTCTTTTTTTCTGCTCTCGTATACTTCGTCGTGACCTTAATAGTCGTCGTCAATCGAAAAATTGTCACTTATTACTAAGTAAGCGCATACACGCGAATGGGAACGCGAAATGCGAATGTAGTTGCAGTATTTTCAGATGGCGTATTTGAGCCAAGTTCTTTGGAATTGTAGTCTCATGTGCAATCAAAAATTGATTACTGTTTAACAGATATCAGAATGTACTTTATAAATCTTTTCGCAATACAGTAGCATGCATTTCGAATTTTTATACATACTTAACAAGCAACTTCACGTGTATTTTAATTCTCCTATACTGCAAGTACACAACTGGTGCCAACAAAAATTTCAGTTTAAATTTTAAAAAAAGAATAAGAAAAAAAGAAATAGATTCTTAAAAGAAATGGTAAAAAATGGCAGTAAATTCTTATTTTACCTTATTTTAAATACTTATTTTTTTAAAGTAGGGATTAAATCTACTTAAATTAACTATACAGCAACTTTTTTATAATTTTGCTTAAAAGAAAAACATCCAAAATAGATTAGATATTTTAATATCTTACAGATAATAACTGATCACATATTTTTGTATTATCAGTGACATTGTTTTTAAAACGTAGTTTTCTCATCATCAATTCTCTACGGATACTTATTTGAAATAGTATGTGCTAAAAGATTTCTTGCAAAAACGTATAAATAAAGAATAATCTCTGATGGAGAGACTTTTATCGAGGATTTTTCCTAGGAGAAGTCACTGCTGTGAGACTCAAACTCACGGTGAACGTACACAAGTGGCGCGACTCAGCGACGAACTCGGTTCTTACTGCGATCGTGATTACGCTGTCCTTTACCTGGGACATTGTGTTCTTAGTTACGTTCAGCAGACTATCTTGATTGCGTCACTCTTACGCTGGCGGAAACTTCACTGACAATAAAAAAGTAAATAATAAATAGGTATCTCATTCCCTCGCGTATGCCTGCAGATACAGAGTAAGGAAAAAATATGTCAGTCGAGGACAATAAAATATATTTGCGCTGTCGCGCTATCGCACAGGAGTATTTTGCCGAAAGTTAATTAATCTATAACGTAACGATCTATATAAAAATAAAAAAAATAATCTCTCTGGATGGAAACGTGACATGTGCGGCGTAATTAGTTACAAAGGTAAAATAAAAAGAACACACTTTTTTTTTATTAAACAAGATATATTTTTGTCCGCATATCTACTTCTCGGTCTTCCGGTGATAAGGCATAATCTTCTCTTCGCAACAATGTCTAATGGACAATTACGCATTGGGTCGTTTTGTATGCTCTTCGATATCTTAACGACACGCCGTTCGTTTGTTTTTAACCGTTCGTAATTTGCATCTTAAAATAACCTTGCAACTGTGCGACTTCTTTTTGCGCGACACTTGCGTACGCGCATCCGTTTACATGCGCTTGCATATGCGCGTGACTTATTTCATCTGTATCATTGTAGAACGATTGCGTAAAGCCGATCGTAGAATTTGCACTTGCCAAAGTTGATACGTCGGGTGCATGGACTGTGTAATTAGAACACACGAGTTCGTTTAGAATAGTTCGTTATCATTTATCGAGAATTCCTCGATAAATACTGAGGGATCATTTATCGAGATTTTTTAACATTTCTCAATACTTGTTTTACATATTCGATTACATAATCGATGAAATGTGTAAAACACAACATCTTTTTTTTAAGTAATGCTAGTATTATACATAAATGGTTTTTATAATTTTAAGCCTTGAAATTATACGATACCGTTGATCGTTACAAAGTATACATGCACATATCTTCTCACTTAATTAACTTAATTAACATGCATATAAGTATATGCATACGCATTTGCGTGACTATTAATTTTTTTAAATGTATGAATCTACACATTTGATAAAAAAGTTAATGAAAATTTTTTCTGTACAACATGAGCAGAGAAAACTGGTTTTCTATAAAACATGAACAGAGAAAACCGGTACCATTTTAGTTTTCAATTTATTTGTTTACTATTATATATGCATCGTTTAATTCAGCCTGTGAAAATATTAAACTTCTTTTTCAAATATGTTTTTATTTATCATTTGTTTATCAATAAAGAAGAGATATAAAAGATTGAAAATATCTCTCGACTTTCGAAATATTTATATAAAAATTTATATCTGAAAAATTTTCCTCGAAGCAACTAATGCGAAAAGCCTCGACGAGTCTTATCAGTTGAATTAATTTTAGACATTATCTAACAAAATGTACGTATATATCGCGAGAAACTGTGTCCAGCTTCAGAGCGCTCGTTTCATCAGATTATTTGTCTTCGTGACGATCGAGAGTGCTTTCTCTTCTTGCGCAACAGGTTCGAGGTCCTACCGCAACCTCTATGCTCTTCCCCTCTTTCTCTCTCTCTTTCTCTTTCCTCCCTCTCTCTCGCTCTTGCTTTCTCATCCTACCGTAACATTTATCCTAGCTCTCTTCATGTACCTCGCAGCATCATCACTCTTCGCTCGTACCTGGCAGTACTCGTACCTGTCGATATCAGAAATGTCATGTGATAACATGAACCTCACGATAAATTCTAAACAAAACTGTAATTTGATAAATATAATAATAACATAATAACAAATATAATGATAATATAATGATAATATAATAACAAATTTTTATCTTTAACTTTTAATGGCAAACTTTACGTAAATGTCATGTTTTTCTTTATTATGTCATTTTACTTCTGCAAAAGGAGCAGCGTTACGAATCTTTGTCTTTAGTTTTTTCAACTTTTTATATTTCTTGTTTATTTTTGTCAATATTTTAGTTTTTAATTTTCTTATTTTTATTAAAAATTTTTGCAATATAAAAATGCATTTGTTGAAATTTAATGTGGGACCGTTTGAATTATATTTCATAATCTCAGAAAGATAAGATTTTGATCGAAATAATAATAATAAGTCTCTTTGCAATCGTGGTGTTATATGTTTCCTTTATAAAGCTGCATCGCACGCGCTTTTTCGCAATAAACAAGAGTCATTCGACAACGCAGCAATAAAATGTGAACGTTAATAAGACTACTACCTGAATAATGTTCTTTGACAAGGGAACTAAAAAGCAGAGTATTATATAGACGCAATGCAATTGATGCTGCAACGTGTTTTGTAGCATTCAACACGAACGCGCTTTTGTACGCTTCTCATTTTACCCACTGGTGAAATTACCTCCGTGCAATAATCCACCGCATGTTGTGCCGCGAATTCATTTCCATGATGAGTTATATTCGCACGGCTATCCGCTGCTGCTTCTGGGAAATGTCGAAATACGAAATAATACTCACCATTCCGAACGTCTACTCTACCTTCAATATTAGCTAGACAACGATAAAGAGTATCAGCACACATACACGAAACGCTGAATAATGTTTAAATCTAATGATTAAAAATAAATACTAACGATCTGTTGTATTTATTTATTGTTTTTTACAATAATTTTTATCGATGCTTTGTTGTAAATGCTTTTTTCATTTTCAGAAGCGGCAGCGATATTCTGTGAAATATTGGATACTTTTGGTGGCTTTCTGCGTTTAAAAAAAAATAAAAGAATATTTTGATTCTACTAATTTTAATTTATTTTAAGGATTTCCCGAAAGTTGTTGTCTCTTATGTAGAACAATCTTTGCAAATATAATATTTATAATTAAATTTAACATACACACATTTCTCTAAAAACACGCTTACGTGATATAATTATTAAATATTAATATTTGTTATATAATATACTATCAAATTACGTAAATGCCAAATCAGGAAGAGAGAAATAGCAAATAAATGTTGAAGATTTTTATATAAATCATTAAAGTTAAAAATAATTAAGAGTTGAATTCCGTCAGATCGAAAGTCACAGGAGGTGCATTTTTCGCAAAGCGCTGATTGCGCTGTCTAAAAAGTCACGTGATACGCATCGAAATCGCACACTAAGGAGCGATCATGGAAAAATTTCTCGTTCGTGCGTCGCATCGCGTCGCGCGTGATAACGTTCAGAAAAAGATACTTCTCTATCTGCAGTCCTTCCTTCGCTCGCGTTTCACGCTCACTTTTAACCGAGGACAGTTTCGATGAAGTCAAACTCGAGCGAAAGTTTTAATTGCCTGCGAGGATTGAGATTTTGCTGCGATGTTAAAAGCAAAAGGAGAAAACAGAACCACAAAAACGTTATTTGCAAATAGTTACGTTGCAGTGCTAATCAATATTACGATGCGCTCTTTTTCTCGATTATTAAATATGTGTGCAATAATCTTTGCTACATTTTCCAAATAAATCAAAAAATTCCAGATTGAGATAATAATGACGATTATTACTTAGATCGATAAAAAAATGAGTGTAAACCTTATTTAAAAATATTCGAAAAATTTTTTTTATTCATGTAAAAATTCTCAGGGATAGAAATGAGATAAAAAATCTTGTTCTTTAATTATAATAATAAGTAGTTTTAATAGAATCTTATTGAATTAATAATTGTATTTCTATATCGAATTATTATTCTTTTTTTCCATTTTAATGTGTATTGTTCGCTCAATCTATTCTTAGTAGCCTCTCCAATAAGAATGCAAAAAGTCATGATAATATACATAACAAAACTCATGCTTAAAACGTAACACGTAGTTGTCTCGAACTGTTACACAAGCTGTTTCCATGTTAAGAAATTCTCAGCGTATATAGCGCGCATTGTTCGCGATATGCGTAGTCTATCGGATGAAAATTCTCCTATGTGAATGCAGAATTCTTCAGATATTACAGCTTCAGCAGACGAAACAGATCTCAGTTGGATCACTGATCCAGGAATCAAAGCAATATACATAGTAATCGCTTGGTCAGATGCTTAGAATGTGATAGAAGATCCTCCAGTGTATCAGCTTTCAGCATACTTGCTGCGAGAGCTCCTCTATATATTCAGATATATCAGTACCCTTTGTATCAATATTGAGTCCACAATCTCTCCTGGCGCGGAGGAGTCAAATAGCATTATATTGCAGCGCTTTATATTACACAGCCTACAACTGGCACATTTGCAGCGCACGCACGAAATATAATTTATTTTGCGAGAAAAAGTGCCATTTGAAAACTGATATTGATTAATTAAAGTCAAATGGTATGCTATATATTGAACAATACAAATGCAATTTACGTGATTAAATTGCAGCCCGAATATTCTTGCCGCACGTTCCTAACTCCTAATAATTAACAAATGCAATCACAGTTACATCGTGCAATGCGTTTTGATTAATTCGTAGCTATGTGTGTATTTAACATACTTACTATTATGGATATTCTGTGTCAGGTTATTACGCAACGCCTCAATACAATTCCAGCTTTTAACGAGTATAATTGTACGCGAAACAACATATAACGTTAAGTCATGCATACTGTCTCCGTTCTTTGTTCTTGCTAGTAGAGAGTATCTTACGAAACATAGATCTACACATCTACATATGCAAGTTCCTGAAACTAGTCTTACCAGACTAATTCGACGTCTCTTAACTTCTTGAGAACTTCTGTTATAACTCTTTATTGTTTATTTATTTATATAAAATATAAAAGTCTAGCATAATATATTTTTTATTACTTGCAATTTCAAAAATCAATTTAAGAATCCGACTTTACGAAAAAATTATTAAAGAAATAATTTAAATAAAGAATTTTTTGTAATTTTACCAGCCTTAAAATATAAAAGATGCAATATGTTTTTCGAAATTTTAAATTGCATAGATACTAAAACTATATATAAGGAAGGGATTTTCGGCCCAGGGTGCTCATCAGAGAACATTACGCTCGCTAACGATAAGTGGTGGGCGGTTGAACGCGCGTAAAAGCGCGACAAGGTACTCCTGCATGAGGGTAAGAGCCCCGAAAAATTGTACGCGTGGGCGCGTATAACGGCGTTACGTGCGCGCCGCATTAGGCGCGCGCTGGGTTATCCGAGCCCATTGAGAAAATAAAAAAGAAAAGAACAAGCCAGGCGAAATTATGGGCGTCGTGAACGTTCGGCTGGAAGGGCTTCAGAAAAGTCTCATGAATGGCAGGAGAGAGGCAGACGCGCTCTCGTTTGATCGCTTTCTCTGTCGCCAAATAGCTGCTGAAAAAAACGTGTTTCCCGAAAGTTGGATTATTACCGCGATAGGTGGTGACCAAATTTACCTTATTCTCTAGACGAATCGATATGGTAAAATTATACAGATAAGCAAAAGAGAAAAGATTAATCCGCGCTATATAGATATTCGAGCTACAAAAGATAATGAGTGATCCCAGGCAAAACTCTGTAACGTTTTCTAACCTGATTGTTCTTATAAAATTTTGTTAAATAATTGAACGCGTCTTGCGGCAGCACGTTCTTTTCTCAATCATATATATATTTTTACGGTATTGTCGAAGATAGTCGCACGATCCTTCATTCTTCGGAACGTTACTGATGATGTCGCGATTAAAATGCTGACGGTTTTGCCACTGACATTTCAAGTACAAAGACGTCACGTACTGCCGGTTAATTTCCGGCTTTAAACCCTTTGGCCCGCATTTATATTTCCACTTAACGTTACATTTATCAGTGATGATATATATTTATGGGTATTTTATAAAGATTGAAAGCCAATATACTCGCGAAGATTAATTGAAAAGTCCAAAATTAAAAAAGAATTTAATTTTTAATTTTTTTTAGGCATACAAAAAGAACATTTTTATTTTTCGCAGTTTTTTATTTTATAATTACAGGTGATTTTAATTTAAAAAAAAGAATTATACGGTATTACAAAAATATAGTCTTAACTTTCACCAAGGTTCTTTTAATTTCAAAATTTTAATTTTTTGATATTGCAATTACACAAAAATGTATATTTATATTTATGATTGTCAATTGCCATTAATGTACAAAATCATTGTCTAATTTATCGATGTCGAGGTGATTATTTTAATTTCAAATCGGTGATAATTGAGATGAGAATCGAAATGTGCTAAACTGTGTTTAAAAGTCTAACTAGAACAATGAATTAAATCGTGAAGAACTATTTCCAATTTTGAGGCAGTTCTCATCACAATAAACTACGATTGTTTTTTTCATAGCTAACGAATGATTATTACTTGCGTTGCATAGGTTTGCATAACTCAACAAAACTATTTGAACATTTTCTGACGGTGGAAAATTTATTCGAAGGCCATGCTTTATCTTTAACTGTATTTTATGGATTATTTTATATTATGTACGGCGTAAAATACTACGTATTACACGCCATGTTCGCACGAATTCTCCAATTAGCGAACAAACATATCTCAGCAACGTACAGTTCTCTTATTATTAATTTTCGAGAATTTTACCATATAAATTTTGCACGGAAACACAAAGATCGATTGTTATTATGCCAGCACGCGATACCTTGCGAATGTGAAGTAGCAATATTCTATAAAACGGCCCGTTAATCAAGTTCCGTCAATTAAGTTTATCTATATAAGTATTCGAGGAAAACTCTCGTCAAACTATTTTTATCTAATGATTTTCTCCAAATCCATAAATCATCACACAAATCCCTCATTTTTCACGTTACAAACCCGTCAATTTTAATATAGCTTATATCGCAGCTATAATATAATATTATTATAGTAACTGCTTAATTTTCACATGAATTTGACATTTGACAAGAAATTTTAAAGCGATAAATTATCAAGAAGCATTTTATAAATTTTATTTTTTAAGTTCATACTTTACCTGAATTTTTAAAATGAATAATTAAATTATTATTGTAAATACAAAAAAAACATTTGCCAGCTACTTTATTTTAGTTTTAAAGTCAAGTTTCATTTATTTCTTTAAATTTATGGAACGCTATTTATATCATTTATAAATATATCGTTGAATTACTTAAGTAATCTACTTAAATATTTAACACACGTCACGAAAAACATAAGACTTTATTTTCTGCAACCTAGTCTCTTAGTTGATATCGCGTTCCTACTGTAACATTTCTCTCTGCAGAATACACGGATGTTTCTATTCTGGATTCTCTTTCTCTATGTAAGGACGAACAAAAGTAAAACTTGCTGTCGCATCCGGAAGAGCGACTCGTACTATGACATAAAAAAATGTCTACGAATGACGACGAAGGACATACGAAGCGTCTGCATCCCAAGATCGCTTTCAGCCGTCGAGACATATCGCTTGTCTGTCGGTGAAGTATGAGATCTGGTTTACAGACAGCATCACGTCCGATAAGAATTTGGCCGTGTCGTCGGATACGCGAGCAGTATTTCTGATGAAAGGAGACTTTGTACTAAGGAGATATTGTATTATAATGGTACTGTGAAAGTTTTTTGAAATTGTATTGTAAAATTGAAAAAAAACTGTCCTGCATTGAAAAATTTTGAAATCAAAATTTCTTTGTCGAACGAGAGAAAAATAAAAAAATTGACTTTACAATATCAATTTATTGTAAAACGCTTTATAGAATGCAAATAGAGAGATTCTATCGTGTCATATATTATATCCTAAAAGTTCAGCCAACATGAATGTTCATTTGTTAGCTATTAAAAAGATACAATAATTTAAAAATAATTTTGTAATTTCCATCATTTTACGCTTTTATATGTAAAAGATCTTGCAACATATTCAATTACATATTCCAGTCATAGATATAAAAGTGTTAATTATCATTTAACTTTCTGCAAAATTAATTAAATTTGCAGTTATATCGAATAAAGCTCTCTATGTGCATCTCTGGAATAAGCGAAATATTTATCATCGAGAAAGAACGGTTACATTTTTAATAGAAACGGTTACATTTAATATCGCGCTACTGCAGCATGCGAGGAAAGAGCCAGTAACCATCGACGATCGTAACTGTTGATGTCAGTATCTAGCAAATAGAGGATGTAAAATGACATTCAATACAGGCTCCAGCGCACGGGAGACGAATCGACATTCTGACGTTTAATTAACTTTGTCGCGTTAATTGAGAGACAGCGTTCGCCGTTCGTTCGCCAGAGTTGGGTCCACTCGTCGGTCGCAGGATGGTTTCTACATACATAGTTCATTTTTCATATTTCCGCGCACAATCAAAGGGAGTACTTCTTTCTATGAAGTTCTCCATCAATTGGAAACGTTAAAAATATGTTACACATGGGAAAGTCCAGTTATATGAATGTCGGTTGCCAGATATGAAAAGTCGTTTAACGTGTACGAGCAACTAAATCGTAGTGCGATCCGATACGGGTTCCAAAACGCTCGTTTATATGAGGAACTTGATTTTATCGAAGCGAAGCAGGTTGAGAAGTAACATAAGAAACCAAAAAACATATTTATTTCCTCAAAATTAATGTTTTTGTTGCATAACAATGTTTATGAAATGTTTAGCATTACCTATAAATAAGGAATATTTTGTTAGATATATATATCTACAACAAACTTTTGGTAGCAGTGTATAACGAACGCGCAAAGTTATAATGACGGATATTTTGGCGTTCTAATTAGAACTAAAGTTATATATACAAATTTATATCTTTAGGCCTCTCATTACGTAATAATGCTCTGCCATTGAGAGACTAAGTTACAGAAAATAAAACTTGTCGTCTTTCATCATATGAACGAGGATTATATATTTTACTTTAAATATTATTTAAGTAATTGCGGATTTCGTAAATTACTCTTCATGATTCTATTATTCTATTATATATTAAGTAGGCGACAAATTAAAAAAAAAAAAATTCTTTCACAATAAAGCAATACTATACGATAATTTTTTTCATAATTGCATTATTTATTCCGTACGTCATCTTTCCTCCTTCATGCTTATCTTGAACATTCACAATCGACTGGAAATAAATAGTTTGTTTACATTGCATCTTTTTATCTCAACTACTGAAATTAATTCATGATTTCAAATTATTGTCGCTCTGTATAATATGCAATGTTGCTGCTTTTTGTTATTGTAATTTCTTAGTGATTAATAAATAAAAGTATAGCCATGTCATTATGATCTATCTATCAACCATAGTATTGAGTATATAGCGAGTAATTATCCGAATAGACCAACTACGCCGATTGATTACGGAACGAACTCGCAATGTTCAACGTTAATTGATCAGCCTACCGCATATTACCTCTCCAATTATGCGTACAGCTAATAAAACGTTACACTTGGTGGCGCTATCGAGAAATTGAGTTTGATATCATAACTCATCGCCATCGTTTTGGTTCATGATCCGGTGGTCAGCGTTTATCAGGATTCAGCACGTCGAATATATAAATCAAATTGAATGAGCATATGGTGGAGAAGTCTATGTGTCGGAATTTGTCGAGCTGAATCGTGATTAAGTGACTCGATTTCAGCATCAAGCTCTCATAACAAAACGAATTATTGAACCTTGAAAAAGAAACAAAACTTATTTTGAAAGTTGTTAATATTGTTATATGATGTGTGACATTGGTAACAGATTAATGTCTCACAATAATGGTGGTAAAGTAGAGTTTTTAGATTGGAATTTACCACGATGGAAAGATATCTGATTATATGTTATTTCACTATCAGTTTACGTCATATGACAGATCACACAGCAAAATTACCGCTCTCTGTGTCTGTACTATATATCTTTAGAAGACTTTTCTGACACGTATGAGAAATTACGTTACGTAAGATAGATATTCCGTCCTTCAAACGTGAATGATCGGTTGCCGACATGAGAAAATTACGTGCAGTATTCGATAAAAACTCTCGATGCAGTAATCTTCCGGTAGTCATTACATAAAGTTCACGAAGTTCGTAGTAGAGTGATTAAGCAGGCCACGTTGGAACAATCCGACAAAGCTCTGCACGAATTGATTAGATATCGAAATGCCTCGCAACTGACTGCGGCGTTAAAAATACAATGTTTTCTTCCAACTAAATGACACTGTTATTTGCAGGTTCATCGACAATTTCAATGAAGTCCGCTATAATAATACGCAATCTTTTACACCATACCATGTTATTGATTCCACTATATCAAAAAATTCCGGCTATTATTTTTAATACAATGAAAAATATTGAGAGAGTAGGTATAAAGCAAGAGTGATATCTATGATAAATTCCGCGCATCATTTTTTATTATTCTTATATTGGAAAATATCCAAACAAAAAAAAAGTTTTATCGAATTCTGTCAATTTTTGTTTTATTAATTTTTACTTATTAATAATAAAAAGAGAAATTTTTGAATTTTCCGTGAAATGAAATCCATAGAATTTCTGTTTTACATATTCACCGAACCGATCTCTATTTGAAAAGAATTATTTACGCCATTATATTAAAAGTAATTTATAATGACGTAGTTGCACGCACGTACTTGTGCTAAATTTCCATTTTGTTCGACGATGGTCGATGCTTTGTCGTCGTTAATTGGCGCGTCTTTATTCGCATCGTGCATCGTTTCATGTCGCTGCGCGCACGACGAACCACGAATCGTGCTGCTATATACCGCAGACACTATATATTACTATCGGTAATAATGCCGAACTCGCATTGTAACGTAGCGCGTAATTCAATTACTTAGAGCTCGCGGTGAGAGCCGGGATGTATCGACGATCATGGCGACTAAGCTGCAGCGGTTTTTCTTGATTGCCAGAATTATTTCACAAACGCCTATCGAAAATTGTATAGATTCGCAGGGAATTATAAACCACCAACGCTACCGTCATCGTCATAGCATGCTCGCTCGTGAATGAAGAAAATTGCATCCATTAGCAAATTACTTTTACCTACTTTAACCGCCTCGTCTCCGGTGACGCGAGCAGCAGAAGGGCTGTAAAAGGGAGCGTCGTTAGTTATATTGGGTAGGACGGAAATAATATCATGTTTGTGTAGTCGTACACGAAAATAAATCTGATTCGAGCGACCAAACAAACAACAGTCCTTTTCTTTCACTTATTTATCAATTTTGCAATTATCTGTCGATATTAGATATTTGTCGTTGATTCTTCCAAGCTACGATTTCGCGATCGATTTATTGTCGCTTTGTTATGACTCTAACAATGTTAATGATGCAAACGATTGATCGCTACCTAACAATTTGCTTGGGTAATTAGTTTTTGGAACGGACGCTCGGTGTCAGTGCGCGGTTATAACATGGTGAACTTTGTGTGTGTTACTCGTGAAATTTATTAATCGCTGCTCCATCGCTTTCAACAACACAAATTTCACTGTAACAGCAAAAACGAATTTACTAACGCGAAAACCTCCAGATGATTATTAATTCGTATTTTTATTAAATTTATTTTCATGAAATATATATATTATACGCATGAAGGATGTGATACGAACTATTTTAAATATCGATATTGTGATCGAAATACGCAATCTTTATCACAACAAAACCACAATAAATTTATGGAAATATTTTAATATTTTTATCTTTTAAACATTTAAATAAGATAAATAAATGATAAATTTTCAAAAATAGTCTAATTGCAATAAGATATCTTCTTGCGATGCGATGAATTTTGAATAGATATGCTAAAAATTTGAAATAATAAAAATGAAATGAGAGAAAATATTTATTGTCGATTACGATCAATCCGCGGAACATCTTGGATATAAACCTTGTGACTGCATTTTTCTATCTTATAATATGCTTGAACGATTCGTTATCAGGCAAAGTATAAACCGATAACGAGATTTGATTTGCTTTTTCTAACCTTGACATCTATATCTTTTCAACCAGTCGCTAATCGATAAATATCATTCCGAGTTAGTCTCGATATCTATCAATTAGCCTGTTAATTCAATTAAACGACTTGTCTCGTACGTCTAATTTATTTTCTGCTAACTTTATTTAACGTTAAAATTTATAGTAAATATGAAAACATTTTTCTCTTACTTTTGCTTTTCTAATATGAAAAATTCCATTCTGAGACGAGATAACAACGTATCATTTAGTAATCACATTTAGTGATAAATATAGAATCGAATGCGTCATTAAACATGAGTTAATATAACTTCGCACTAATATAACTTTTTCTACCCGACATAATACAGTGTATAATATATCTTACACTTTAGCTTATACCTTTATTACGTATATTATTGCTAACATGTCTTAATACATTAATACGTTTCTTTTCTTCCAATTTATACACCAAAATAAAATTTTTTAATAGAAGAAAATGTTATTTTTTAAGTTAAATGTCTTATTAAGTTATTTATTATCGATTATATGACAAATTCTTTGGTATAAATAATTGTTAAAAGTAATGCGAAATTCAAAGAGCTCATAATTATTGTATATGTTGAGAAAAGTTTGATTGCAAAGAATTAAAAACTATAAGATAAAAATATAGGAATCTCTTTATTGAAACCAAACATCAAATTATCACGTGAATAATTTTCTTTGACTGTTCCCCTCTGCCTTTCAATGTATCTAGCGCATGTCGTAATTCGCGAACGATTACTGGGTGACTTCCCTCAAACAATTAAAATCGGTTTTTTCTCAGAAACAAACATTATAATAAATTTGTATATTATGTTTTTAACAATCACATATGAGCGAATGCAACTGACTAAACATGTCCCGATCAGCAGTCTCGTTAATAAGTTCTTAGCTCTGAGCGACAGCTGTCTACACTTTGGCGCACTTGTGACCTTCCTATTAAACATGCGGATCACAACTATACGGTACTTCGTGTACGACTTCGTTTCAATTTCCGAATCACTCTCCTTCCTCATTCTTCAACTTCATTCTTCATCTCCGCATTTTATTCTTTTTTTAAATATATATCGATAGATAAAAATGATTACGAGAATTAAAACTCAGATCTAGGTAAATTTTTAAAATGCAACTTACAACTCGTATGAATTTCATTATCGATGAGATAATAGACAGAATTATGTATCGTCGATTTTTTAAATAAATTGTTTAAAAGTATTTAAATAATTTGTTTGATGATAAGAAGAAAGTAAATGTAAAGACCTTTTTTCTGTTGGGGAAAAAATGATTTTATTGGCCTAAGTTTCTTAGTCTACGTATGTAAATTGATTAAAAAATGAATAGTTAGAAATGTCACTAATGTTAATTGCATTAAATTCTTCCATTAATTTGTATAATTGATATTGTATAATTGATATCATATAATCATGAAGTTTTGAGAGGAGCGGAAAGACATTGTATGAATTATTGATATTCTAAGCACGGTAATTTCACGTCAATTACTTTATTCAAATCGTACAGTTGATTAATGTTCCGCAACTAAAAATGTAGACACAGTCGCAAAAAGCGACTTAATAAACGAAGTGACAATAAAGTTCGAGAATAATTTTGTTTCCACCAAAGTGGCAACATTACATAAACCGTTACATATCCTATCTGCTATGTAACCTCAACTCTCTTTACCTGCATGCGAAAGGTAAACATTGTCAATCGTTTCAGTTATTGTACAAGTTGGTTTACACGTGTTTGAGTTTTGTGTTACGAGAAAAATAGAACGCAAAAAAAGAAATCGTCCACAAAGAGTTTGTTCTGTCTAATGAAACTGTCAATCGACAATTTTATCTTCAAGTTTCAGAAAGACTTTGCAAATGAGTCAACTTAGTTCTAAAATCGCTTTGTTGTGAATTTTGCATCATGATAATGTTCTCGCACATTTAGCCATTATAGCCAAAGAACTTTTAACTTCAAAATTGAAGTATTTATCTCATTGACTTTTTTCTTAAAAAGAGCACATTTCAGTTTCTGAAATTCAGAATGTAACGTAAATACAAAAAATTAAAAAGATACCAAAAAGTGAGTACGTGTATACAGTTTCAACACTTAGATAAAAGTTATTGACATGACTAAATACATTGACAATATTTTTTTAGTTTAAATAAACATATTTTTAAGTTAAACATATGTTAATTTATCGAAACACATATTTTTTTGAATTGATAAATATTTGTTTGACAAGCCCGTGACCGCCGAGTATAATATCGAATTAAGAAATATTTTTTGATTCGACACTTTTTTTCTCAGTGAAGAAACTACTTTGAAGACGATGGCCCTGCATCTGTGTAATTTTTAAAATAAAATTTCGAAATAAATTATTTTCGAAACTTTATTGTCACACCTCGTATATAAGAAGTCTAGATTCTATTATTTTAGACCTTGTCAATTTTCAACTTCTTGTCCTCACTTTTTTAACGAATCGAACGGAGGGGAGTAAAAAGCAGAATCCTTCGGTAAAGTCCGAAAAATATGTAGTTCTTGGAAAGCGCACATAATCATTTGCTCGACTCCATTTCTTAATTGCGACGTTAAATTCGCATGGAATGCGATTGCAAACAAGCAAGGGACTTTTCACGATTTACGGTTCGTTCGTTGCTGCTCCATGCAACTGTCGAGCCGAACCGGGTCGATGTTACGGTCTTTTTTTCAAGCATGTAAATACTTATCGCCATGTGGGAGCAAAGAGGAAACGAAATTTGCGCGATTCCCTCTTAATTGAGTTGAGTAACGCAACTGCATACACGAGTGCGCCTCCAACGTAATTATTTCAAGTATCAATCCTTCCACTTTCGTCAATTCTCAGCTGCAGCAGCGCAGTGTATTACGGTTAATGTGCGTCTTTGCGTATAACATACGGTTGTACTGTGTGCGCTGCGTACATAACGCACATCGCGGTCTGTCGCAAAAAAACAAAAATGCTTACCTCACCTCGATAAAAATTAATCGGTTACTGTTTATGTAACGCACATATCATATGTGGCTGCAGTGTTGATAAGCATCTAACAGTACGGTAGCATGAAGTCAATAATGTACCAATTTTATCAGATTTTCTGAACGGTTATTTCTGTACTGCGAAGTGATTAATTCATATAACGCATTGAGATTTATATATGCTTAGTGTGAGATTATTATTATACTACTAATAATCGGTGCGCAGAGAGCAAAATATGATTTGTATTCATGACCAGACACGCATGCGGATGCGAACTTTATTTATAGCGCGAATGATGTAACAGTGCATAATGATAACAGAATACTGCTGCGAAGAAGAAATTGATTCGCTAATTGATCTCCTAGAGCGGAATATTTTTTTTATTGTGATATTTGAGGACCGACTATACACGGAAATTCAGCAAAAGAGAAAAAAAACGGATCGGAAGTCCGTATCCTTTCGCGGTGACGAGTGACGGGTGTTTAAAGATTCACGTCAGACGACCTTCGAGTCTCTCCGTTCTTAAAGTCACAAACGACTACAAATGACCTCCTCGTTGTTTTGATGTGATTGTCATGCGAAGTCCGTTGTCATTGTCGCTGAAGCTTACCCCCACGCTACGTATTGTCTCGTCCAGCAATTGAGATTAATTATCGTCGTTAAACGGACTTTCTTTTCGACGTTGTGACATAATCGTTCCCGGAACACGTTGATCCGATTCGTCTAAGAAACTACAGTTCAATTAAAAAAGATTCGTTAAGATCGAAATTATACATTGATTCGCACTGCATCAATCATTGCATATCAATACGAAAAAAGTTTCAAAATTTCAAAAGAATTTTTTAATTTTTGAAGTTTAGAAACAAATAAATTGTCATTTTTTGGAAAAAAAATATAAATCTTCTCTTAAAACAATCATTACGCAATACTTTCGAAATAGTCTCTATTTAAAGATTTTTCTTATAGCGCTTGTGGTGTCTTTATTTTAATATTTTATAATTAATCTTACAATATAAATGATACAATACTCAGTAGCGATTTATACAATTTTTTTGCCACGTATAACTTGATAAAAAAGTAAAAGTGTTGCTTCTACAAAAATAATTGATTATAATTTATTTATGAAACGATGATTTAATTCAGATTACCATAAGAGTACGGTGTTTAATATATAATAATTTCAATTTATTTTACCGAACAGTTTAATTTATCGCAAAAGCAGTAACTTAATTTAATTTATCTTATCGACGACTTAAATATCCCACGTGTAATAAAAATAATAAGCAAACTTTAACATGTAGACATTGTAGACATTTTAGATGTTATATAGGTCTGTAAAAATACTTGGTTGTTATTATTCTCAATAATTCTCTACTGTGCTTGTTTTTCTTTGAAATGACTCAAATAAATCAATTTGTCAAAAAGCTTACAGAAAGCTTATCGTCGCACTTAAAAGTTTTATAATCTTTGTTTAAAACATATGCTGACTCATTACATTATCATTATCTGTTGGAGCATGACAATTTTGTGCTTACCAAAAATTCGACTGTTTTTGAAAATTCATTCCTTTGACAATATCCCTTCAATGATGATAATCGTCGTAAATTCAGTTCCAATTAACGATCCAAAAGAAGTAAGAAATGCGAAACTTGATTCTGTGCCATCTCAAACATTATTGTTGCTTTCAATGTAATCGACAAGACGCGCAGCGAAAATATACAAACATTTTATTCGTTCAATAAAAAAAATCGTACTCTATTTATAATACATGCTCGAGACGAAGTCGATAACCCACTTGTGAATGAATTTATACATTAATTCTCGAAAATGTCATGGTCGACGACTTTGATTGAAATAGCGATCTCAATATGTAATTAGTTCACTGTAAAAATTTGCACATTTTAAAGAAATTGTTAATAAAACGTATGTTACAAATGTTATAAACGACTAATAATAATATTACCATATATGTAATAAATTATAAAAACGTTAAGAATAAAATTTACATATTAAGAGAGAAAAAATGTAAATGTTTTTTAATATGTTATATGCATTTTTTCTATTTAAATAGGTACGTATTTAAGATTTTAATATTATATAATCTTGTGTGTGTTATAAGTATATGTGTGATATCTGTTAAAAATTTTATAGTAAATTAATTACACATAATGTTGAAGAAAAAAATGATAAGCGATGAAGCGTTATGAATTTTGACTCTGACTCAGATTACATAAATCATTCAATCTTATTTACATATTTGGGCGAGAGACAGATATATTCGAAATTTTTCAAGTACTTTCGTATTCATCTTCGCGAATTGCAAACGCCATGTGAAACACCCGCTCCGAAGATCTCACGAGTGTGAATTCACGCATTCGCCAGTTATTTTTAAAAAGTTAGAGGCTCTCGATCCTACAATTATGGCTTCAAGCAAGCGTATTCTAATAAGAATTGATTTTCTATCTATGCGCAAAGTATCAAAATTTTTCCACTTGTTTCCGATGTTATCCGAATGATAACGAAGATAACTGATAAAAAATAAAAAATATATATCGAAAGTATGATGATTTTTACAATGAATTATTAGCAAAAGTTAAAACAGATTTTCTTGAATAAGTGAAGATTCATTGTAGAATGGCTTTATCTTGATTCTTAAACAAAAAGCTTTTTTATTTCCTTCATTATTAATATTCTATTTCCCACGGCAAAAGCATAGAACTTACAAATAAGCAGCAGAAAATTATCTTTCAATTAATATGAAGTGCACGACAAATAAATTGATCACAACGTGATTGCATAATTGAGTCCGTTTTTCTTTCGATGTCAAGTTGCATAACCGATCTGGGATGTCTTCTTACCTGCGATTCTTTGAACCGCGTAATCGATATGTCGATTCGCCGTATCTATATTTGTTTCACGCTTGAACAGCCGATATCGTCATACAAGCTTCATGGAATTTCGCATATTGAAAGATATTTACGCGATATTGGTTCTTATGTTTTATTAACAATTCGACATTCGTGAACCAAGCACACACGTGCATAAAAGATGAAATGAAAATTCCACATCAACAAGTTATCGCTAGTTTAATAAACACCAGCTAGTGGATAAAGCTTTATTATTCGATCCATTGCCGCAATCCTCGCTATTTTCTCCGTTCCGTTACGTGATTCAGCTATACTCGTTGATGGCACAGTATAAGGGATGACTGTAAACACCTGGCAGGCGCATTAACGTCATTAAGGTAGTCTTCTAAAGACTCAGACCGAGAGAAGTTAAATTGCCGTCGGTCTTGTTCGTGAATATCTGTCGGATCTAAAAAGATAGTTAATCTGTAACAGAATTGTATTCTCTCGGTGGAATATTGTTTGTTTCTTATCGAATATCTGATTTTCCATCTCTACAGAATCTGCTAGGATTATTTTGAAATCTTGTAAAAACTGATGCTGTAATTTTTTGTTTTGAAAAGATTTTAATTTTCAGTAAAAAAATATCTGTATATAATAAGCAATTTTCACGAAATTAGTGATCTCAATTTCAAATTTAACAGAAGCATTCTATATTTCGGGTATATTATTAATATTTATTTTTATATATTATATTTTTATTTATGTTTATATATTGAAAAATACTGATCTCACTCACAATAATTATAGCGACGGATTAATTAGATTCTGTCTTTTACATCGATGTTTATTTTTCTAATTATGATATTTATTTCCAAAAACGACAATAATATAATAATAAATAATAATTGCATGAAATAATTTTTGACACGAGATTTTTTGATAATTAACATAATGATAAATTATTTATTACTTATTTACTAACTCAATGCAGAATATCGTTGTAGCAAAATTGTATTAATTAATATCAAACATTAAGTATCTCGATAACCTTTTGAGGAGCTTTTTAAAAATGACTTGAGAACAAGTCTGTCACTCTTCTGGGAAGTTTCGTCTCAAGGGTTTTTAAAAGGCTTGAATAGTAAATGACTCGCTGACTTCCCGGCTATGCTAAATTACATTAAGTATAAGATCTCATTAGGAATGTATATCTCTTTCGGGACGCTTTGTACAGCGTCAGAACGCCTTCCATCGTGAAACAGACTCCTTTCGAGGAATAGTGAGCAACAAACAGACGGGAAGGGCGTAATAAAGTTGTGGGTTTTACGACTCTGGCTTCGTTTTTCTTAGAGCCGTCGTTCTTTTCAACCTTTCGTAGCTACCCTCTTTCAGCACCCTTACGCACCTTGCCAAGGAGTGGTCATGGTCGAACTTGGTTCAGACTCGACGGGGAGAAACGAAGTTCGATTGGAAGGGTAGCTGGGGTGTATCCAACATGATACTTCTGAAACCAAACGAAATACGAAATATAACGTACGCACGATATTGTATTGTAGTAGAGATTTACAATTGAATTTTATCAATGGTGATTTTTATGATAATTTTATGTATCGTAATGTCCTAATGCCACTTTTAAACTAATTCGCTAATGTTACAGAATTAAGATCAATCTTCAAAATAGAAAGCTAAAATTAATTATATAATCCAAACTACTATTTAATATTGTTATAAATAGTATTATTTTTATATGTACATAATTTTGAATAAAAACATAATATTTCTTTCACACATGAGAGTGACGACGGACATAAAAAAAAGGTACGACATTATTGATCTCTTGTGTGACATTACGATAGTTTTGCGTTTAGCGATCACGATAACTGCGTAAAATTGCAAGAGAAAAATTAAATTGCGTCGCTTATGTATAGTCATTGTTTATATTCTTAGATCATCCCTAATAAAATTACAAACTTCTGCACGATTAAAATGTTAGATATTTTAACGAAAAATAACACAACTCGCATGAAATACTTCTTCCTGGCAACTCAACAATAAACGATCATGGTCGGGTAGAGAACGAAGAGAGAGGCGGGAACTAAATCATGACGAGGCGGTACATAAAACAAAACACTAGTTATACAACATTATACAAGTTATGCACGAGTTCCTGTTGCGTCGATCGAAATACGATAAATATGAGAAAGGAACGTTGCCAAGTGAGCTATTCTATTCTCGCGTATAAATCGTTACGATAAATAGACCGGAAGAAGGGGAAGAATTTGATGGGACTGAATCTGATGGGATTGAATTATGATTTGTTATATTGTTTTTATGCGTTGTTTTACGTCTCGTCATCAGATTTACAACTTGGAAGACAACTTGCAGAATAAGATCCACGTTATTCTGAAATTCAGCGCGACTGCACGCACTGACTGACAACCACTTCCCTCAACATATACCGGCGCAAGGATGGTCATGGTCGATGGTTGGTGGTGGCTCGAGATACAAAGGGCGCGCGAATCCAGTCGAGTCGTAGGATGAGTTGCGATGGGAGAAATGGTGAGGGAAAGAGAAACAAAGAGAGAGAGATGTATATATATATATAGGTAGAAAAGGGGACCCCTTCTCGAATAATCCGCGAGCCGAAATATCGAGCGCTTGGGACTCTCGTGGTTCTCCCCTCTCTATCGAAGCTTTCGTCCGGATCGATAAAACGCTTTACACCCCGTAAATTATCTACTACGTTACAGTAGTCTCTTCCGCCATTATGTCACATCTTACGGATTAACCATTCTAAATACACGAGCTAATAGCTGCTAGGAGAACGCACGATATGTTGGTTGACGGAAAATATAAATGTCAGCCAGATGTGAGTGTGCCAAAACGACGAACTCTATAAATAGATTGTAATAGTTTCTGTAAAATTCTTGTTAGCCCGGTATTTGTCGTTGAGATGCTTCAGTCGATCGATGCGTAACTTATCCCGACCTACGACTGTCTGGAATGAATAGACTGATTTTATCAGTCTAACTATTGTGATGTAATCACGATCACGTACATGGCGATGAATAACTTGCCGGCTGCGTAATAGAGATATCACCCATCCATTATCCAAATTACAAAATTTTTGATTCATAATAATTGACGAGTAATAAGAGAAATTAAAGTGCGCTAAAAATTTAATTAATGTAATGCAATTTCTTTTTCCCTAGTTTTGTTTAAAATATCGCATGCAATTGAACTAGTTGATTTAAAATAAGAATTAATGAAAATTATGTATTTTATGGTAAATGTAGTTTATTAAATATAAAATTACTATATAAGATATAAAGTCAGGCTTATATTGTGAGTCTACGCATTCTTTGATTCGACATCTGTCATCGCCATTTTTATTCAAGTGATCAGACTACGAGGTTTATTCCATGTTATTTGTTCATGTACGTAATGCACGTCACGTAGATTGAAATTATGGTAGAGCTGGACGTAAGTCGTAAAAGGATACCCTTCAATCTGTTTTCGCAAGATAATGCTACCAGTGCGCAGTTTTCTCGACTAAAAATGGCGGTCCATTCCAAACTGTTCTCTCAGTGTAGTAAGTTTAGCGAACCCCACCCAAAACCCAGATCTGAACCTAACGGAACGAACGTTTGTGTGATGAGCGAAAACGAAAGAACGGCATGGCGGAGGGAGAAATAGATGGAAAAACATGGCGAGGGCGATAGAGCGGAGAGGGGAAGGAACATCGACGAAATAAAACGGTCATTGCAAGGAAGTTAGAAGAGGGAAGGAGTTGGTGGGAACAGAAAGGCGGAGAAAAGTTTAGAAAGAGAGAACCCTGAATAGTCCTATGACCTGAGTATCGAGAGGAAGGAGTGCCGGGATAAAGCGGAGGGCGGAGAAGAAAGAGTTGATTTACGATACTACCGTGAATAAGGGGGAGGAAAGGGGTCCAAAGATTGGATAGGTGAAGGAGAGAGGCGACAGAGGAGATACCGCGGGTAGAAGAGATTCGGTTTCGCGTTGTGCAAGCAAGAGGGACAACGGAACGGGATGGGGTGATAAGGGGGACTTTGGGAGGGGGGGCAACAGCGATCTGACCTCGGGTTGTGCGGGAGGTGAGGCGAGAAGAAGAGAGAATTCGAGGCTGTTGACCGGGCTCCGAATTCGAAAGGCTTACTTACGCAGGCTCGCAGTGAGGCAGGACGCGGTTCCGCTTGTGTGTGTCACGTCGGTGACGTGCACGAGAGAAAGAGAGAACCAAACTGCACGGTGAGAAGCATGGAGAAGTGAAGAGGGCGACCACTACACACGCAATCGCCGACACCGCCCGAATTTCGCAACAGCGGTGCCCAAACACGACCATACCCTACGAACCAAGCGTCCTTCAACTTATTTCATGTCGAAAGAGACTGTTCAAATAGAAGCGACTCTCATCTAGATGTTTATTTTAAACGTTGTTCCAAATGTTTTATAGTAAACAGAAATAATTAATCAAGTTTACATCGAGTTATGTTTACGTTTATATACAGATACGTTTATATATTATAAATAATTTTCTTAATCGTTATGATCTGGATATTAAATATGTGATTTGTAATGAACAAATATAAAACTTGACTAAGAAAGATTAATTGAAGTACGGGGTTGAAATTGAAGCATTGTATCATTTTTTTATCATGGCACATTGATCCAATACATTATTATCGTATGAATTTGTACATCCGTTAGTATATTGTATTAACAAAAATTAATTTTTCATAAAATTTTTTTTATTAAAAATTACATTAATGAATAAACCATCTTTGGTATCTACATATACATAAGTTTAACGTGATAGGAAAAGCAAATGACGTCATTTTATGGTTTGATAACACAACGCTAATGAGATGTGCATCGTTTTGTGAACTGTGTATCAACAACGTCGCCCCAGAAATTTAATATGCGTGATGATGAAATTCTAAGTAGTGGGTTACAGTTATCTCGTTTCTCTCATGTGATAATGTTCTTAGCAAGATAAATGAATTATGTAATGAATATAATAATGATATTAACGAACCAACATTACATTGTTATATTAATATAACAATGTTAATACAAAGATACAAAGATGTATAACTCGATATGATGTACTGGAGCTAGATGTGCTTTTAGATCGCGCAAACTATCTTTTTATCTTTACGTTTTTACAATTTTTAAAAAATATAATTGTTAAAGATTTAATTCACGTAAATTATAATATAAGGAGAAAATATTTTATTTGGGGAAGGACAGAAAAAATAGAAAAATCTCTCCAACCTAAACATACTTACATATTTTTATATGTAAAACAGATTAGTGTTAATTAAAAATTTAATATTAAATCAGATGCATGTAGAATTAAAAGAACAACAACTTTTTTTTAATAGAAAATTCTAAATTATTTCTAAATATATCCACTGAGGAAGATAATAGATACGCAAAAAAGATGGTGAAATTGAGCGCGCCTGTTGTCTCGCACAATTTCACTCCGTCGAGCGACCTTGAATGTGTATATCAGTCGACCGACCATTGTGGGAGGGTAGCTAACCCGTATCGATCCCTGCAGGAGCATGGACTCCTCTCCGGTCCTATCCTATTCCCAAAGCCATGCCTACCGAAACCCCTTCCCCATGACGGATCGAAAGGCTCGTGTCCTTGACGATGGAGAAGAGGGCGCGGCATGTCGAGAATAGGGATCGTAGGACGGATGTCCCTTCCAGGGTACAAGTCTCTCGGATGAGGGAAGAGATTTCGGCGAGCGCGCGAAAGGATGGATCGTAAATCACCAGCGCGATGTAAAATCGTATTGTGAGTGTGTGACCAATTGTTTGGCATCTTGCAATAGATGTCATGGAACTTTAGAGTCAATTGTGACGTCGGAGGCGAGCTTCTGAATTTCAGTTAGAGGATTGGCTACGCCCAGGGTATAATACAAAAACGTCAAAACACGCGGTTGTACGAAGTCGTAGTAGCACAAATTGTATTGATGATTCAATTAGAAGCACAAAGCAAGCCGTTGACGGCGACTTGTTGCGAACGAAACGCTTTGATCTAGAACAAGGAAGCTACGATCTTCTTGTTTTTTGTTTTAGTCCATGAATAACAAAGAGAAAAATCTGAATAATTCCAAATTCTTTTTAAAGGGAGTACTTGCTGATCTCTAACTTTTGAGAATGGTAAATTGTTGGAATTGAGGGAATTTAAAAACTGAAAGCTGAAAGTTAATTATAGAAACGTGTCATATTATGATTTTTATATATGAAAAGTTATATTTTATATACATACGCGAAATATCGTGATACCAAAAATGCAATGTGGGTTTTTAATTTCAAATTTTTAATTATTTTTACTTATTTACAAGGTAGATATATTTTGTGTTTTTCATGGAACGGTGTATATTGTTAATTAATTTAGAGGGTCGGGATTGCATTGCGGAGGTATACGTATATTAAACCGTTATGAAAAATGCTTCTTCATTAAATTGCAAAAAGAGATTTCTTGCAAACCTTTCGCTTTTTATACGGTCAATGCACTTGTTGAAGCATTAAGCATGTCTTTCGTAACGATTAACTGAATCATCAGTGAACGTGTGATACGCGGCCAGTCTGTAGATAATGGCAATAAACTTCTGACCATGAACCTATGGTCGTTAGACTTCAGTCACATACTTCGTTTCCTGAATCAATAAGGAAATGGCCCACCCACAATCGTGTATTGAATGCGCACTTTGTACTATCACGTCTTGGAACTTATGACTTATGATTCACGTGGGACAAGTATCGGGTGTGACAATATTAATAAATAACATACACTAATTACACCGCTATAATTGCTCTTGCATTTTATTATTTTTGTGATGCTTCTGCCCGTAGAAAGCTGGCGTTATTTTCGGAACATTTTAAAGTGTTTCCATGTCTATTAATCTGAAGAAAGTACGTTTAAAAACATTGTGTCGTGCAATGATACATTTGGCTAGTGAAATTCGTGATAACTAAAATAATTCGCCTTTTTTCCAGGATCCGAACGTGTCTAATTATTATGTTTTCTGGAATCTCTGTTTTAAATATTTTGTTATTTTAAATCTGCATACATGACGCGCAATTTAGAGTGCACATATGGAACGTGTGTTGCACGTGTAGGTAACTAATGTTTATGCGTAATCCTCAAAATATAATTAACATCAGACTTGGCAATTTGCTATTTGCTATAATTTTAATCTCTCATCTCTACACATCACCACATAATTTTCTATAAATTTAGATACTCAGAGAGAAAATCTATAGGATATAAAATTTTGTTTATTACATATTTGAATATTTAAATACAAAAAGTTACAATTTTTAGCATTTAGTAATTATTATACTTTCAATGGTATTTTTTCAATATTATAATTTTTCTATATTTATACACAAGATAAATTTTGAATTTATAAAATAAATTTTATCAAACACACATTTTTTCGATTTCAAAGGTTTAAAAAATCCGATTATTTCTCGAAACCTTATAATATTATTTTTAATTTTACTTGACAAATAGAAATTCTGTTTATCGAGTTTAAGTTTCTCTTTTGTTCAACAATAATACAAACTTATGAGAATTTCATCCATGTTCGTCGGTATGTTGCTCTTGTCACGTTTGCCACGACCTATCCAACTTATAATTCCAGGACCCTCTTGTACACTCTCACGTCTACTTACCTATACGAGTGCTTATGCATATAGAGCACAAGAAGAAACGCAAGATGAAGGTCGTCAGAAATTTTTATTGTCCTGTTTAGCTTATTTTGCAAATAAAATGTATATTCGTAGCACATACAAAATATGCCGGGGAGATAAAAAGTTGTAAAAATCGACAAGAGAGCAGAATTAGGAATTGTTAAATAATTCGAAATCGAATTTAATTGTATATTTCAAGTATATAAATAATTTATTTTTATTGCTGAGTTATATATTTACTTATTGCATTATTTTACTAAACTGGAATAACTGGAATATAACTTGGTTAGTTGATAGATAGTTTTTAAAAATTAAATTATAAAATCAGTTAATCTATATTACCAAAAATTAATTTAATCTCTAACTATGCTTTGTATATCTGGTGAATTTATCAGAATCAAACGATAATAAGATAAATTAATAAAAACGAAAATAAAAAGATGACTATAAATATTATTATAGTTATTGAGCAATATATGATAAAATTTCTATTTGCTACAGATTTTTTATTTAATATTTACTTATGTTTTAAAATAAATATTTTTATATTAATTTTTAAATTACTTAAAATAATATAAAAAATTTATTTCTGTTCATTATTATAATAATTCACCTGTGTCATTCTCTTTGAAAATAAAATAAAATTTCGAACCATGAAACATACTTTGCAAATACTGAAATACGTGATACACGAAATATCGGCATATAAAGAATATGTGAAAATACAGACTCTATTATATTTGATTCCGCCAACAATATGACATCTTTTTTTACTAGCTTTTTTTCTATCTCTATCTCTTTGTCTTTACTTTTGAAATAAAATTCTTTTAGTTATCGGATTTTACTCGTTCGTCGAAAAAGCTGACGAATGAGAGAAGGGTATGCCAAAATGCATTTAATCCTACGAAAATCGTATTACAAAAATCCATTATTATTCTGCTTTTTACTGTACTGTATATAATAGAGGAACAATTTTTTTGCATTTTTTGAAAACTGATTTATATTATAAGATTGCATACCACCAACCACATATAGTTACTGTTATTGTTAATTTTAAATTAAATTAGATCCAATATAATGTGCAAGATCGATGTATTTCCATTGTTTTTACAGAGCAACTAGCTCAAGGTCTACAAATTTTTCCATTACTTGAAACAAAAATATATATAATCCTTTTAATAATTTTTAAACTTAAAATGTGTTTTTTAATTTTTATGGGTAGAACTGTGAATAATGAGAAAATCGAATTTTTATTCCTTTCAAATATATCAGATGAGATTACTTGAGAAAAATTTTTTCTCCTTTCAATTATTCTTGAGTTAATTAATAAAGAAATTGCTCCTTAGAGTATTCCACAAATGTCTCAGGATTCCATTATGAATGTAGAAATGATTTTTTTCGAGCATTATATGTATTTGGCATTGGTGTACTTAAGAAAAAAAAATTAAAATTTATTAAAATTTTCTAACAATTTTCTAACAATTAATTACTTTTGCAGACAATAAAAAACAGAGATTTAGATTTCTAATGAATACTTTTAATAAACATTCCACTGTTCTTTTTTTAACTCCTTCCGGTTTGACTAGCTTTGCATGCATATGTATATGTATAATATGTACGCAAGGAAAAAACGCAGATGATGTAACTTGGAAAAGGAACGATTATATTTGGGAGAGCGTGTTCGTAAGAACTACCTGACATAATATAATATAGTGACTTGAGAATGAAGTCCAAATTAATGACTTCTGCCTTCTTTAATTGCCTTCGCTTCAGCAACACAGTAGAATAATATCAATGCTTGATGACGTACACAAGTATACTCTGTATGGTATATTTAATATTCATAGTAAAATTATTTTATACAATAATTCTCGCATTATTACATGCTACGGTTTGCTAGTCGATTAACAATGACACTTTAATTACCGATCATATTCGTTTCATGTAGTAGTGTGCTGGACAGATTACCAATCACTGATGACATAATAACTTACAACCGGATGTAGACGTCAACGGTTCTTTTTCTATTTTGCCCTCCCCTTCTCTCTCTCTTTTTCTCTCTGTCTCCCCCTCTGCTCAATCAATTAATTAATTTTTTTATCTATGCAAACATTGTGATATATGATCATAATTCTTTAAGCCCTACTTAATTAATAACTTGTAATTTTTTAACTAACAGAACCGGTTATTGAATACAAAAAAATTGGATCATTATCAAGTGTGTCACACAATTAATTATAATCTCTGTTAATTATAATAAAATGGAAAATCTAAATCGCGCGATCCATTGACGGGTATTAACTGTATCCTTCATTCACGCTTATTGTCGGAGATCGCAATACAAAAGTTTTGCAAGTGTAGAAATAATCTTGTCGAATGCATCACGTGTATCTGTGTTTCGAATGAAAATCACACGCACGAATGGGACTAAGAGCGATAAAGCGAGAAGGAGAGAGGAAGATATAGTGAACCGCGCGCAGAGCATTAATAGATATGCGTGGTCGTTTATTGATGCAAATAATCTGCCTTCGTTTTCGAGATTCTTCCGACGCTTCTCGGTGATAAAGACTTGTTTATTGATGAATATTATCTCTGCCGCCGGCAAATTGGCCTTGGCGAAAGATCCGCAACTGGTTACGTCATCGCCCGAAAAGATTGTGACGGTCTTGTGTTCGGCCGAATAAATTTCGCGCGTATTTCTTTTCTCCCGTACGAAAAGAAAGCGCAGTGTGGTGTTGTCAGCGCCGCGTTTTAATTCAATCCTTAATCGACAGGAGTGGCTTTCGCGACCTCGACCCGCCACTTGTCTGACAAGGGTAAGTCGAAACAATCGATCCGTCGTTTAAGCAACCGCCCGTCCTCGAGCCTGCCGTTACCTCGACGAGAAATATACATATATTCTAGTGTAAAATTGCGCTAACGTTGTTATTGTCTCGTATATTGTCGCTTCTATGCGCCCGACGGTGGCGTCGTTGAATTTTTACGCCATTATTTCGGGCTTAAATATTTATTGCCTGTCACATGTAACGTCGCGGCTACGAGATATACGTCCTGCTATCCTGCGAGTTGTGTTATTATACTTATTATGAACATATGTTTAACAGCTGACATTTACATCGGCAACTCATTCGCGGGAAATCCGTTAAATCAGATACATTGTACCTCCAGCGTTTTTCTGTCGTCATCAGTTGGTTGCAGTAATTTTTGACAGAATTTGTGAAATAATAATAACTGTTTATTAAAATCTGTCTGTCGACGAATTTATATTTTAATTGTGTAATCTCTTATATATATATATATATATATATATATATGTATAATATATATATATATATATATAATATATATATTATTATTAATTGGAAGTTTTTGACAAAAAAAGAGTCTACGACATTCATCTAATCGCCATTATCGGGACAGACGCAGAGACGAGAATAGAATTATTTGCGCAACTTGATAACACAATGCACAGCTACTTAAAATTTGATGCTTGCTTACTTAGGATAAGGTTTTACCAATGAATTGGATTAATTATCTCTGTCTCCTGTTTTGTCATGCCTCTTGCTATTTCACAGTTACTTCAACTACGACTCCATCAAAACGTTAAAACGAAATCTTAACCGACGTTATCGATGCGATAACGCGATTCAAGGTCATTATTGAAGAATTAATCCAAAGTAATCGCACATCGTGTGAAAAATTGTAGATAACATTTCAGATAACATTTATATGCTGTATTTTGGAAATCACATTGCTAATATACATTGTATACAATGAAGAAGAAATCTCTCAATTTTTACTTGAATCGATAAATCAATCCTTTAATATCTTTAGGCTAATATCTTTTTAATAAAACTACACATTTCGCAAGTGTAATCTTACATCATAATCTTAAAGCGATCTACTCTTGATAAATTGTTTTTACAGTAATCCATCCGAATTTTATGAAAATTCACAAAACAATCTTAATTTATTAAAAGTTTGTGGAAGTTTCTAATCTCTGAAACCCTGTAAAAAAATTGTTAACATTATGTAACATCTCGCTAGGAAGTTTTTTAACTGTTATTTAAAGTGTTTTTGACACACAGTAATATTAATATTCATGTGGATCGATAAAAATGGGATACACTGTGTACTGAATGACATTTCATGTTAGTGTAATTTGCATTATCGATGCTGTAGTCCATACTTCAATCAACTACTATAACGCACGCATCCTCTTCACTTAACAGATAATCAACGAAATAGATGTTCAATTTCTACAACACTAGATTTTCAAGAATTACCGTTTATTAAACATCGTAAATACGCATTAATTAATACGCATTACTGCACCCGTACATTAATGTTTACGATGTTACTGTAATTTGCACAATTGTCGTAGAAAATAAAATTAACTTAACTCGATCGATAAAGACTCCGTGAAATCGAAATGTTCACTTATATTTTTATTTATAATAAATTTGTTATATTTAATTTTATAATTTGAATGTCATCTAATTGTTAGCTCGTTCTTTATATATTTGGCCTGTTTATCCTCTTGATTTGTTAACTCGATCTCTTGTCAAGTTCAATTCGCAAGTATAATCAACTTAGCGATCGGCTTATCTCTAATTTCTCCGATTTTTATTTCTCTGCGGATTAATGATTTTGATAGATCGCGGCAATTTTTATTTGCGCGACTTTATGTATCCTAAGTAGCGTTTTGCGTCGCGCTTTCACCCTTTCATCCATTTCTTGCACTGTCCCCGAGGTATCGTCTGTTAACGTTACAGCGCGCTCCATTTTCCGACACGAGATACTCGGAGTTCGCCGAATAGGCACTCGGCCAGATACGCAGCGAATAACAGACCCCACTAAAGTGCCGATTGTTTACTGCCGGCGAACGTGTCTTGGGGGAAGCGCAAGATAGATCTTTTGGATAACGAATCAACTCAATGTGTTAAACTAATTAGACTTCTGACTTTCGTGAGCGAGATTCCGGAAATCAAAAGATTTATCGAAGTCGACGAGAAGAGATAAATTAACGTGCCGCGATTCCGGAAAGATCTCGAACGCACGCACGTAGATCATAAATCCAATGAAATCACACTGTTAACCTTGATCTATAACTGTTTTGCATCTAAGAGCATGCCTTGCATAGCATCCTAACAATGTGCTTGATCCGATTGTGACATTATATATTTGTAGCTGCATATATAACCATCATATATTTGTTGATCGTCCATCGAGAATTGTCCACACTGTCATTCTTTTCCTTCGTGACAAAAATATATGTCCGTGCGACGTGCACAATGCCAACGAGGTGATCAGTCAACACTGTGATTTAACATGAAGGTTTAAATATCTAACCATAATTTATCGTGGAACTTTTTTTAGCCGCATAATTTTGTATTTTTTATTGTAGTCTTTTTCTCGGTTTGGTCATAACGAAGAGGTTTATTGGGGGTTTACAGCTTTAATCTTATTATATAAGCTATTCCATCGCACGAGCAAAAAGATTAGGGTCATAAATGCACGTGTCGTCAAAATGGCCGCGAACACATGGTTTTCCTCACTTTAGTTATTTTATACGTATACATAGACGAGCAACAGGTCGTCATTTCTAAGTACTTGTAATGCATAAATCAGTAACATTGCGAATAAACGTGTTTGCGACTTTGTGCGTAAGACACATTCGTTTCTACGAATTGTGAAAAATTATTAAAATGCTTATCAAAAATTATGTAAATTTATGCGAATTATAATTCATGTTCGAATAGGTATCATAGGTATCATTGATGCAACGAAAATTATAAATAGTATAAGTGATCGTGAACTTGATAATATGTTAATTAGCACAGAGAAAGATATGTCATTCTTTCTTTTGAATATCAGACACAAGCTTACAATAATGGTGATTCGTGAAACGTCCACAAGTTGTAGTAATTTATCAATATGTCAATTACTGCAAAATTAATCGTTCGAATAACTCAAAGAAATTATTGAACCCTTTTATTTAATTCTTTTATAAATATTTGTAAATCCCCTCCCCCCTGGAAAGACATGTCTCGTATACATTTAACCTTTAAAAACAAGGAAGCCAATTTTTCGGGCCTAGACTGGTCTTAGTTTTTTTTCTGAAATATTACTTCATTAGCATATGTTTAAATTTTATTTTTTAAAAAGACTAAAAAATTTACCTTCTATCTAAAAGTTAAATTACTGCAGAAAGCAGAAAAAATAAAAAAATTTACCCAGAATTAAAGGATTAATATACACACTATATAAACTATATTTTTAAAAAATAAAAATTTAAATACACACAAAATTATTATTTTTAATATAGTTTATGTAATTTTAATGTATAGTGTATGTAATTATATTAATCCTTTAAACTGGATGAACTTTTTATGTTTCTATATTTTGTTACTTACTACTGATTTAAAAGTGTATGTGCGAAGCCAGTCATTTTTTAAAATATATCTCAGTTAAATATTTGAAACACGAATATACATAATTTTATGTATAGTCTTATACGTCAATATACAATATATGTTTATATGTACCTATGTATGTGTGTGTACGTATCTATATGTCATACACACATATCACACGCGTCAAAATACTTCGAAAGTATCAGCGCTAAATATACACACGTGTAAGATATACACGTGATTGTTTATTGAAGTGCACACATACATATATGTATTAACTATCATTATGATCATGCAATGGCCTTATTTTTATGCATAATGGTACCGGTTTACATCCTGAAAGGAATTGTAATAAAGACGTTACGACTTCTGCATGAGAGACTGATAACAATTAAGACTTATTGTGGCAGATGAATTATGAAGACATTTGATTACATGCAGTTAATTAGGCATCAATTGTTTATTCATTCCCTTTTATATTTATATAATTATGATAGAACTTGTGTTTCTTATATTTTAGCAATTATTATAGAAGCATGTTATTGTTATTGAAGAAAAAGAAAAAAGAGTTCCTTTCTCTTATAATTACAATTAATTTTTATCACGACTTCTAATTAAATTTGTTACATAAGAAGTTATTATTTTATATAGAGAATTTTTTTATCATCATTTTATTGCAACGAATGACATCCTTTTTTTGATAAGACTAAACCGGTTTTCTTTATTATATCACATGTAATATTGGAGATGATAATAGCACAGAATTTTATATGATAAATTTATTGTATCTGAATTTATGGAAATGTAAATTCGAAGTACGTCACTTACGTTATTAGCATAGGAAAATGTATTTGTATAAATAAAAAGATGCAGAACAATTTATTTTATACCATTTTATATGCTAATGATTTGTGAATGTCACTACTAAATTTCGCTTGTCGATTTCGTTTTTTGTTACAGCAATCCACGCGCGTCGCGGAACATGGCGGAAAAGCAACGCCGCGACAATCTCAACGCAAATATATCGACGATGGCGACCCTCGTGCCGAGCGTTGCTGGAAGTTCAAGAAGAATGGACAAGATATCTATCCTGAGATTAGCTACCGCTTTTCTGAGGACACGCTACAGTAAGTCGATTTTGCCAGAAGATATACCTTCTTATAAATCATTTTCTTAATAACTTGTTATATTTTTACAGTTCGTTGTGTCGAATCATTTCTAACAATTCTCAAATTGTTATTATTATTATTGTTATTATTATGGAATTATATTCTATTATTATCTTTATTATTATTATTATTACTACTATTCTTCTATTATTAGGGGATTTGGATCATCTGTTATATTGCATTTATATTATATCTTGTTATATTTTTAACGGTTTTAAACGTAGTTGCAAACTATAAATAACTAAACCCGCTGTTAACTATTTGTTCGTATTGTTACAATTACGGGTATATAGATACGAAAGAAGCATTCACTCACGATCGCGTGTCTCTCTAATATTTACAGCACTCGGAAGCAGCTCGATGAACTTCCTTCCCCCCCTGTTCAAAGATCAATTCGATCTAGAGCAATTTTTTGTCGACGTGAGTACATACATACTTATCTCTACAGATCGACCGAGATGATCAACACTTTAGACTCGTTTTTCAAACTTTAACAGCATCTGGTTGACAGTGGAGGTTTCTTCCTCGTAGTCACCGCAAGAGGAAAAATCGTGTATGTGAGCCGACAAGTAGAGCAACATCTCGGTCATATTCAGGTGAGTTTTTCTTATTAGTAGTGATATGAGAATCATTTCCATTAATCTCTTGTCTCGTATGTCGAGTGAGTAATGTGTTATGAATTGTAGACCAAACATATAATGAATACAAGTGAGATTCGTGACTCAGATTGAACATGCATACATATGTTTATAAAAATTCAATTATATATGCATTAAAAATTTAATTATATACATTGAGTATCTTTATCTCACAATATTTGGCAGATGATCGGTAAACGGAATTTATTGCAAACAGAAGTATACTGCCAGATCTTTGTTTTTTTCTTGGCGTGCGAGTGACATTATTATTAACTACGGCACGCATAGTCACAAAGGCGAGCAAGGGGTTAATGTAACTGCAAACTGCAATTTTGTCAATATTTTTTTTGCAGCTTTCCTTGTCGGAAGTTCTTTTAATCACGAATATTACAAATATTTTTTGCCGTGGAAAAACTTATTTTAAAAGAATCTGTGATAAATGTTAGAGAACTTCCAGTTGGCTTTTACATCTCGTATACGGGAATATTAACAAAAACATTGAATAATTTGTAATCTTGGAGACATCGGACTTTCGATATACGAATAAATTAGTATTAGTTCCAAGAAAATCGTGAATTTTTCATCGCATTGATATCGCTTTTGAATATTTAAAGTGCTTACATCGCGAACGATTTAAATATCCTTTATTCCTACTTGCACATAGCAATTGAAAAGTCGATTAATCGTAAGCTCCCAGAATTATCCTTGTTTCAATCAACCGCGTATTTTTCAATATTCATCCTCGATATCTCAATAACCAGTAGCTTTAGTTTAAATAAAAATGCAAACGTGTTATATTAAAATGAGAGAACGCACCTTTTCAATATTTCACTGAATTAGAGAAACGATTAATACACCTTTTCATGTGTCGATGATAAAGTCAAGCTTATCGTCGCCCCGAAGGTGGAGCTTGAAATGTTCGCCTTGCAACCATTAAGCGGAAGCTATTTACCCACCATCGACATTTCACGGAATTCTCCATCTCTTCTGCGGTAGACTTTCTTTTTTTACAACGTATTTATATTGCGGTTGAAATATGTGTCTGTGTGGCATTTTCGCGCCGGCGCGTTCAGGAAGATGAGCGGGCGAGGGAGGGTATAGGGCAGCGATCGCGATCTCGTGGCCGCAGCTTCAGCTGCAGCACCGACCTACCCTGTAGCGCGCGGAGTTAGGAATTATCGATCAAATGAATGCGTGCAACGCAAATATGCTCCCATGGCAACCAGCGTGCTCTGTGGCCTCCTGTGCTCTCTGCTCCTTTTCGCTCGCGATGAAACGTGTATGCCCACCAATATCAGTGTTCGTTTTGCGTATTTGTACGCGGGAATTACCCGCGCGCGCAATTGCTCGCGGAAGGATCGCTCGTGCGTTTTTAACGAAAAATTCAGCCCGCTACAAATAAAGCGTGCGATGATCCCTCTTGGTAATTATTCACTGGATCCACGTGCCACTTTTCCCGGAAATTCACATATTTAACCTCATATCTATATATCTTTCTACTACATATCTATATATCTTTCTCGCTTGAATTCGGCGAGTTTCCGCAGAAATCCATTTTAATTCATGGAACATGAGACTGAAATGTTAAGGAATTTCGTTTACGTTGTTTGACTAATCCTGAACGATTAAAGGAACATTTAAATATTTTAAATATAATAAACTTATTTACGGATATTTTTTTACGTAATATGTAAAAATCTATTGTATATAACAACATGATAATTATCTTAGATTAAAAATTATAGAACTTTTGTTTTCAATTTAAATAGTGAAGGTTTAATAAAGTAATAGATTAAAACAGAGATAGCATTATGGAATTTTATTAGACTAGTTATATAATAACAAATATACGGTCTCATTTATAAAACCAAAAATACATATAAATGAATATAAATGATATATATATATATATATATATATATATATATATATATATATAAGTTATTATATATATCATTTATCATTTATTCCGCCAACATTCATCAATATGTGTTCTATTTCTCGTGTTAGAAGAAACGAAGAGCGATAATTTCTTCATATCATAAAACACAAAATTTGATTTATCGAGAAATATTAATTAACTAGATCAGATAATTTAACTATGCTATATCCAAATTAGGTAAATCACCACGGAGAATCAGTACGGAGCGTGTGATTAACCGGAGGTGGATTTAAGGATCAAGTAATAAACGTTACGGGAATAATGCGCGTGCTCGTTACGTCTTGCGATAAAATCAGGTTGGATACTATCTGCTGCAGATATTAAACGCGTATTGTATGCAAATAATTAGCGCGATCGATGCTGAGATACATATATGTACGAGATGTACCTCGTATATGTATAATCTCGCTTTGCTGCCCGCTATGCTTCTTTGTCCCTAGCGTAGCGTGTCATCATCCAACAAGATCGGCTACGAGCTTTTCCTGACTATCGGAAATATTGTAATTATGCACGTGACGATTCTCAGCGACAGAATAATCTTATTTCGCTTAGCCTCGACGCGCTATGAAAAGACGAACTCTGAAAAACTAGCTGAGATGATGTATTTTTCATGTGGATATAAAACTGCGCAATACACTGAAGAGATATTAAATACGTAAAAAGAAGCGTAAGGAAGAAGTATAAACAGTACAAAAAGCATCTGGTATTTTTATCTTGGGATTGGAAATCGCAAATGCAGAAACGAGAAAATGTCATATGTTCAGAGGTGTAATATACATACTGTATAGTTCAGCTCCAACGTTAAAGACAAGGTTTTAAAGCAATTTTAACTGCAAACGCGTATCTAAAAAATTTGAAACGTTAGAAATGTCTAATCTGAATAGTTTTGTTAGATTTAGGTGTATAATTGATTAGGTATATGATTGATTTTCTTTCTTTTATTTCTTTTATGGAATGTAAAAATGCTGTCAATGCGAAGGTTTATCCTTATTTTAGGAGTAATATCATTCTTATTAGAATCTATCGTCTAAATTTCTATGTCGATGTCGATCTTCATGAAAGATCATACAAAACTTCATCGCTCGTCAGGCAGTTTATGAACAAAGTTGATAACCGGCTCATCATGAAAACGAGTCATATATATATTATAAGATTTCCGAATAACCGAAATTTAGCAAAGGAAATCAGTAAACACATTAAGCCAGGTGTCCACAAAGACGCTTCATTCCGGGACTCATTATTGTTATTCGCGAACATGAAGTAATTAACAATCTGATTAATTGCGCGAAAGAAAAAATTACTCTTTTTTAATTATTAAGAAAAAAATTCCGCACGCATGTATATACGGAGAGGACTCGTTCGCCGGGTTTTGATTTCGCAAGGATCCTCCGGATTCTCACGACCACACGAGTCGCTTAGTAAAACAATCCCTTTCGCGGCGTATATATCCTGTCTATATGTATAGGATCGTGCGAGCCCTAAAAATAGCTGAGCGACCAATTTAGTGTTTTCGATAAAAAGAAAAAGTGAGTTTAGGTTACAACCGTTGACGTAAGAATCGTCGATCTTCAAAACAAGGTCTTTAAGTATAGCGAATATTAGGCGAGTTACGAGTAGAAGAATATACCTGCGACGTAACCATATAAAATGAGAAAGGTTACGGAATTAAGAACAAAGAGGCTTGGCTCCCTTTTTTTTCGACAACTCGTAGTATCGTTTTGCATTTATGTTCCTCGATAATACAAGAAAGAATCTTCGCGTTTTTGCAACTCCTTAAGAGTTTTTAACTCTAGCTTTTCTCTTCTTATATCGTGATTTTGTAGGAAATTGGCTGTCACTTTCAGACTCGGTTTATGAGAAGCTATTGAATGCGTATTCGCGTAATTGTTATTTCTTTAGGAAAAGGTACGGAAGATAGAATTATCGTCTCTATATAAATTTTACAAATTTAATCTTCTCCCAATTAGCCGATTAGGTCCTTCGCTCGTTTAAAAAAAACCATAAGATTTTATATTCTTTTATCACTCGTTCATATGTGAATCTCGTGATGGTTCGCTGCAACTTTGTTTGTGATGTGTTCATTGGATTGAATTGAGTTGTGGAAGGTAATCGTGTAACGAGTTAAATGAGTAACGCTAAAGAAATATCAGTATCCTAATAACTTAAAATCTGAAAGGACGACGTGCTAAGAGACTCTTCCCGGAAATATTACTTTTGAATATATGTGTTTATAGATGTTAAGTCTAACTACTTAAGGGTTATTACTCCTTTTCTGTTTGTGTTCAGGGTCGCACGTGTTTACGTGGACCCGAGACCGCTTCCAGGAAATCGACGATATTGGTCTTGAAACAACAGAAAAGATGGGACTTTCGCATCACTACGAAGAACGTATACTTGATGACGCCGATTCATTCGAAAGATCAAATTAATTGAAACCCATGCCATAGAAATTCATGCCGAATTAGAGAACCCGCTGGAGACTTTAACGCACGTTTCAAATTCTCGCTCGAATTTCGCGAGATTCGCAGTTTGCAGTTTGCGGGGGTGGGAACTCCACGAATATGCGCTATCGTGTCTCACCTCCGGCTCCCCGCAACCTTCCTGAAAGCTTCCTCCGTGTTTCCGCGAGAAAACAACGAGGCGGACGGTAGTGGGACGGCCGTGAATAAAATGTAAAAAAATGTCCCCCGCGCGCTATATCGATCGCGGGCGTCGGTGGCGCTCTAGATTCAGGCATAACGATAATTCGCCACTCTGCCGTAACGAACCAGCTCTTGGAAGCCGAGTTACTTCTCTCTTTCTTTCTTCCTCTCTTTCTCTTTCCCTCTTCTTTGGTCCCACTTGTGCAAGAGATGCCAGAACTGATGGCGATAGAGAAAGAGCAAGAAAAGAGAAGTAGGTGGAAGAAGGGCAGATGGGATGAGAGTTGTTTGCAAGCGTAGTTTGCGGCTTGCTCTCGTTTTTTAAGAAGGCACTCACAATCAGGCTGTATTGTTCTCAAGGAGAAACCTCCTGCCGCGAAAACGAGCTCCGTCGCCGACGTGGTGCACCTCCATCGTCGTCGTCGTCATCGTCGTCATCGTCGTCGTCGTCGTCGTCGTCGTCGATCTATCGTGACGCGTTTCGCTGCGCAAAAGATATCATCCAGCGTGACGGCGTGTAGAGCTCTTCAGAGAAGGATCTGAGGACTTCATGAACGAAACTTTGAAGTAGCTCTATTCGGAGAATATATACGAAGTGAAAACGAGAAAATTAATAGAATATAAATACGTCAATCACTACACTTTTAGTTAACGACAGATAATTATTGATAGACAATTTTCCTGCTACAAAAGAATTAATTAAGGAACGACGCGCTTTTAATTACACTTTTTATGTAAATATAAATATAGAAAAATCATAAAGATACTATATTACACAGGCCTGCGAAATTTGAAGTTTTGTCAGTTACAGGAATGAAAAGAGGTGGATCTTATAATTTTTTGATGCTGAAAATGAATCTAGGCTCAGAAATTTTCTAGCACGTTAGGTTTTAGAGTAATTTGAGGTTGAATGGCGCAAAAATGGCCATTTTGGTCAATTTCAAGCGGTTATTGTGGGAGAACGAATTGTTATTGTTTATTTCGGAAAACGGCATAGTTCTAGTCTTTAGCTTTAAAATCCACTTTCGATTGCCGTTGTACGATTTGTTTTGGCTGATTGTAAGATATGAAAGATAGAAGATAGTCATGTACATGATGAATCCAATAAACTATTGCCACTCACTCATGTCAGATATACATGTTAACTACGAATCACAATGTAGATCACATATAAGTATTTTGGAATAACGCTTGTTATGTTTCTCATTCTCATAAGTAATGAGAAAATATTAAAATGGTAAATGACGGGTTGAATATGACAAAATCGAAGCATCCAGCCATTGAAGGCAAGATCAGAAGATAATGATCCAGCCAATGAAGGCAAGATCTGAAGATGATGATCCAACCAGTAAAGACGAGATAATACCATGATGATCCAACCGTAATCTTTCCAAAATGGCCATTTTTATGATGATCCAACCATAGCCATTTTTATGATGATCCAACCATAATCTTTCCAAAATGGCCATTTTTGCATCATTTAATCTCAAATTACTCTAAAACGTGACGTGCTAGAGAATTTCTGAGCCCAGATTCATTTTCAGCGTCAAAAAAACTATAAGATCCACCTTCTCTCATTTATGTAACTGACCCTCACAGGACTGTGTTATTTTACTGAAGATGAAGCAGGAGCATCGATTCTTCTACAGTCAAATTATACTTATCCGATTCGTATTATTTAACTTGGAAACGCGAGAGTTGAGCGTTCGATGAAAACCGATTGACCGGAGATTAAACTTTAACGTTTCACGTACTTATTAATAATTAATTTTTTTAATACAGCAGGGACCAGACCATCGTACCACTGCTGTGTCACTGTCAATATATAAGTCACGAGTTAACAAAGGTCATCACCGGTGGCGCGGAGCGGCTTCATCTAAACTTCGAAATTAGAACTCTCACGTCTGAACTTCTGAAATTGTGTTTCGCAGAACGAACTACTGGGTCAGTCCCTGTATGATTTCATCTATCCCGAGGACCGTGACGAGCTCACGCGTAATCTCACACCCGACGGGATGCAACCGATGGCGCCGTCGCAGGTGTCCGAGCTGGCGCACGACAGCAATTCCAACTCCTCCGAGGACTCCTCGACGACGAGCCATCGGACGAACGAGAGGATCAAGCGCTTTCACGAGCAGAGACGACACTTCAAAATCCGTATGGCGCAACGCACCAACTCCAGGCGCGACCACACGCAGTACGAGTGCTTCGAAGTGTCGGGTCTCCTCCGACTCGCCGAAGCCTGCAAGAACACGGACACCAACGGGAACAGAGGGAGACGAGGTGTGTCTTGATCTTTCCGACGTCAATAGACGTCTAATCTTGTAACAGCTTGAAATTTGGCGTCGTTGTGGAATTTGATACGTCGGGTAAATTTAACTTTGGAAGTTAAATCTGAAAGGAGTTAACGTTTAAGAGCGCTGCTAGAATATGAATTTAACTTTCGTCATCTTTTTCTCTTCCCTCCTTTTTGTTACTTAATTTATGCTTGTGCTGCTTTACGAGTTGTTATCCTAATTAGTTTGCAACTCAAAACGTAAATTAAATTCCGAATGTAATATGCAGAAAATGTAACAATTGCAATTGAGAATAATTATGATCAGAATAGCGTTGTAGCATGCTGATTCGGAAACGATAGATTTCTGAGCTTCAGATTTTTATTATTCCGCTCCATCCATTCCGCTGAAGTTCATCTTCTGATTTTACAAACGATCATCGTGTAAAAGATTTTACCAAAATATGAAAGAACAGGATAATGTTATTATAAATATAACGAACTACTGCAAGTTAAGAAATTAATTCATTTTGATTCAAAACTTAATCAATTTGATAAAAAAGATAAGAGCCGGTTAAGTAATTTAGATCGGGAGAATATGTAATCACGAAACCGATTGCGAACGAATATCTCGCTTACATTACTTTACGTAGCGTTTAATCCGATTGCGGTTCAATCGACAACCGAGTTTCACGATTACGCTGTTTTATCGTGTGGCATGCCTAACAACAAGATCGCGAATCGAATAATCCTATCGTGACTACTATGCGTCGACAACCGCAGACGTCCCTTCCGTATAAATCAGCAATATCGTGCTTCATTACGTATTCCGTGTCGAATGGTCCCGTGGTGAAGTGCTTACGCGCGTATTTCTCGGATCGATGGTCTTGTTTTATCGCGCGACACGACTGAAAACCTGTAGCGCTGGTTTCGAGACGAGTATCGCAAATATTTACGCTACTCCTTCATTTAAATTTAGACCTTCGCCGTCGCGCGGACGAAGATATGTAGGCGCAGCGTCGAGCGTTTAGCATAGACTCTTCTCTTCTTTTTTCCCTTTGCTTGTCTCGAAGAATCGAACGGCGAAAAACGCCGTTTTTTAAAGAGACGCGTTCAAAGAGACGGACCGACAGGTCCGACAGGCATTTCAACTCGCCGATACTTACCCTGAATATCCAGATTTGCTGCATCACTTTTCAATTCGCCAATTCTTTAAATGTGTTTTGAATCACTCTCCTCTCACTTGAATGTTTAGTGGAAAGTCATTACATTATAACATAACTTTCCACTTTTTGGCATTAAGTAATCTCGGTAAATTGATTTGAAATTATATTTTCGTCAAAATATAATTTCAAACTCGCGCGGGGAGAGTAAAATGTGATTTACATATTTGCATTTTAAGAAACTTTTTGTCTTCCCCCTAAATATATAAATTTGCAGTCCAATTCTGATCAATGTTCCGGAAGCGGAATCTTTTATCCATTCAATTTAGCAAAATAATAGGTCTATCATTTCTCGACGAGAAGATCAGTCGATTTTTTAGTATTCTGTGCTTGATTAATCCAATTTTCCCCCGGGACAATCACTTTTTACCTCTAGTTTTACCTCGTGCGATCGCTGATTGTTTGCTAATGACGATACTTTTGGGATGACCCTTCTAGAAACGACGGGCACCAGCAACGACATCATTTTCGCCGGTGTAGCGACTCTGCCAAAGAAGCGGCCCATCACTGAATTGTCGATAATGGACGCCAATAAAGACGAGTATGTGACGCGGCATCTGGTCGACGGGCGTATCATTTATTGCGATCACAGGGTGTCCGTCGTTGCTGGGTACATGTCGGAAGAGGTATCGGGCCTGAACGCGTTCGCCTTCATGCATAAGGATGATTTTAGGTGGACGATGATCGGCCTACGGCAAAGTAAGCATTTAAATGTAATTAGCGCTAAGCTCTCGCATTAGAATACTTGACACGTTACTACCACATTTTACTAATTACTTTTTGTCTTTCTCTCCCTCTCTCTCTACAATTTGAAAATAAACATCTGAATCATTCGAGTAATATTACGTATATTTTTATTATGCCTGATGGATAAGTAATTAATACACCGCCGTAATTTAACACAATTACATTAATATTGTTATATCATGCATTATTTTAATGCATTCTTTACGACGCGAGTTCTTATAAGATGTTTTTGTATGCTATTTCCATAACCAATTATGATTTAAATAGCAACAAAGTATATATAAAGCAGCTATTTCAAGTCGTGTAACGAGTGAAATATCGTTTTGCTCTTGTAATTAATCATGATTATTCATTCGTAGTGTATGACCGTGCCGAAACGTGCGGCTCGTCGTGCTACAGGTTACTTACAAAGACCGGTGAATTCATCTATTTACGGACCCACGGTTATTTGGAATTCGATAAGGATACGCAAACAGTGGAATCCTTCGTTTGCGTCAACACCTTGGTATCGTAAGTACATTTCGCACCTTAGGAAAGATTCGGACAAGTAACAAGGCTATTTTATTGATCCGAATGGCAATAAACATTAAAGGAGTCAATTTTTTTAAATTATTATGGAATAATAATTAGAATAATCACCATTCAAAATTTGAAGACTTTTGTTGAGTAAGTATTGAGACTACGAGACAATTTGTTAAACAACATTTCTGTTTTTACACTTGCCCCAACCCATCTTATCAAGAAAAAAGCTGTTTTTTTTTGTTTCTCAAGTGTTAACGCAAACACGTTGGATATATCACGCACCGTGTATTCGATAATATATAGCAATGGGTAAATTTTGTACGCAGGGAAGAAGAGGGCATTCAACTAATAAAAGAGATGAAAGTAAGGTTCTCTGCGACCGTGTCCGCAAATAGTAGAAGTCTTATTCGGGCTACCGACATTAACTCACCGGTGGAATTGGTAAGTCGAGTTGTACATGTGTCATATAGATATACTATTGTTGATGCATAATTATCCGCCGTTTTCTAAGAACTGCGACTTCTTTGCCCGTGAAATCGACCGTCTGCCTAGCAAATGGGAAGCAGTTGTTGAAGTCGAGGGTGAATATGCTCCAGAATAATCATTTAAACATATTTCTGTTAAATTTTTATGTGTCTTTTTTCATAATAAATATTGTTTAAAAAACGGCGGATAATTATGCATCAACCCAATACAACGCTTTCGTTTACATTGCGCATGATACTTTGAGCAAGAATATTGTTTATATGAAAAAAATGGTTTATTAGAACTCAAACTCTCAGTCATCGAATCCGAGATGTAGCCTGGAAGATCCAACGCAGCTCGAGGATGCTATCACCCACCTAATCAGCGACCTACCCTCGCCGGCTATATCGGAGGATCGTTTCTCTCCTTCGCCGATAGCACCGAACACACAATACGCGAAAGCCGCTATAATTTCTTCTCATATGCCTCCAGCTGCCGCGCAAGCCAACCAGATTGGTATCAAGAAAATCGATTGTTGCGTCGTTATCCAAGGCAAAAGAATTCCAAAACAGGAATCTACACATACAATCGGAAAATTTGTTAATTCCAGTAATACGGAGCAAAGCCCAAAATCGGATTCGGAGAGTACGATGCCGTCCGGCAAGCCTTTGTCGATGTTTGAAATGATGAACGCTACTCCCAACAGTCATAGCAATGTCCAGAATGCCGATATGTCTGTACAATCGAAAGTTGTTGCCACTCGCAAGTCTAGTAAGAGCTCTCGCGGGCCTCGTAATCATACGTCATGTTTAGACGTTCCTCAAAAGGCGAACACGAAGGAGAGAATAGATCAGCGTACGTTGTCGCCAAGCACTTTGAATGACGGTATTGCATGCAATATCAAAGTGGAACGTGACATCGAAAAAACGTTCGATTGTCTGGAAAAGCAGAAGCCGGTACTGCAATACTTGGACGACAGCGCGAGCGACAGTTCCATCGTTTCATCCAAAATCGAGACGAGCAATCTGAGGTTAAAGAGGTGTAATGATGAGGATCTTTTGGCAATGCGTAGTAAAAAGAGATCTAATGATATGTACCCACCGACGAACAACGCGAACAACGAACAGCAATGCATTTCATATTGGAAACCCAAGTCTCTTGCAGCTGACAATGAGTATCACTACTCGAACGAGTTCAATCAGTGCAATGTCAATTTGCAATCGGTGACGATGGCGGAATCACCTAATTCGAATCTGCATGAAGATGAAGCCGACTGTCAACAGTTGATAGATTCCATATCACTGTTTCACAAAAATCACTACGAGCAGGTTAAAAAAAACAAATTTCAGAAAGAAAGAACAGGTAAATTACAATAATAACTATTTCTAATAATGGCACTATAGCCTGAATCTTGATCTCTTGAAAAGCAATTTTATATGATCTTTTCTCCTGGTTTTTATTATAGCTGTATATTATAGTTGCAATTTTTATGGAAAGGAACTTGTAAATTCCTCTTGATCTATTTCTACTTTAAAAAAGATCTCAGTACAGCCTGTACTGAATGTACATTGCATTTATATGCAGAAATCTCAGTTAAATTTAATTTCTCAATTAAAGTTACATTTACAGCGTTATCGAATCAATTACAATTATAATAACATATTTTTTAACACATTTTCTTTTTGTTTTCTTGCAGAAGACATGCAGCATTTGTTTTCTGAAGAACGTTTCAAACGTGAGTTTATATTTTATATATTGTTCATAAATATCTTTGAAAATGTATGTTTGTCAAATTAATTCTTATTTATGCTGATTATATTTCAGGTTTAAAAGCAAATACACCTCATAATGTAAGTGTACGATAATAAATTTTATTATAAATTAAAATAATTTAGAAATGTAGCTTAGAATGATCAGCGAAGATAAATTACTCGATATATTTACAGCCATTCAATGACATAATAAATCGTACGCATCATCAGTTACAAAACAATTTGGAAAAGAACGAGTCTCAAATCAACCGAATAACACATGGCGCCGAAACAGGAGGTCTTCTTATCCAAGAGCAATTGTCAAATTTAAAGGTACGTAAGTTAGTACTGAAAAAATATCGCGCGATATGTTAACTTATTATTTATCTGTTTATGTTTTAGGCCGACCTTAATGACCAAAAGTACAAGTTACAAGCTTTAAAAGGGGAGTATCAGGAATATCAGGAATATCAGGATTACCACCAGGATTACAAGGATTACCGTAAAATGCAGCAAGTAAATACCAAGCAGCAGAAGATCTGAAAAATGAGATGGTCTCCCAGTCACTTCGCGAAGCCGCTTTCAAAGACGCGAGCTTAATAAGATAAATCCCAGAACTGTTAATAAGAAAGCTTTAAAAAGAGTATCTTTTCCTCAAAAGGACTAGGACAATTGCGCACGCGCAATTTGCTTAATGCTTCTCGATTTGTTTTCTGAGATTTCTCTGTTTTGCAATTACTGATATCATCAAGATTTACGACGAAGATTTGGATAATTATTATCAGTGCAGCAACGAATGAAAATTTGCATTAGTGCGGGTGCCGTGTGTAAAACCGCTCAGCTCACGAAGAAGCCAAGGCATTGCTTAAATTGACCACAAGTGATTTACTAGAAGCACTAGTCTGTTACCAGAGCAGTCTATGTGTTTGCTTTGATCTGCATTTTCAATTAGTGGAAAAGAAACAAATGAATAGACACTGAAAAAAAGAACTCGCAGCGATCGACGTATGTAAATGAATTCTTTTTCTTTCCTTGTCGTTTTCTTAACTCTGTGGGATTAAAGACTTTATCGCGCGCTGTCATGTAGAAGGATGCGCGCTTCGCTCACTAACTGATCATGCAAAGATTGTACAAAACCATTGTATACTGTTATTTAAACGTTGATACATTATAAATAACAGTCGTTACTCAGGCAGATTTTCTGCGGCGATCGAGTGTTATACAGTTGGTAATTTTCAAATTTTACGGTATAGTGAACTTGTATATATAATATACATTCAATTTTAATGCAACATAGCCGCGTGCGGCACTCTCGTGCTGACTCGCTCGCCGCAAATCCGGTCGAGCATGAATGCTACCTCTACGATTACATATTTGTATCGGATGGATACGAAACCAGTCTCACTTATTTCTCTATTGGTTGTAATTGCGAATCTATGATGTTAAATATTAATAATACTCATAGTGCTGACATCTTTTTACAATTATAAAAGAATGTCACTGAAAATGTGAAAAGACAATTTGATAATTTTAACAAATGATGTTTTGACTTATCGCGTTTTGTGTAAATTTTGTTGCGTATTTATGTGGAAGAACAAAATGCTAAATTTAGGGATATGTCTATAGGGTTGCCACTATAGACCGAATTTATCCTACTTTTATAGTAGGACGGTTTTACAACTGCATGTACCTGAGAATTCCACTTACATTTAATTGTTTTGTAATGTTTGGAAATTGACAGTCCATTCATGTGTTATTAAAAAGTGATGACAAATATAAAATTAATTATTAAAAATAAATCTTATTTTTTACTTGGTTATCCCTTTCCCTACGATTACCTTATACACGGTTCTATTTTTAGTTCTTTAATACTTTGAAAATGTGTGTGGTAACCCTAAATATATCTCTAAATTTTATTAAGTTTCTGTGTGTACAATAGAAAACCACTAGAAGAATATATTTTAATTTTGCAACATATGTAGAAACATAATAATATGAAGTAAGTAAAAATGAACATTTAAATCATATTATTCATAAAGAATTGATTTGCATAAATGAAGTTTTATTATACGCGAAATTTTTATATGTTTTTTAATAATTTGAATAATTTTTTATATCTCACTGGCTTTTGCTATCCATCCAATATCATGTTACTACGCAAATATACATATTAATATGATATTTTTATTTCATCGTTAGTTGACCTCCGCATTAATGGGTAATTGCGTAGGAGATGACACAATTGTATATGTGTCAATTATTAAGATAAAATACATATTAGCCAATCGTGTTGCCAGCGATTACTTATGATGATGCGGATCAACGTTAATATAAACGTATTGTATATCGTAAAAGTGTTTAAAATGTAAAAGATATTAATATAAGAGAGTGATGGAAAGTGTATACTTGTCAACATATTCAGCACTGGCACTTAACAGATCTACAAATTTATTTGGATTCCTCATATACAGGTAATGTAAAGGCTGGTCCTGTAAATAAAGATGTTGAATTTGATCTCAAATCGACAGGTGTTTCTAAGCGTTTTTTTTTTCGAACAAAAATGACTTGTCGAATATTTAGAATGTATATCTGTTACCTGCAGGCATGTGCTGTCTTTCGTGTATTAAGTTGATAAAAAAATTTATTTTTTTTGTTATACTACTGTTACGCTAAAAAACAAATTAATCTGAAACAAATGAGTTTTTTAACTAACTTGATACATGTAAATTTTTTTTAATGCTTCTACGTTCTGTTGTCATATGTTTACCTTAATATGCTGTGTAAGTTTTTCATGCTCCTGTTATTGTACCTGTGGGACTTGGAATTGCATTGTAAAAAAAAAAACAATGTGACAACATACACATACATACACGTGCGCGCGCGCACATTATATTCATTGTAAAAAGTTATCATTAACTTGTTTTTAATGTTACATTGGTGTCGAGTGAAGAAGTCAAGCTTATTGGTCAAAAAAGGCCTCTATATAAATATGATCGTTACGTATGCCGAAATTGTGAAATTTAAAGTAGCCTATGCCCCTTGTTTTATCGGTGGAAGGGCTTTACTTTTCTCATGTGCCGATACTATCACTCGTCATCGATGAGAACCTATGTTTTTATGCGGAAATCCACCGCTGAAAAAAAGGAGCATCTAATCGTCTGTACGAAACTGACATTCGCATAATTGAAGATCGCGTGTAAAACGGGCATCAAGTTGGTTTAACATCTTTCTTAACAATGCCCAATTTCTCATGCGGTCTCTTAGTAGTACAAAGAACAAGTTTAAACTGTCTGTGTCCAGTGTACCTCATCCTCTTCTCTCTTTCTCTCAAACTAACTTTTCATACTATCATCAGTCGTACCGGTAATAACTGGTATTAATACGTCATATAGCTTTGAATATATCAACTTGGTTGTGAGTATACATGATGGAGCATTCAAAACAAAATTTGTTTAAATATATATTTTAATTACGTATGAATTATACGAGAAAGTAGATGTTGATCGATTTGAACAGGAAAAATTACAGTGGTAAAAATATACTTTCTTTTTTTGGAGATTAATTTTATTCTTTCATATGTTTATATTTTTATGAAGTTAATTTGAAACATATTATTTAAAAGAAATCATTGTTAACGAAGAAATTATTGAAAATATCTAAATATCAAAGTCATTAATTTTTACAATATGCGTTGTACCATTTTACATTATCTACGATAATTTATGAAAAGACAACCAAGCGACATTACGGTTTATGGCACACTGTGCATTGTAGTCACTTAAGAATTCATTCATTGTTACAAAATGGAGTAGAGACATCTAAATCTTTCCGGGATGGAATTATGTGCATAATTGTATTATGTATGCAGAAAATTAAATTACTTGTATAAGATTACGATCACATGTCGGAAGATATTTCAGAGATAATGGGGATTGAGGAAAAAACGGATAGATTCTCTAAACTCCTTTATCTTAAGATAACTAAGAGAAATATATAAAACGGACGGCTGCTCGATATTTATTAGAAAGAAGTGGATACCAATGCAACACAGACGGCTCTACGGTTCATTATATGCTAAGATAAAGTTCAACATTATATACCGCTGTAAATATATATACATATATACATTGCGTTATTATATTTTATATTCTGCTGATTGCACATAAGTGGCTTTTCAATTTCTTTCTATAAGAAGCAACAGCAAAGGCAATTAAGTGTGATTGTGTACCTTCCTCTCATACGCTTCTATGTACACACATATTAAGTCCAGAATGTGTGGCACGCGTCGGTGCCATTTGAATCTTCGTAGCATTAAATTGTACAGTCCGATTGTTATTGTTTTATAAAAACGCTAGAATTTTGAAGATTCTTACTTGGGACAAGAGATATTTCTCTCATAATGTTTTTTAACAGTGTTATAAATTACATCGAGAGTCAAATGTGCTTTTCTACCTCTTTAATTTATGTTGATTATGCGCAGCGAAGCTCATATCGGGGCAGGATATGCGCGTAGACCGTAAGCTGTACGATTATTCGCCCGATTACAAAAAATGAGTTTAATGTTATATTATATATAAATGCCCAGATAGTAATCATACTTGCATCCGACGCGAAGATTAATTGTAAATTTTCACGATGACGTGTATGGCTCGTTGAATACTACGTGCACAATAAAAGAATGATGTTTTTCGTAAAATAATGAAATAACAAAAAGTTACAGTTTATACTTACCTCTCCTGCAGATTGCTCACACGTTATTAGTTAGATAATTAGCGTTATCATTTAAACGGGGAACGATCCATATATGAGCACGTGAATTATTTTGATTGGGTCTCAGCCGGCCGATTATATGAGAACGTTTGTAAAGAAAAATTTCTAATGTATAATCTCATTGTCAGTGTTTTTTGCTGTTAAGCACTATGTAAATTACGATAGAGTTATTAAGAAATGTAATTTGCGTTGCGAGCCACTCCGGTAGGAAATCCACCGCTAAATTGTTTTTAGTTTTATCATCCCCTTCATGTAGTTTTTATTCTTGGGTATATATACAGAGTGTCCCATTATAAAACATCCAGTCGAAAACCAAGCCTGGGAGAGAAAAATTTTTCAGACAAAAGTTATTTGGTTTCGAGGGGCCCATAAGATGATACCATTGGTTTGACCTTGAAGAATTATTTGAAAGTTACATGAAAGTCACCTCAATTTTTTTAAATGGCATCCCCTATTTTTTATTACATATTCTTGTAGCTGACTTCAAGAGCTTTCCAAAACACTATAATAAAGTATTTTTTTATTAAGTATTTTCCGAGTTATAAAGCTTGAAATAATTTCATAATTTTACATAAACTGTAAAATATCTCGTAAAATATTTACTTTTCGATGACCTTACCTCAATACTTTTATGCACAGAATAATGAGAGGAACCAATTGGTGTCAAGAAAACACATAGTTGTTTTTAAGAAAAAATATGCAATTTGTAACTAACAATTACATATTTTTTCTTAAAAACAACTATGTGTTTTCTTTACACCAATTGATTCCTCTCATTATTCTGTGCATAAAAGTATTGAGATAAGGTCATCGAAAAGTAAATATTTTACGAGATATTTTACAGTTTATGTAAAATTAAGAAATTATTTCAAGCTTTATAACTCGGAAAATACTTCATGAAAAAATACTTTATTATAGTGTTTTGGAAAGCTCTCGAGGCTACAAGAATATGTAATAAAAAATAGGGGATGCCATTTAAAAAAATTGAGGTGACTTTCATGTAACTTTCAAATAATTCTTCAAGGTCAAACCAATGGTATCATCTTATGGGCCCCTCGAAACCAAATAACTTTTGTCTGAAAAATTTTTCTCTCCCGGGCTTGGTTTTCGAAATATTCGACTGGATGTTTTATAATGGGACACCCTGTATATATATATATATTTTTGTATATATTAATAATATCTCTCATCATGATTGATGACTTCTCGCTGATTTTATCATAGCTCTAAATGTTGGGTTTGGCATTTTTTATTTTATATTGTATATAATATATTGCAGAAAGCACAAGTCCAGAATATTTTAATATATTCCGAACTTTTTTATAACGAGTAGATTATATTAAAATATAAAAATAAGCTAATGTTCGATTAATTATCGCGCGTTGGTGCTTATAGCATCATAACACAATGTATGTGGGTTAAAAACAACTATAAGTTTTATTTCTCTTTTTGTCTAATTTACGTTGAAGGTGGATAATTCTTGCCAAGAAAATGTAAGATAAGCGGAAATCATAAAGATACGCGTACATTGTGAACGAGTTCAAAGAAATCGCGCAGAGATTTATAAAAATGTTTACGATCGGGTTGCTTAGAATATGATACAGATATTTATTTGGAAATTATTGATAGCGTGAAACGTAAAACTTGTCAAAGAATTTTTTTCTTATTGGATTGTCTTCGTTTTTGATAAATGAAAGAAATTAATAATACGTATAATTTATAAATTTGACTATTACTCTATATTAATATATAGCGAAGAAAAATGCGCATGCATACATGAAAAAGAGAAAAATATGTAATTGTAACGACTAAAAAGGAATATAATGATGGAAGAAAATCATGTACAGTTATTGTATCAAGACTGAATCATTAAGACTTCAAGAAGATGGAACATTTTTGTAAATAATACTGTCTGGAAGAAAATATATGTAAAAATTATATGAATATTATGGAAGTGTCGAGCATCGTTTGATTTATATTTGACCCTTCTTGTCTTTGTTTACAAATCTACAAGAAAAGCATATCGCATTCCAAAATACCGCAAGTTTTTTTTCTTACTAAATTAACAGACTTGCAAAATAATTGCAAAACCGATCAGTTACGTTTTACAAACGTAAAATGAAGATTTCGTCACTTCAGATACAGTGATGTATGATTGTCGAAGCAACTTCAATGATTAGGAAATTAGTCAATACAAATTGACTAATATTTCTAATACGTTTATTATTTTAATGCTACCACAGTATTGTTCAATGAGCGAAGAGCTGTCGGAAGTAAATTTATCAAAGATTCTCGCTCGTTTCCATTTTATTCCATTCAATGATGTGGATTGTTCAATGAGCCTTAAAAAGACTCGAGACGAATAACTACAATATGTCGTTAAAATAGTAGAAATTTGTACGCGATGATGATATCATAGCTGCATTAGTGAAAATAATCGAAAAGGCACGACATTTTGAGGTGATCCGGATGAAAGGCACGTTCTATATATCGCGGATATAAATGAAAGTCCCCTAAAATGAGAAATCACTGTATAATTTGTCTCTCAATTTTTATTCGATATACTGTGTATAATCAAGGCGTATGAGTCGTACTTATCTAACATGCACCAAATCCCAAGTAAGACAACATACAGAGCTTGTATTGTCGAGCAAATCCGTAAATTGACAAGATCCTCCCAGCGCGAATAGGAAATCCCAGTTATGAAATCACATGCGAAATTTCATTGCAAAATAATTTTAATCGTTTTAATCCTTCGTCTCGAAATATGCCACATTGGTGATATAAAGAACAATTAATCCGCAAGTCTTTTCGAAATAACTAAACATTTGCAAATGAGAAGATTGGAGATTATTAGTGTTTTTCTTATATTATTGAAACAATTCACGATGATTTAAAGTCGATTGTAATACGATTATTCATCGATCGAACAATTCGTCGATCAGCTGTGCCGCGATATTCAGAAGTTCAAGACCAAATGGATGCTGATAGATAATTTGTGCGACTGGGACGTCGTACACGCGCTCTGCGTACGCAACTTCCTGATAAAGGCAGTGTGAAATAGCGAATAAACTGAATAAAAATGGATATCGACAGCGGTTGATAATGATACAGCTCGTGTCACTCGACACGCAGGCGATATCGCTTTTCGTTCCCTATCGTCTCGCATTTCCGGCAACAAAGTTGCACGTACTTGCAATTTGGTTCATATTCCGTATAAGTCGCTGGGAAACGTTGCGATGCAGCACAATAATGATAGCTTCAAGTGCAAAGGCTCGTGTGCGTTTCGATAACGTCACATTTTTTTTTATTCTCACGCAAGTCGTGCGGATATTCGAGAGTACAAACTTTTTTTGGGGGGGGGGGGGGACTTGTCTTGCACAGTGAAACTTATGATCGGAGTGAGTCTCTCTCTCTGCCGCAAAGAAAAATAGAAAAATATACGAGTTTCTAAAGAGCGGCGCGCCCACACGCGGGCCGCCGTTTTCTAACAATAAGAACAATACAGTTGGAGATCGTTCTAGATGACTATTCGTTGCTACGGTAAAGAACGTTGCCATCAGCAAGAAGCACATTCGATACGCGCCGAAAGTTAAGCATCCATTTCTTGCCCAAATCGCTCGATCTCTGCTACGATTTCTCGCTAAACTTCAAATGATCCAACACTCTCTCATCTCTATTGTCCTATTCCCGTTTCCTATACATCACTAAGCGGATTAACTTGGTCGTGAGGTTTTTAAGGGTTTTAGGAATTAATTCGCTATCGATTACCAAATTTGCTTATTAGAGGATCTTTAATGAAATTCTTCTTCGGGCACGACACGACTATATCGTGTTCTCCTTCCAATCTTAAACAAGAACGAAGTTTAGCCAAAAAGGCGTAATACTTTTCGATAATACAATGGGTCGTGATATTTAACCGTTTAACCGTTTAATTGACAAATGTTGGAATTAAAATTTCAGTCATTTTCTAATTTCTTTATATTTATTTCAAATAAAGATTGTTTTGATAAAATTTAGAAAGTATTGTGTAAATAAATTGCTTATAATATTATTATTTCTATTACTTTACAAATTAATATATTTTTGAAAAGTGTAATATTTTACTCAAGTTTATCTCAAAAGTGATACTTTCCTAGTTGGAAACATTGGCGGTTGAACGGTTAAAATAACTTGCAGAAGTCGTTCTGTTTTCAATTGTGAAAAAATATAATTTCGACAATAAAACTTCGCAATTGAAAATAGATCAATTCTCAACTGTTAAAACGTCAGCATTTATTCATTCAATCAGTCAATTTTATGTTTGCATCATTCTGTCACTATTTTGTTAACAGAAACTAAGAAGTATTAAGAATATATTTTAATTCGATATGAAAATATCGTCAATTTTAACCAATACAATGCATGTGAAAAGTAATTCTTGTAGTGTTATTTAATAAATATCATTTTTTCTCTCGCTTCGTGTATGTAGAATCATATTGGATCACACGCACGAGATTGAAGAGAATCAATAAACGATAAAAAGAAAAATGATGAAGGAACAAATTGTTAACGGAGACTCGAGCTTGTCATGACGCTTCCCAAAATACTCCGTACACATAGATATACATATATATTCAATATATGTATAAATTGGGTGTTTGATTCGCATTTATTATTTTATATCTACAACTATCGGGCGATATATACAGGGGATAAAGAGGGGAAGTGAGATGTATCATTTTCTCCGCAGCCACTATAAGTCAGACTGACAATTTGAGAGCAATTTATTCAATGTAGATGTCCTCTATTGGGAAAGCAGTCTCGATGAATTTTGTGTAGAACCGATGAAAAGCGCGTCTGAAAGAAGAGAATCTCGAGTTATCACTTATAATTTTTTAAGAATTTAGAAAAAGATATTTAACTGTAATACATTGCTAAATTTTTAGTTGTAATACTTGGATATTTGGATGTAATAAAATGATAAGTATAAATAAGGTACATAGCACTGATAATAATAATGAAGAAATTAACCATAAAGTAATCGAAAATTTTTCATAATTTTGCACAAAGTAATGTGCAAAATCAAATCGAGTTTTTGTGATAATAATTTTAAAAAATTTAATTTTTAGATGAAGAAGCTCACCCGACAGCTTCGGCGACGGGTCTCGTGGATTCTTGACCGATGAACACGTGACAAGCAAACCTCTGCAGGGTGGGGTGCTTCGTGATGAAACCGAGGTAGCGATGATCGCGAGGGTGAAACGCACAGAACGATACATTTTTCAGAGAGTAGAAATAATCGTGACAAGGACCTTGACTTTTCTACAAAAACACATTGATGATTAGAAACTTTTCGACATTATCTCGTTTTCTTTCAATATTTACATTAACGTATAATAAATATTGAGTTAAAACTAATTGTGATAAATACATAATTAATCATAATTAAATAACGTTTTTGTGCATCAAATAATAATGTTTTATAGAATAATGTAATTGTGTAATTTTTTTAATTGTGATAATCTCTTCTAAATAGAATCTAAAAGCTTAAAATTTGATGTTCTTGTGCGTGCTGAGAATTAAAATGAGTATGTATTCGTACGTTACGCATACATAAATAAACTTTAGTGATCGCAAGGAGACACACTTACTCGCGGTTTACTTCTATCGACCATCCGAAGACCCTGATCAGATACTTCCAAGATGCAGCTCTGCGAAATGGGCGGATCTTGCGAGGAGTTGCGAAGAATTCTCCGAACCGCCTGACAAACCACTCCCGTACCCTTATGCGCCAAGGTCTCTACCGAGCCCAGGTAACCCAGGAGATATCTCTCTCTCTTCACTTTGGGCGTGGTGGGATCAAAGTCACTGTAATCCATGTCGACCGCATAAGCCGATGGAAAGATACCTTGCCGACCCGTCCTCAGGTTCACACCTAATTGTGAAAAACAGAAAGATTCTGCCGATACTAACTCCGTAACATTACTTTCATATTCTTCTTTGTTCTTCTTTTATTTTCACTTATCTAACACACTCAAAAAATTGGCAATCAAATAGAATAAAAATCCGAAATATTTAAAAGTATTTGAAGGACAACTGAGAGAGAGAGAGAGAGAGAGAAATATGAGAGGACTTCTTTTTTAAATCATCTTTATATCTTCTATTCGCTGCGGAGGAGTTGTAAGGAGAATCAGAAATGTTAAAAATTGCACAAGAGACATTGCTTAAAACATAACTTATTTATAAAACAATTTATTACAACCTTCTTAAGAATAGTTATGTTTATTGTGTAATATAGAATAAATAATTGGAAATATTAGATAAAGAAGTAAACTAGATTATTATATTTACGTGTGTATTGCATGTAAAATATCACTATTATTATCAGAAACCTGAAGATATCAACTTTATTAGATGAATGAAAGAAGAGTATACCGATTGCTGCTGAGAGCTAAGTCAAGTTCGATATCTTGTAAAATGGATATTTCTACACACCTTCGCACCAAAGATCATCGGCTTCTTTTTGCACATATATGGGGTCTCCAATTTCAAGATCAATTTCGTCATGATGTCGCGATATGAACTTGTGCAGGCCTCGATGCGTTGCCTCGAGCAATTCCAGCTGGGTAAACGGTACGCCTCCGCTTCCTTGGGAATGAAAAAGCGTGCTAGTATTGATCCAAGAGTTACTCCGATTAGTTCGAAAACATTGTTCATGACATGGACAACAATTCCTGGCTTTCGTAACTTTTCCGAGCTAAGGCAATAGAAGCACCAGATTATCGTGTAGCTTCACAGAAAATTCCAACGAAGCATAAAATTACGAAGGGTTAAAATATAGTGTGCAAAGCGACGCCTTCTATTGAATTTTTTAATTATTTTGTTTGTTATATCAGAAATAAAGTTTAAATATAATTACTTGACAGTTAAAATTAACGTAAATTTACACAAAGGACTCAATCTATAAATATTCCATTAGTAGATTTTATGGAACAAATCACAACAGGCACACATTCATAATTATCTTCATTTTTGTTTCTTTTGTTCAATTTTTATCTAACTCGTTAGATTTCTTTATATCCTGTAATAGTATGATGATATTAATATATAAGTACTTTTCTAAGAAATATATTCTTCCCATGTCGTTTTCGAGTAATTGCATTCGAGCCATTATTGATATAAGGACAGAAATACAATTTCTCGGAGGAGAATCGTGATTACCTGGGGTGCTGCTAGGCGATACTGAATCCGTGTTCTGCAAGGTATTACATGGTATTGGTGACACACTCTTGGGACCATTATCAGGAGAATGAGCGGTAGAATGGCCACTGTCGGTGGCCATTCTCTCGCTGTCGGGCGAGCTGTCCTCGTGACGGAGTCTTGGGTGACATTTCCTTAAAACAAGATGAGGCCGGGCCGATGTCGAGCCGGTGGCAGCACTCAACTCGTCTGCCAGCGAGGTTGATGTCTGTATGGACGTCTGGCACATGGGCAAAGCTGAAACAGTATCGGAGAACATCAACATGCGTCTCACACACAGAATATTCTTTTTTTTTGTCAAAGAATTGCAATACTGTATGAATTTGGCATGGTTTTTAAGATAACATTTGGATAAAACGTGTCCCACAACACATTTCTACGGAACAACACGGTTTATCACTACTGTGAATGGAAAATGTTGCTCCATAACGGGTACTTTTTATAGAATTGACATGATGCAAGTGGATTTTCTTTCACTGTGGTCGCGACAACGTGGCTGGTTTCTTGGTGTCGTTGACATGCAAGGTGCACGCGGTGACGAGCTCGACAAAAATGATACAACTGATGTCTGTCATATTCATTGTATATGAGCAATTCCACATTAAATTCTCCTGTATCATGAAAATTGGTTACTTTACCATATAATCAAAATTATACAACATATCAAAATGCAAAAATCATATATGTACATATTTTATGTGACATATGAATATTAATTCATATAAATTGAAGTAAATTACACAAGATATATATAAAATATCTAAGATCAACAGAGAGACTTCTAATAGCAGATTAATAAAGTTCTACTTTACAAAACTGATTCTTACTTTAATTTTTCGAAAATCCGGATTTGACAATATATTGCTGAAGAATTTCTACATTAATAGATCTTTTCTTAACTATTGTTATCATTAATAAATCATCTACTCATGTAAATTTTTCTCGTTTTGTACTCTTCTAAAAATTAGAAAGTGTTAAGTTACAACAGTTTAGTTGTGTTGAAACTATTGAATGTAAGGCCAAATGTGAAAATGTGAAGAAATTCTGCACATTGGCAAAATCGCCAGATCTCCTCTTATTGTTACCATCAGACACATTATGTGTTTGTGCGATGTCTTCCTTACATTTTTTGCTTTTAGGAATTTCCGGCAGTCTTCTACGTCTGCGCTCGGTGCCGCCGCTTCCGGGTCGATTTGATGGCACGTGCTCCGGCGTAGGCCAGGAGCTCAAACTGGAACACGAATCGCCGACATCGCTGACGACACTATCCCGGCCACCGTTACCGGATACGGTACTACCACCCCCGCCCGGTCCTGGTCCGCCGCCGCCTACCGATCGACCCCTGCTGCTCAGTCCACCGAACAAGCTAATGTCATCCAAGGTTAATCGTATAGTGAGCTAAACTATCATTTTCCATGCTGCCTATTTTAATTCTTCGGGAAGAATTAAATAAAAAGTGACTTTTATACTCTTCATCGAGGAGGCGAGAAGATTTATCTCATCGTGCAACATGCAACGACTACATCAATCAAGAGGCAAGAATTAAATTTAGAACTTATTTATTAATGATTAAATTTTAATTATCAAGTTAAGAGAAAGAATAATAAATAAAAACGTTATCTCGATACTCAGAGAGTTTTTTCTTTCATGTATTTAATGATTATTTTATGTAATTAATAAGTAGTAGACAAATGAATTTAGTATTTAAATAATTTTAAGATTTAAATTAAATTTTTTTACTGCGAAAGAAATGAATAATATGTCTCTTAATAAAATTCTAGTGGGCTAGCGTAACCCAAATCATTACATAGAAATTATACCTGTTCAATGTGCAATCTGAATTCTTTGTCATATAACAACATCATTTACTTAATGAGGAGTCTACCAAAAGGTCTAAATTTTTTTCTAATTATGATGCACTGTAAAATAAAGGAGTTGCAAAAAGTTATTGACAATGTAATAAATAGTAGGAGAGGTGCAAAAACTTAAAACCCACGATAAATATTAGGAGTTCAGTAAGTTCAGTGCTATATTACTGCGCATCGAACATCCGCATGCACCACAGTCTCCGACCGCCGCGATGGGCGACACTTAATTAATAATTACAGCGTCTCTCTCAGAGACTATTTCTGAAAGCTTCAGTTATTTTTAACAAGGTCAGACTGATGAGATTACGGCGTTACTGTAGATTACTATGAACTATGCGATGATGCACGTCACTCAGTGTGCATATGTGATACCGTCGGGAATTAAAGTACAATTGTATATGAAAATGTAGCATAAGCAAGTGGAATAAATTATAATAGTCACAACACAATTCTCTTGCTCGCAATAATATTTTGTGGAAGGGATTCCCATGAAGAGTATAATCCCGTTCTTTCTCGGCTAGAACTCAAATTATCGCGGATATTCTGATTACCTTGTCATAAATCTGTACTTATTATTTTATCTCTCGCAAGATTTTAAGTCTCTTAAACACTTTCTTGCCTTCCTTATCGCGAATTCTTGTTATCTTCTATTAAAATCCAATGTTCAAAGTGTTACAAGTTTTATGCAAATCAGCTAAAAGTATAAAACTCTTCACCAATCTTTCCTTCGTTAAGGATTAAAAAAAGAACATCAAAAGCATACACAAAGATAGTAGTGACAAACAAGTAAACACTTACGACGTTACCAACCTAAAATCGCTATCAGCTATGATCGAGCAATGATGATCCAACTCCTCGCTGTCATCGGGGGTGGTGTGACCGCTTTGGTTGTCGTGCCGGTGGATGACAACGACTTCCTCGTCTTCAGAGTCGCCGGTAATGCCATCGCAGGATTTCACAAGGACTTCTCCGTCGCTTTCTTGTGAGGATGTCGGCGAATCATCGATCATCACATCATGTACGAGCCTGACATTCAAATCGTAAATACACGAAAATTACGTGAAACTCAAACTGATCAAAACGATAAGTGCCGTATGAAAAATAAATGAATTCAATCTGACATTATTTTCTAATTAAAGGCGAAAATATGAAAATCGATAATAATTAATTTATTCTTCGAATGATGCAATTGTCGCACGTCACGTGATATTTCAATTATTTAAAAAAATTTTAATATATAGAAAATAATAATGAATTAAATTCTTTCTAATAATGACATAATGATGTCAACACATACAAAATAGAATTGATGGTGATACTTTTTTAGGCGATATTTCGATTGCTGATAAAAGCAATAATACAAAAATTGATTATATTTAAATTAATTAATTATAGTTAAAATTAAAAATTAAGATTATAGTTAAAATTAAAAAATGCAAAAAACCTTTCTGTGTCTTTATTTTTGTGTATTATGTTGCACTATGTATCACATAGGTATATATAAATGCACAAATTTTAACGTTTGTGATACTTAATTCATTAATAAGAGGTGAAAATTGCAAATGACATTTGTACCCCTTTATCACACAATAATTAAGATCCCATTTGTAAAATAATGATTGGAGAGCGTTATAATGTTGAAAGTTTTGTTAGAAGCATCTCTTTCGAATACTCTTCAGATGAAATGTTTGAAAGCTACAATCGCCGACAAATATCTCACGTTCAGTTGCATATTGATTTTATGAAACATAAAAGTGAGATTTTAACAGATTTGATGAAAATGGATGTTAGTTGTGAGGCAACCCCATTAATTTCACACATGTTGTTTCAAAATACGACAAATTAAGTCGAAAAGTGAATCGGAAAAAGCTTTTACAGCTGCGAGACTGTGCATATCGATCTTGCTTTATTCTTACAGAATTAACGGACAGTGACACGTCTGACTCGTTATTATAAACATATCTACAGTGTGATCTCACACGATTTTGGATCAAGAAAAAAATTGAGATTCTATAGAGTATCGATCATGTAGAAAAAAATCATATTCTAATTTTACCAATTATATTACTATATTTTTTAGAATGACAGAAAAATGACATGTGTGTTTATGCTTATTATTTATATAAATTTCTTATTTCTGAGACCGAAATATATATTTTTATTAACCGAATCTCGCGCTTAATGAAATGCACTACATAAATATTACGTCCGCTACGTTACATTTATGAAAGCAATATGCAAAGTTATGCAATTGCATCTCATGTTGGTCTCAACATTACAATATTAATTAACCGTCTAAACAAGTTGTTTGCAGTAATAGAAGTAATATATATGTATTAGTGTAAATTACCCCTGTCAAAATTGCCTACGCGCGTCGCGTTGCAGTCTCATATCGCACTCGTATCCTTGTGTGTCACTTACTCTCCAGGATCAATAATTTTAAAGGCATGATGCATTCTTGGCGATTTCTCTGGTGGCTGTCGGTCTGGTCGTGCATCCGCGAAGCCGACATTTTACTATGACAATTTACAAGTCCCTTGAGTAGTGACACGAATGTTGTATATGAAAAATATTTATACATTTTGGAACATTGAAGCGCATGATAGTCCCATAATATTTTATCATTATTTCGAATAGAAATAATGACAAATGGTCAGATAGTAACATTGCTTTTGTATAACTTTTTAAGTCTATCCCTACAATACAATTTTCTCATCTAAGAAAATTCTAGACTGCTATTTCAGAAATTTTTAAATCGAAATTTTTGATAAGACAAAAATAACTTTATTGTTAAATTGTTGCATTAAGTTATTTATTGTTAGTGACGTAGGAAATTTATATTAAAATAATGATTATCTTTAGACATCCCCTCTATCAATTCTGGTTGAAAATACTGTTATTACTCAATAAAATATGAAGTATAGATAAATTATAGTGCATATTTTAAAGGCACTAAATAAAATTTGTTAAATAACAAAAGGTCTTAATGGATATATTCAAGAAATTAATTGTTTCACAAGTCACCATAATTGTCTGTAAATAATATTAAGCATACGTAAAATAAATAACATTTTAAGAATTCAGTGTACATTTTTCGTCATTATTATAAATATTAATATGATAGATGACAGTCTTTTAAATGAAACATTAGATTATCTCTCGTTAGTTTTGTAAAAATATTTAATAACGTGTATGTACAAATGTTTCTCATATACCAGCTCCGTTCATCAATTTTTGACCTCATCAACATGATCCACTATCTGCAGCCTACATTCATCTGCACATTTCTAAATTTACTTGACAACGATATATGATCCGCAATCTATTTTTTCGACTTCTAATATATTCCTGGACCCTCATACTTCATACCCCCGGTTTTCCCATCTAAATTATCTCCTCCCTTTAATTCCCGATCGCCGTTTTTCTCGCTTGCGATCTATGTGTGTCACCTGTTCTCATTGTATGTCGTGTCATCTGTTTCAAAGGCAGCTCTGCCGTGGAAGTACTCACGTGTAGTTCGAGAGCGGTGCCTTCAGGTGTTGGGGCAGCCTCTCGAAATAATGCCGGAACTCCTCGAACTCGCTGTCGGCCATTGCCACGACGTTCGCAAGGGTGAACGAGGTGCAGAGCAGGGGTCGGTACCGAGGGCGGCCGTGACGGCCTGAAGAAGAGCTGCTCGTCACAACCCCCAGGAAATGATACGGAGATGTCGCTTACATCGTCGTCGACGTCGCTTCGACGCCGCACGTTCCTGACGCAACCCCCTATTGATTCCTGCGTGGCGAACGTCGCGCGCCTGCTCGTTCGCGAGGGTGGACGGGGGTTGGTTTTCGGTTAGAAAAAGAGGGAGAAAGGGAGAGAAAAAAAGAGGTAAAATCAGAGGGTGAACGTTTGGCGGCGTATTCTCGTCTTGCACTTACTGCTAAATGCAGCCAATAACATCGGACATAATTTTTTTTTTTTAACAAATAAACTTTAGAATCTATTGGTTGTTAAATGAGAGTCATGAATGCGAGTTTCAGTTTTCCATCTGTTTTAAACTCTTTCGAAAAACTTCAAGCTCTCAATTGCTATGTTCAAGTTGAAATAATTGTTTAATATACGAATTTAATCAACAGATACACTTGTTTTCGAAGCAGGAAACAGTACGAGTTTGATGTAATAAAATAATTCTTTTCTCGTTTATTTTTTTTCAAATGTTTATGAAAAACGTTGTAGAATAGAAAAACGTTGTATAATAGAAACTATGGAGTGTACTATGTAAATTCTTTCTACATGTATGCGCTCCGAGAAAATGTGGACCAGGACAGGTCTCTGTCCTAACATTTGTGGATCTAGCGTGCCGGTCGATATACATTGCGCAATGAAACATTTATCAGCGAGGGGGGAGGGGGGAGCGCATAAACTCTCGGGAGTTTACACTCGTATCTTCCGGAATAGCTTGGAATTTGCAGTGGAGAACGACGTGGAGCCACTATATAAAATTCCAAGATGCGGCCAAATATTTTACAGACGCAATTGATGTTTTACGCTCATACACTTGTACTGTAAAGATTCGTATATATATCGCCGATGATTCATCGAAAATTTTGTCGTCAAACATATAAAAATATTATAAACTGAGTATCATAGACATATCTGTTTTTTATGCATTAAAATCGATTTCTTCGAGATCAATCAATATGAATCTTAATTACATTAATCGATTCGCAATCCAGTCCCAGAACTCTCTAAAATTACAAAGTAAATAAAGCTGTCAAACGCAATTGGAATTAAATGTAACTTGGATAAAATCGATGATTAAAAATATAACAGTTTTTATTTTAAGACATGGAGCTTCATGACAATATCTTATGGACAATTTTAAATCATCACAACAACTCACATTAAATCAATATTATAATTTCTTACTCAACACTGTAATTGTTATGTATTATATTACACTTATATTAAATGGAAGATTATAATATTGATGTATTTTTATTTACTGGGTTGTAACAGCATTTCGATAGTGATCAATTCCTATTGGCATGTCACCGAAATCTAATTGCGCCACGATTACATTTTATGAATGTCTCTTCGCAACTCCGCCAGCTGGATAGAGAAAATTTTGCATTCTACAATCTCTTACAATTATTTTTCTCACATCCGCCCCCGAGTTCTAGAATCACCGATCGCCAGTCTCATTCGTGCTGAGAGGCCGCTCGGAAAGGATCTTCCTGTTTGCTGTTCCATGAATAGTCATTACATCTTCTCCGTAGCGAGGACTTTTTACATTTATGGTCGTTTCGATCGATTAAAAAATTTCAGCCGATTTTCTCGAAACCATTTAGAAAGCTTTAAGGGAGAATACGTCTCACGAGAATGAAGCAACAGGCTATTGATGTCAAAAGGCAGCGGTGTAACACGAAAACGCAATAGACGCTAAGAATAGATTACGCATTCAAAATCAAAATCTTTCAATTGTAGAATAAAGATATAATGAAAGATAAGATGAAAGTATGTAACAGATAAAAGAATAAAAAAGCGTAATTGTACGCTGAACAGTAAAATTTATAAAATAATGATTTCGATGTGAATATAAGTGTATGTCTTTTTAATAAATACTATCTTATAATAAATATCACTTGAAATCCGATCGTTTGATTATAAATATTAAAAAAGGGAAATCGATGTCGCGGGGGATGTAAGTATAGCTTGAGCAATTATACATATTTTTATTTTTTTATTTATATATATTTTTACATGATAAACAATAGCGTCAGTGTAATATCTCGAGCAAAAATTCAAACAATATAAGACAAAAGAAATCGACAGTATCGACTGCGTTTGACCTAGTGGCCTTTGCAGGATAGAAGACAGAAGCTAAATTCGTGCTACGCTGCATATCCCATTAAGAGTTCCCCTTTTGATTCTATAGTCGATCTCTTGCGTCGACATATCATCGCTGATAACATTTGACTTTGCCGTATCACGGCGATAAAGGATGTTTCATGTCATCGGTGTATGAAAGGGTGAATCCAGTAATGCGGGTGATGTAAGATTGCGTAATATTTTACAGTTTTACGAGGATCGAGATCTCCCTATCTCTTAAATTTCTTATACACTGGCGTTTATTTTTGTAGTCTTCACCTAAATTAAAAAGTTTTACATTCGGGGGTTAACAAAATTAATAGTGAATTAAATTGATTGAATAATAAATAATTATCAATGTTGAGAACGCTCGCGAGAGATATCACCTTTGAACTAGCCGTTTGCAAACACGTTCCGATAAGGGAGTATCCCAGTCGAGGATCGAGCGATACTCTCAATCTTGCTGAATGCCGGTGAAACACTTGGTATAATTTATCGAGGGTGAAACTACGTTGCCGCAACTGATAATGGTAAGTGATAGACCACTCGTAATGTGCTGCATCTACTTTTCTCAAGAATGGGAGTATCCCTCGGGCGTTCGAGCTTTTATTAAAGAGTCTCTTTGTTTCAGAACAGAGTCCGGAAAACTAAAAATCCTTGAACAAATCTCTCCTCCCCGCGTAAGAAGTCGCCCCTTTCAACTGACCGCTTCTTTACTTTGGCATTTTGATATTGAGATTTTTTTGTATTGCGACATGTACAATTTTATTTTTGTAATAATAAAAAATGTTATTAATATATTATCTCGTAATGATTTCTGTTAAATAAAATATTATAATATTAGGAAAAAATTTTCAATATATTACATTCACTACCAGCACTTTATATTTATAATACTTATAAATATCTCTAAAATATGCAGGGTATATAGCAAGTGTAAGTATAATTAAGTAAATATAATTAAGTATTGAATTTTAAAATAAAAGAATAATTTACAATTAAATATAAGTCTGCATATCAATGCGTAACTAAAATTACATTATCAATATTGACAAAATTATTTGAAACAGACGAAATCCTATAAGTAATTATATTTTATATAAATATTTATAATTAATTATCATAATTATTATAATTAATACTTTTATTTTCTAGTATCAAAACTTTTTTCCGCCATCAGATCAATGGATATCTCATCCTTTTCTATCTCTTTAAGTAAACGAAAAGAAGAGGCTTTCCCTTATTCCTTGAATAGAAATTTATTGCAAGAATAAAAGTGTCGCACCTCGTTTATTAGAAACTTTGCAATTCTTGCGCGCTTCTCTTCGTTACCGGTGCTCTCATCATCCGCTCCGTGGGCTGCGGTGACGTCACTCACGAGGAATACATTCGAGGACCGGTACCACTTGCCGCCAAACGGGGGTGAGCCAACACTTGTCTTCAGCCCCATAAGAAAATTTATCCGACCAATGGGAATCGCTGGTGCCGCTGTGCGCCGCCCAGCCACAGCGAAATCGTCATTGAGAAGGACGAGCGCAGACGGGGAGACCGAGGTCTTGAGAGAGCCTTAAGGATGGTACTGACACACTGTTGCTCGTGTCTTTAAAGACGGCGAACCGTCAATCAGTCGCAAAACCGTCTGTCGTGTTGCGCAAGATATTAAAAAATAAATCTCGTCGATAAACGGAATTACTAACAAAAAAATCTCCTTGCTGTTTTGTGACTTTATTGTCGCAAAAATAATTATGAGTGGATCGGGAAAGAGTCTTCTCGGGGTGTGGCTATACAGAAGAGGCGAGAGTTGGGCTGTCAAGGAAGGAAGTCCGCTACACAAAGCGCACGATGTATGTTAATGAGGAAAAATAGAGCGACGAGTCGATTATTTCAGTTAAAATCACAAATGATAAGTGAAAACGTGTATAAGAATAATTTAAAAATTATATTATCTTTACTTCTTAGTAATTAGAATGATCTTTAAATATGATTAGAATATTCTTTTATTCCTAGAGCAAATTGTACGTGTAAAAATTAATATAATATAATATTAATCAATCTTGTAAAAGTTTTAATTTGTTTATAATGATAATTATTTATTATAAATACGAATTTTTCAAATTTAACGTACTGTTACCTTAGATTATCGATTCTTTCGGAATAATTAATTCAATTGGATTTGACTTAAAAGTCTGAATTTCATAAAAAGTGTCGTGAAATTGAATTTATATGAATAAACATAAAGGCAGAAACAAACGACTTATTACGCAGACATGGTTTCTCGTTCATTCAGATCCCCGAGAGTGTAAATAATCCGACTAGTGACAACAAAAATTCTGTGATATTTTCCTTGAAGAACCAAGTTGGTGGCTTGGCACGAGCACTTCAAGTATTTCAGGTACATTTTACATTTCTCATTTTTGCGATATTTCTATGTTATATCCTTCTTAAATCTTTCGCAAGTTGTTTAATAAATCTGACCGAGCGAATAAGCGAAAAACCGTCTCTCTGGTGATCGCTGTTATTAAGACAGAAATTTTTCCAAACCTTTCACTGATATGAGACGGATTATGAATTTGCAACAATTTGTTTAATAAAAAAATGGTCGAAACGTTGTGATTTTTTAATAAAACTATCAATTGCCAGTTTGCACGTCAATTATTGCCTTCTTCCTGAATTTTATATCACTGGCGAAGAGAAGAGTATCTACATATTTTAATAAAAAAAGTCACTTCTGAAATTCCAAATGAGAAATGAACCACATATCTATAAGCATGTTTCGAAAGTTTACTGAGGAGAGGTATTGTTTCTTCGTCGCGAGAAGGATTTAGGTATAAATGTCGTGCACATCGAGTCGAGGAAGTCACAGCGTCGTGGTTCCGAGTACGATATCCTCGTAGATGTCGAGTGTGACCCGAAGAGGATGGAGCAATTAATGAAGATGCTGAGCCGCGAAGTAGCGGCTATCAATCTCACCCATTACGAGCAAATCGGCAGTATACCACGCGCGCCTTCTCTCTCGACCGCGACGAGCTTCGGTGAGTTCCTTCACGTGCATGGTAACGAATATCGATAGAATGTCGATAGAATAAATTTCATCGTACGAAACAGGGTTAAATGCAATTCCGATATCCATGCGCCATTAAATAAATGTATTATTACATATACACTTAACGTAATTAAATTCCGATACAATAAACTGCAGCTTTGATTAGAAGAAGCTGTCAATCTCAGTAGTCAAAATTTAGAATTCATTAGGTTTCAATTCGTCAATTAAAAACCACAATTTTCAGCTTTAAATAAACAATAATAATTTATAATACCTAATAATATATAATTTATTTATTTGCTGCTTAAGTTTTATTTTAAATAAAAGTACTTAAGACAATTTAATAATAATTTAATAATTTATTACGTAATTTTATTATTGTATTCATTTATATTTACGATTCACCGAAAATTTCTAAATTTCTTTTTTTCAAATCCTGTTTATTTTAAAGCTTCCAAAATAAAGTATTTAGTCATACAATCTTTCTGCTCGCAAAAGAGGAATATAAAGGAATCGCGAAAGAGGAATTGAAGGAGAGATCGAATTTCTTTACATCGCTCAGTTCATTATCATTGCTTACATCCCCAAGTGTTTCATCCTTTTACTGAAGGTTAAAATTGTTCGATAGAATTTGTATCAAGGTTCTATCGCATCTTTTACCACTTCTGTCTCAAGACTTTCGTTAATGGAATATCTTACAAGCAATACGCAACGGATTTAAAGATTTTAGTGAGGTGGACATGCCCTGGTTCCCGCGGAAGATATCGGACCTCGATCGGGCGCAGAAAGTTCTCATGTACGGCTCGGAATTGGACGCGGACCATCCCGTACGTTTACGATATGATTTTATGTATGTTACTGTAATTATTCCTTCTCGACCAAGTGCTTTAACAAAACTATTTGGCGATTGTAGGGTTTCAAGGATACCGTTTATCGTAAACGCCGCGAAGAATTCGCCGATATCGCTTATAATTACAGATAGTAAGTAAAGAGTTCGCTCGCGAGAGGGTATTTTTTTTTCTCAATCACAAGTAACGTGATATTTCAGTGGTCAACCAATACCGAGGGTGCAGTACACGCCAGAGGAGATCAGAACCTGGTACGTCCCTTTTTACAATTACACATTATTGCAAACATATTCGCAATATTCTTCTTGAAAAGGAAGATACATTTTACCTAATCATTCAAATGGAAATGTAAAAAATGCTAAAAAATTGACAATTTTCAAAAATCGAATCTGTAACATTTTCCAAAGTAGAGAAGATTAAGCAAAAGATCGAAACGTTGTGGATATAAATAAAAAAATTATATAACCAGTTTGCTGTCAAATATTACCCTTCTTTTTGATCATTAATCACTGGCGAAGAGAAGATTTTTTTTCATATTTTTAAACAAAAGAATTCACGAAAACGCGGTATATTGTAAGCGGTATATTGTCGCGAACCAACTGTTCTCTTTCGAGATAGTACAACTTTTTTCTCATTAAACTATGGACAGAACTATAAACGTGCCTTCGTGTACATGAAGGCAATTGACACGCGAATAGAAGAATCATTTCTGTATCTCGATATTTAAGTTATATATTCGCTCGCTATCTGTGAACTCCCATCTTTCGAAATCGATTCGAACCGAGAAAGTCAGTTTACCCTTCCCCCTCTCTATCTCTTCCTCGTTCTATGTGTCTCTTTGTAAAGTACGAATTGAGATAAGATTGGCACACGTTGAATGTACCCTTAATTGCGTCAATTTGATTTATCCTCGCAGCAGGAAGAGATCGAGGAACGACTCGGCTAATGCAATCTCTCTCTGACTTAAATGATACATGAAGCAAACATTACCGCTTCAACAAACTTAATCAAAACGAGAGCTCTCTGGTAAAAGCAAATCATAAAGAGTAATTTTATGACTGTTATCCTCATTTAACAATGCTTTAAGCACATATCGTCCAAAAAATATATATCGAAATATAGGAGAGAATAAACGCACTTTTAACATATAATTTAAAAAATGTTACTAAAATATAAAATACAACAAAATAACATTTTGTGTGTCTTAGGGGAACCGTTTTCCGTGAGCTGCATCAACTTTATCAAAAATATGCGTGCAAGGAATATCTAGAAAATTGGCCGAAGCTGGTCAAGTATTGTGGATATAGGTACAGTTAATAGATATTTACAAAATTTGTTTTGTTTAAAAAATAAACAGTTATTGATAATGCAAAAAACGCAAGGGTAATTTAAACAGTAGTTTCTGAAAAAACAAATAAAAATAAATATTTGTAAAAAACAAAAAAAAATATCAATTTGTAAAAATAACATTAAATATTTCATATCTTATCTTAGAGAAGACAATATACCACAACTGCAAGATATAAACGTTTTCCTGAAGCGTGAGTAAGACTGTTATGTAATCTGCCATTTCGCAAAAATATTAATTACACGTTTAAATGGATATATCCGATATGTCTACAGGAACGACAGGATTTCAACTTCGTCCAGTTGCGGGATACCTGACACCGCGGGATTTCCTCTCCGGCCTCGCTTTCCGAGTGTTTCACTGCACACAGTATATTCGACACTCTTCCGATCCGTTTTATACACCGGAGCCGTAAGCACGTTCCCTGTAATAGCGTGAACAATGTATTGTAAACCGCGAAATGTCAGATGTCGATGATGAAAAAAAATTCCTAGTTTTTTCCTCGCTGAACTTTTCTCTTGCTATCAGTATATTTTAAAGTAGATGCAATATCCTACAATTTTTACAGAGACTGCTGCCACGAATTGTTGGGCCACATGCCGCTGCTCGCGAACCCGAGCTTCGCGCAATTCTCTCAAGAACTCGGTCTAGCTTCCCTCGGCGCGTCGGACGAAGATATAGACAAGCTGGCAACTGTAAGTTTTCGAAAGTAGAAAAATACTCCTTTCCTCTTTTGCATGCTCGACTTTTGTTTTTCTAGCTGTACTTCTTCACGGTGGAGTTCGGCCTGTGCAAGCAAGACGGTATGCTACGCGTTTACGGGGCCGGCCTGCTGTCGTCGGTGGCGGAATTGCGACACGCGGTCACCACCCCTGAGAAGACCATGAGATTCGAGCCGGACATCACCTGCAAGCAGGAATGCATCATCACCGCATTCCAGAATGCGTATTATTACACGGACAGCATAGAGGAGGCGAAGGAGAAGATGCGGTAATTACCCTCTTTCTTTTTTATCGCTTCACTGATTTTCTGAGAACATTCCCCAAGTAGAACAGAAAATCAAAATAAGCTCAATTCGACGTTATATTGATCAATTTATATCATGTTTTGGTTATGACTTGGTCAATATGACATTATTTTGACTTTCTGTTCTTGGGTTCCTTCCTCTTCGAGTTCAAAGAAGAGTAAACATCGTTTTCTCTGTTGTTGCTACTATATCGTCGATTATGTTCTCCAGCGCGTTTGCTAATCAGATTCAACGACCATTCGGGTTACGCTACAATCCGTACACTCAATCAGTGGAGGTGTTAACGGATGCCCAGAAGATCACGGCGGTGGTCAGCGAACTACGGGGCGATCTTTGCATAGTATCGAACGCCCTGAAGAAGATCCATGAACAGGACGACACCGTCGACGTTGAAAGGATAACGAGCCTGCTGACGCAGGGCATCGAGATGCCACAGGATAGCTCGTCCTCGGACAGCGAGGACCAAGACAACAGTCCCAACGCTGAGGAGACTTGTTTACGGGAAGATCAGCGTCGCGACGATAAAGATGCTATCATGAAGAATTAAATGACATCGTCCTCGAGGTTCATCACAGGCTCGTTAAATCCTAAAAACGGTTAAAAGAATTGGCATAGAGCTTTAAAAATGGATTTTAACGGACGCAGAAATCTCTTTGATCTTGTCTTACACATGAAGATGTCATAAAATCTATAGTTATTTTATTAGACATATAAAGGCTAAAGATATAATTCTTTTGAGAGAACTCGAAATATTGAAAACACGTAAAATAAGTGGATTAAAAAGAACATAAATGATCTGAAGAATTTAAATTAGATGTGTGAAAGAGAAAATAACTAGGAGACATCAATGCTTAGTCAATGCTAGTCATTTTAGAGTATATTTAGCGTGAATAATTAGACTAGAATAATTAACTCTGTATGCATAATAATATAAAAATAATCTCTCAAGAAAAGATTTCCCCTTCAAAAAAACAGAAAAGAAATTTTAGAATTGAGTTTTTAGCTTTTAGTCATTCTATATTTCTGAAAATAAAAATCAGAACGTAAATCGAGTGCAAAGGGAAAATAATAGAAGAATGGGCAAAATTACTGGGATGCTCTCTAAATTGAAATGTAAAAGAAGCGTTTTAAGAAAACAAGTAACTAAACGAGTAACTCTTTCAAGTATTTCGCTGTTTTATATTTCTCTCCCCTTACACTCAACTTCTGCGTTCCAATTTTTGTATTTTCATCAGCGATACGTTCAATATTTTCGACTTTAATCCTCCGACATGATATACACTTTCTGTTAAATGTATAAAGATTCTCTAAAGTTTATGTATTGTAGAATGTATAGCTATCAAGAGATGTATCGTAATGAGATTAAAAAATATATGTGTAAAACTGAGATCCAATGTTGAAACTGAAATCCAATGCTGACTCCACCGACGTCCCGTTTCTTAATTAAATTTTACTAATTTTACTAATTTTCCACTTTTGAAAATTATATAAATTATAATATTTGGTTTAAATTTCTCTAATTAAAGACACTACTATTAATATAATTAATACAATTTGCCAGGTTTTCATAATTTTAAATCTCGTATTAATTTTGTCCAATAAAATTTTATCATTGCTAAACAATAAAGGAAATTTAAAATAAATTTACATAAAAAATGTCTATTTTTTCCTGTTATTAAGAGGAAAATTTAACATTATATTAATATCTAATACACTCTGTTGATCCTCAACACAACAAACACCACATATAAGTGTAATATAACGTATGTTGTACATAAAAGTTACATTGTTGCAAAATTATAACATTGATTCCAGCAAACACCAATTAATATAACAGTAATATAACATCAATAACCAATATATTCTAGCATGGACCAAATATGGCCTATTTTCTAGTTTTTATTGTTAGATTAGAAAATACGATGAAAATATAAATATAAATATAAATTCAGACCTGAAAGAAAAGACTACATTGCATTAAATAAAAGTAAAAACACAATCTTCGTCGCTGTTGGCAAACGCAGCAGGTGTCATTGAGTCCTAAAGGGAAGTTTTAAAGTCACCAGATTGTCCCTAACTGACCAGCCTAACTGATGCATGATTGCATGATTGCATATGGCCGCGCGAGAGGAGGTTAATCTGCGAGAGGAAAACAACTTGTAAACCTAGGCGCGAGAGGATGCGATTACTGGATCTGGGTGGAGAACGACGATAATTTATCAGAAATATGCGCGCGAGGAAGGCACGCCTGTAGGGAACGATCAGCTAAGTAGCCACGACTTGTAATCATTCTCGATGATGTAGCTGCCGTTATCTGGACAACGCATAACGGGCAACTCGCTCCGAGGTTAAATCCTGGCTAAACATGGCGCAAATACAGACGTCGACGGTGGACGGGCTGCCGAAGCACTTCGTCAATGCGATGCGCACGCTATTCGACATAATGGACGATCAAAACACCGGCTTCGTCAAGTTTGCCGATATAGAGGGTCGATGGCAGGACGACGGCACGCAGGGTCTGCCTAAGGGTGTGCTGGAGAGCCTGAAGAAGGTCACGCCACCCAACGGAATGCTGTCGTTTGAGAGATTTTGCGCCGGTCTGAAGATCTGTTTGCTGCAGATACAGGCGGAGGTGGATGCGAAGAAGCACGATGGACAGCCCAACAGGCCGCCGTCCGCGCCGATACTCATCCCTGATAATCAGAATAAGGCAGTTTGGACCTCGCCCAACACCGCCGCTATAAGACCCAACAATGCCATATCCCAGCAACGCACCCTGAGTATGCCGCAGCTGCTGGCCAATCGCAAGGACGTGAATGCACAGTTGGAGCTGATGGATGGGAGGAACGTCGGAGAGCCGAAGATCAACAAGGTGTATGGTCCGCCGAAACCACCGCGGACTGGCGCAGCATTGGAAGGCAGAACCATAGGTCTGGAACGTAACTTTGACAAATCTGAAATTAGGACAGCGTTGCAAAATTGGCAGATGGGTCTTATGATGAGCGACGAGAAGGAGAAGCGTCAGCTGCAGGCTGTAAATTACAGGCCTGACCCCAGGATACTGTTGAGACCGGCCAGAGTTCTGGGCGACGGTAAAGCAGTTGATATACAGAGTAATCAACTCGGTCTTCAGGCCAAGAAACCATTGAATCGCCGCAGAGAGCCTAGGCGGCACACGTTGCAGAATGGTATTGATTACAATATGGTAAAGATGTTCTCCTCTAGGACTCCCGACTAACTCTTGGTGATTGGTTCTGGGTATGCACTAACTATGTATTAACGGTGATACATATCTCTTAAGAATGAAAGACATGTGTATCTTATAACTTTAATTATTTTTTAATTAACATAATAAGTTTTATTCGTATATAGGCGACACTCCATTATTTTCTTTTTAATATTTTTAAATATTTTCATAATATATGATGCTTTCAGATGAAAAGGATGAAACAGATTGAACAAGAGAAGGATGTGTTGCTTCAAGGTCTAGCTGCAGTTGATAAAGCTAGAGAATGGTACTTGAAGCAGATATCGGCCACTCAAGAGAAGATTAAACATCTCGGACGAATGGGTTCCCATGTGGTATAGAAGATACTTTTTATTCTATTATATTATATATTAAGTAGAATCTACACAAAATATGTACTGTTATATTTTACGTAGGAACAATGGACAGAGGCACAGCAAGAACGCTTGGAACTGCAACGCGCACGTGTTCTGGAAGTAAATCGACATCTAGCTGCCTTGATAAGTAGCTGGGAACGCGGAGGACTTCCTCTTCATATGAATCTCGCATTCCTGAGTGCTCCGACCTCGGCTCAGCTTCAACAAGATATGTTGTCAAGGCTTAAACAACAAAATCACAGATTAACCGAGGTAATGAATAATAATACTGCACTATGTAAAAAATAGCGAATAAATTAATTTAATTAATTTTTTTATGCAACACCAAAATAGGAAGTTAATAAAAAGAGCCAACGAATAGCGTTACTTGAGCAAGAAAAAGATAGTCTGGTTAGAGAATTATATAATAGACAGTCTGGTCTGGTTCAGTCCCGAAGAGCAACAATGATCCACGAACAACACGATCAAACATTCATGTAAGGTACTAACGTTTTAAATTAAATATCGAATTGAATAAAATCAATATAATTCCTAATTTTATTTGAAAAAATTTTTTTTTCAGAATATGAGTATCCCAGAGTTTAGAAAATGTGCCACAAAGTGATAGAATTGAGTTAAATTTTAAATAAAATAAAAATTAAGAAACTAACGTGGAAAAATGGTCGATTAGCGTTGTCAATGTTGTACAAATGTACTAATGCTGGACGTTCCAGCTGGAATACTCCATAATAATAAATAGACAAAATCCTGTTCAGAATATTTATAATGCCATGTAGAACATTTTAAAAATATGAGATATTTCATATATTGTTAAAACAATTATCGTTGTCTTATTAATTTGATATTTTACATTAAGAATGTAAAATATTATAATACATTAAGATTGTAAAATATTCATTAATAGAATATGCAACTAAATACAATATAAGCTTAGTAATAGATAAATAAAATTGTCCTTTCTGTAATCTTTTCTGTAATCTTATCTTAAAAAAAAAAAAAAAAAAACCGTTTTAATAAATTATTTTAATTATGTAAAAATGGTAGATGTTTTCTTGTTAATATTATACTATAATCTTAGGTCGGCTAAAATTAATGTATAACCTTATACATTAGACAGTATTATTTGTGCAATACTAAACGCACTATTGACATATCGATCTTGATATCATGAAAATTCTTTATTAAATCTTATTGTTTTATCAAGAACGGTAAATTTTACAGGTCTCTCTATCCATGACATACATTTCATCGATTTCCGGACTGCTTAGAGCTGCTAGTGTCAAATGTTATCGAATTCTGAAAAGCGATAGCACATTATGATGATACGTTAAATCCGTTAACTTAGATCCAGACCCAATAAAGCTAATCGCTCATTGGTATAAAAATTAGTATAGAAAAGAATTTCACGTATATGATTCGAAAATGGAAGTAATCTCATAAATTAATACTTCTGATTATTCTGTTCATTGGAAGTGTCGATTAGCGGTTGATAAATTTAGAATGTTGACTGATTTTCACTAATATTGTGAAATAAACAAGACTCGTTTATTTTATATGTTAGGTGTTATTTTTGTCTTTTGCGTTTATAACACGAATCTGTGCTGATAAAGGGCAAAAGATAGAGCATTACTGGAATTGATTAGAATCATATGAAAAATAAAAGATTAAAAAATTAATTGAATAACGTATATAAGAATTGATTTTATTTCTTTAAAATGAAGCAAATAGAAAACGCTTCATTTCTTAAATCGATACATATTTCATCAATAATATGCTATCTCATTTTAAGTACAATATTTTTATTTTATCGGAAATTAATAGCATTCAATTATCCTGCTAAATTATCAATTCAATAATTGTCTGCGAAAAATGTCGAATTTTCATCACTATCTTTTGTTTCGAATCCAAGAAGTTTTTTTTATCACAAAAATAGATTGTATTCCAAAGACCGATAATTTAGCATACAGTCATACAACATAATCGACAGAGTTGAATTTATAAAACTTCATAAAAAAAATGTAAATCTTAAATTGTGATAAGTCACAATAAAGAGATATCTGTACATCGTAGTGATCATAAAAGTGATCATAAAATGCAAATATAGCTATTTACGTCAGGAAATATTTTATACACCAAGAAAACATTATGACGTCTTAAAGACGTCTAAAGTCTCTCTTATTTTTCTATGAGACATCTTATAAAACTATCAGAAAGACATCTTTAAATGTCCATTTTTAAAGACGACTCTTTTAAGATGTCGTTTAGATATACATGTTATCTGGGATAAGAATTAAATCTTCATAAACATTTCTTAAACATCTTGAAATGCAATTAATTTTCTTTAATGTCTCAAAAACGAGAAGTTTAAAAGTTGCAAAAAAACTTAATGGATCATTTAAAATTTCTTTTTCTTATACAATCAATTTAATTTTTTTTTTTTACTAGCGTCTATTGTAAATAGCCTTTGTATATTATAAATAGAGTTTCATTCTTGCTAATAAATTGATTAACGTTGCAAAAAATTAAAGAATGCATGATTTCGTGTCTCAGACATTGAGAGTGTCGGCGGACGTCGAATTGTACCCCACGCACAATTTTTCAGTGGACGGCTTCTGCATGATCGTAACTAGTTTAACGGTTCATTAGTTAGCTGCCACGAGTCGACGGATTCGGTCGACTCAGCTGCTGTATCGTCCCCGAACGAGCATTTCTCCCGTTGTAACGTCGACGAGAGAACACGCGTGAGAAGAGAGACCGCACTGATCCCTGGTTCTCTGTATAGAGTCTGACGACCTTTGACACTGAGCTGGCAACAGAAGTCTATCAAGAAAACCGAGGGGTCGTCGATCTCCCCTTCGAACTTCTCTCTTGGATTATCGTCGTCCACGATATCCTTCGTATAGCTTTTTGACGTCTCTTGTCTCGCCTCATCCAAGAACATCATGCTACCGAGATTGACGCTGTCAGTTGCTCTACTACTTTTAACAATGGGTATGTTACATTATAATATCAAGTTTCAATGAATTATAAATTCTGTATAGATGAAAACATTTTAAATATTCAGGCTATCGTTAAGTCTTATCAATAACTAAATCATAGCTAAACTAATAATCAAATTCTCTCAAAATTTAAATAGATTTAAATAAATAGCTAATTAATAGCTAATTAATAGCTAATTATATATATATAAACGCAGAGATTATAATAATAATATTGTTAAACTCATCAAATTTGAGATATATTTCTCAGTTAAAATTCGATTTTATCTAGTCTATCTTAATTTACGGTTCTCCTTTCTTCCCAAGAAGAACAGAAAGTCAAAATAATGTTATTTTGATGTCATTTGATGTTATATTTAACCAAATTACGACTAAAATGTCGTAATTTAGTCAATATAAGGTCAAATTGATATTATTTTGACTTTCTTGTTCTCTTTGGATCGTTACTGTTTTATTCTCTGCAATATAAAACGTATATGATTTTTCTCTATCTTTATTTAATCCTTTTTTTAGATAATTTTAAACGCATTAGTTTTTTATATAATTTCATAATATAAGTCATTATATATCGAAAAGATTTTTAATAAAAGACTTTAATATTCCTCGAAATTATTATGGTCCTCAGTAAAATTAATCTCCCATAGAATGAGTAGCAGTAATATATGAAACGCTCTCAGTTTATTTTCTGAATAATCAAATGATAAACCCATCGTACCGATAATGAATGGCGCTCTCAATGATGAACATCCCACACATACCTCCTCTACTGATTACGTCGCTACAACGAGTATCATCTCATATCGTCTATAATTAATGATTACCCTTGAATGAAGAAGTACACGAGCGAAGCTTCTGCTGAAAAAAATTAAAAAATTACTGAATATTGCTGCAACATATCTGCATATTAGCAAAATAGAGATCGCAAATGTCATGCATTAGGTCGAGAGTAAAAATCTAAAAATCGATTAGCCCACGCAGAGTATCCACTATCTCGTGAAACGCTTATCAATTTAGACAAGTGGGAAGTACAGCCGACCACATCCGGCGCAAACATTCGTGTGCTTCCATTAAAACGCCACTATCTCTCTTCGGGGTAAATAAACCGTAGATATTTTCGCTACATCTGTGGTACATTCACCTAAAAATAATGCAGATAATTAATAAATATAGAATCTAATTAATAGAGCCGCGTTTATTAATTCTTCTGATAATATGCATTAAAATAAGTTATTAATAAACGCAGTAATAAATATAAAAGAAGCTTCATTATTTTTTATTCTTTTTCTGTTATTTCTAAATCACTGTATACTTTTTTATTGTAGTTTCTTCGATCAATATATTTTTTCTCTTAAAAAAATATTGAAGGCATTTATTATTTATTGCATGAGTCTTCTTATATTCATATTATATCTTTGTATATTAAATTGTGTATTAAATTTGAAATTAAAAGTTTGTTAGTTACCTTGTGAAATTGATTAAAACAAAACTTTTTTTATTTCCTTTATTATTTTCTTATGTCGTTAAGAATTCTTTATTTTTAAATGTTAATTACTTGAAAGTCATGTATAGGTTCTTTTATCGAGAAAAAATCAATTCCAAGTAAATCAAAATGTTTGTTTAAAAAGACAGAAGTATTCAGCAAATGTAATTTTTTACTTAAATAATTCAATAACGTTGTTGTTCGGTCTAATTAACACTTTTTTTTATCAGGAGTTATATTGTCGAAGGGATGTGAGTTGGATCAGATGCGATACGGATGTCGCATCTATAATGCACAATGCAGTTGCGGATATGGCTGCAAATCAGAGTATAGATATGACAACAATGATGATTGCAAGTTAGCACTGAAAGGTAATGACAAACGATACTTGCTCTTACTTGATCTCTAAATCTGTAGAATAATAGATATATTATGTACTTTCACGCTTCATAAAACTTTTTACTTGTTTCAGGAAGACGTAGCGACATATGCTCTCGATCGAAACCTTGCTTAAACGAAGGCTCGTGTTCCCAAATATCGTCGGAGCCCGGATTTAAATGTCGTTGCGAAGGAACTGGATTTTATGGCACTTACTGCGAAACACGTTAGTATCCTTTAATGGCAACAGAATTTGACTTTCACAGTCTCTGATATGATATTATTTTATATATTGAATCTTTGCATATTAAAAAAAATCATTTGAATAATTGAAAATTAGAAAGTAAAGGACATTTTGGTAGAAAAATGGTATATTATTAAAAAGTCCTAGTATATTTCTTGAAATTTTCTTTCAACATAGAGAATATATTACGATGACGCAGACGAAAAAGAAAAATTAACATAAATAATTATATGTTACAGCTTGTCCACGACCAGACAATACACTTTTCCGAGGACAATTCCCTTACGAATGTGTCGTGATCTAATTTCAATCTCTCCTCTTATTTTGATCTGAAATTCAAATTGTTTTAATATGAAACATACATACAGGAAAAGAAACGCACTTCATAAAACATATTTACACACATCTTTGTACATACATAATAAATATTAAAACACACAGACAATACGTTGCTTTATTTTTCATTTTGTATCCCCGTTCAGCCTCTTTAACCGAGATCTTGGAAATAGTTTGGTAAATATTGACGTTACACCATAAAATAATTTCGCGGTTTTGAAAGAACTTCGACATTTTTTATAGAAGGTAGATATATTTCGATACTTCCACTGTTTATTCATCAATAATTTTACAATATGTATGCACATGATGTGTTGGATCCATAAGTTTCGGGACAAGCTTAGTTTGTATCGTGCTTGTGTTATGTACTTTACCTTTACTTATTTTACGTTACTTCTCTCATATCTCTACAATAATGCCACATGCACCTCGCTTACCGTTTCAGATGGCAAAACTTATAAAACGTGACTTCTTACTCTTTACATGGGTATTCTTTTTTGTAATTTTCATTGTTGCGTGTCGACAGAATTAGTAATACTAATTTGATTTTACAACACTGCATTAGAGGAACTTAACGACATGTATATATATGTATATATGTATATATATATATATATATATACATATATATAATCTAAGATAAACAGTTGACCAGTCACAATTATTCCTCTTCTTTTTTTACAAATTTATAGACATCTTTTTAACAAAGTGGCTCAATATCATAATCGACAACAAAACATTTGTTCATAGTAAATTATTCAGCAAATTCCGGTAAAGAATCTGTAGTACGATATCTTCCTTCAATTTTTTTTTGTATCAATATCACGTAGACTCTGGTATTTGCGTGTAATGTCTTTTCTTTTTCCATTGTACATTTATATCACATATGATATACATAATAATAAGTAAAACAAATTTTAAAATAATTTATATAAAGATTGTACATCAATATGATACTTTTTATAAAGACAGACATATCTCAGATACAAACAGGCAGTTAGCAGTCCAACCTATAAATATTCTGAGATATCTGGGAGTACTTTACGTTATTTTTAAGTAATAAATTGATGTATTTACCAAACTTCTACGAAAATAGAAACATACTAATAAAAAATTTCAATAAATCTTATGAACTATCTATTACGTTCAGAAAAGTAACAATCGAATAGGTAGGCTTAACAATAAATTCATGAAGATGGGAATTAACTAAAGAGAGAAACCAATTACGTATTAGAGTAATATCTAACATTTTAAATGTAAGATGAACCGTTTTCCTGTTCTTTTTCCTTTCGTTTTCTCCCTTTATGAGGTGATAAAATGAGTCGTTGTTCATTTTTTCTTTTTTTTTACTTTTATATTATTTCGGCCCTTGGTCACCATCCATTTTCAGATTATTATCATTATAATTATTGTTGTCACATTAGTCTGAATTTGGCAAATGTTTACGACCATGCTTACAATAGTAATCTCGGTATCGAAATGTATGGACTAAAAACAAATTGTAGATTACAATTTGGATAATTAATAGCCCAATCTCATTAGCTGCGCATTATTCTTCTATGGCACCAGGAGCACGCTGACATCTTTCCTGGTTGAATCCGCGTGTACCATCGGGCCCTCTTGGTTGCCTGACCACAGTTAATTTTGGGCCCGAATCTTCCAACGATATGGTACGTAATCGACTTATTAATCGCTCAGGTCGTTGCTGGACTGCATCGCTGGTAAAAATTTGCAAATAAAATTACATTGCCATCATTTGTTTAAAAACAAAAAGATTTAATTTACCTTAATCGAGTTACGTTGCACGCTGACGATTTGCCAGTGCGTTGATTAGTAACCAAAACAAATTCCACCTGATCCCCTGGCTGCAGTGTAACGTGATCTCGAACCTCACTTACGTGAAAGAATAATTTTCTGCCCTCATCAACTTCGTAAGCGAGAAAGCCGAAAGGCCCCTTCATCGCGTCTACAGTTGCTCTTCTTTTTTTCCTCACGGCTACGATATTACAAGCGTGACCTGCTGAATCGACCTGTAATTGCACAGGATCGCCAGCCTGTAATAGCTCCCGTTTGTTGGAAAGTCCCATGATTCCGAATTCATATTCCGGCGTCTCCTCATCCTCATTAGTTGGATTAATCTTGATCAAACCAGCGTACTCAGCTTGCTCGGGATTTGCGCTTCGCAGCGGTCGTACCACAGTGCCATCGAGTACATCGCTGACAGGTGTTGGCCTGGGAATACTTCCGCGAGGTACCAATTTAACGTGATCGGCAGCTACGCAACCTCCGGAGCCTCTTCCATTACTCGAATTACTAATTGTACATTCGATATCAGCCCCTAATTCCAATGTACTAGCGTCTCCTTCAAAATTACTGTGAATAAAATAAAATTATTTTATACATATATGTATGCATCGTTCTGTAAAAATTAAGGTATAACTCTCACCTGTAGTGAAAAAATATTTCTCTATCATGGTTTACTGTCTCAATAAAGCCAAACCCGTCTTTAAGGGCGGCAATAAAACCTTGACATACTTGTCCATTTGATTTTTTGTTAACATTTTGAATTTTTTCACCAGCGGCATTTACTAAAAATATGTCCTCAGCAACAAGTTCTTTATTTCGTTTCACTTGAACAATATTGAACATTACCTATAAAGTTAAGTAAATACTTATAGCAGAATGTTCAGAGTATGGGCTTCTCTAAAAAAATGGAATATGAATCGATTTTCCTAACCTATATAACTTTATATTCATTTACCTTATCACCCAATTTTGGAATATGTTTAGGGTCGCAATCTTTGGAGAAAAAAATAATGCTTTTCTGCTGGCCATAACTAATAAGGCCAGGTTCCATCAAATTTGTGTCCTGTGATACAGTACCTAATATATCCTTCTCTATAATAGTTTGAAATGTCACAGTACCCATTGGCAAATGTTTCAGTCTAATAGCACTTTGTCGAGTATTAGAGAATGATGACGACGGGTCCTTATAAAAAAAATTAAAAATTATTTAAAATTAAGAGACAAAAGAATAAATTACAACAAAAGAATCTTTTTTTACGTTAAAGTATATTATCACGTTAACATACTCACTTGTACGACTGTAAATTCAACTTCATCCCCTACACTAATTTCTCTATCAACATCAAGAACCTCATTAAAATGAAAGAAAAGTCTAGGTTCTCTTTCTACACAACGAATAAAGCCAAATCCATCCTTGAGAGACTGTATTACACCTTGTTCTCGTCTTTCCCCAGACACAGTGAAAGATTCTGGTAATAACATTATCTCTGTAGCTCTTTTGAGCTGATCTCTAGTATCTGTTGCAATACGAAATTGGACCCAGTCCCCATGCCTGTTAATGAAATCAGATTGTAATTTATTATAGTTGTGTATATATACGTGTGTATAAATAAATAAATATATATATATATATATATATGTATATATATTAGTATATATATATATATAAGTATATATATATACAGGGTGACCCATTTTAACTTCCCCACCGGATTATCTTGAAAGGAATGCACTTTCTGAAAAAAAGTTTCAGATATAAGTTTTAGTATTTTTCCCTGGCTATTGAATGGCGATATTGAATTTGACGAATTTGAAGAAAAAATATGCAATTTGTAACTAACAATTACATATTTTTTCTTAAAAACAACTATGTGTTTTCTTTACACCAATTGATTCCTCTCATTATTCTGTGCATAAAAGTATTGAGATAAGGTCATCGAAAAGTAAATATTTTACGAGATATTTTACAGTTTATGTAAAATTAAGAAATTATTTCAAGCTTTATAACTCGGAAAATACTTAATAAAAAAATACTTTATTATAGTGTTTTGGAAAGCTCTTGAAGTCAGCTACAAGAATATGTAATAAAAAATAGTGGTTCCCATTTAAAAAAATTAACTTGACCTTTAAATGACCTTCACATTCACAATCGAGGTCAAATTCAATATCGCCATTCAATAGCCAGGGAAAAATACTAAAACTTATATCTGAAACTTTTTTTCAGAAAGTGCATTCCTTTCAAGATAATCCGGTGGGGAAGTTAAAATGGGTCACCCTGTATATATATATATATATATATATATATATATATATATATATATATATATAAAAACAGAAAAATGCACCATTGCATTTAAATAAATATTAAATAATATACATAAGAATGAAATATAAGAGAAAAAGTATATTTAATTCGTATAGATTACCTAAGAGTGAAATCTCCCTTTTGATCTTTATCACCAAAAGGTACTTCAACTTCAGAATGATCACTGTCTCTGTATCGAATACGACCAGGTAACGGATCATTTTGGTGACGAGCAGCATTGCCTCTCTCCAAAGGTTTCAACACTTGTCCTTTTACCACCTCATTGCTAACTTCTTCAAATACAATAGAGCCGGGTGGTAACTTTGTAATATTACAAGCTACCTCCTTCCCCTGCAACAGCAAAACGGATTCTTTCATTTCAGATTCATTTTCGTTTAAATGCTACACATACATATACACGCGCGCGCGTGCACGCACATGTATAGACCTTTTCAAGAAAAGCATATATAGTTTTTTGTTAATTTTAATTTTACTTACATTGCGCGTCTGTATTATAAACTCCACATCATCTCCTAACCTAAGTTCTTCTTTCATAGATTTAGCTTCGCTAAAGTGGAAGAATATCTCTTTGACTACATCAGCACGCTCGATAAAACCAAAATTTTCTTTCATTGAGCATACCACTCCGCGATAACGAACTGGATGTGCCGGATTTTCCAGTCTTACATTACATGCACCCAAGTTTCCTCTACAATGTGTTTGAATATGTAAAAAAGAACAGTTCCTATTTATATAAATTTTCTCAATTAACAAATACGATATCATACCGTTGATTAGTAGCGATTTGAAATGATACTTTATCACCAGCACGTAAAGTGACATTTCCCTCAACATCATCTTTGGTATATGGCAGAAAAAAACACTCTCCACGGTTTTCATAACTGATACGTCCCTGCGAATCACCACTTGCTTGTAACTCTGTTGTTACATTACCGATGCATCGTTGATCACCTAATGCCTAAAATAAATTATATTTACGTTTATTGTGAATCTTTTTTATATTACACCGACACAACCTTATTATCATTGCAGTAATCGTTTTACTAACCACTGGAGCAATTTTACTAACGGTGCTTGCAATGGGCTTGCCTGTTCGTCGATCGTAAGTCATTTCAAACTCTACCGGATCTCCAATCTTCAAATGCTCGATATTACCGCTAAATTGGCTAAAATGAAAAAACAATCTTGCCTGTCTTTCACAGCATTGTATGAATCCATAAGAATGCTGTCGAATAAAAACGACGTATGAATTAGTCACTTATATATTTTATAATTATAAATAAATTAAGTTCCATAGTGTGCCCGTAATACTTACCAACAACTTCTCAATTATACCAGTTTCCCGTGTTCCTTGATTTGCAGATTGATCCTGGTAGGTAGAATTATTGGTAGCAGGTTCATTGTAACCAGCATTTGTCTCCATACCCGTGAATTCGAACGGGAATCTTGTGGCGCCATTGCGTGGTGACGATTGTGTGCCGGGATAACTTCCGTAGTTAGTAGTAGAATTTTTACATTCAGGAGGTGAACCCATATAATGATCACCACTGTAGTTGGTACCATTTCGGTAATTGTTAGAGGTCGGCTGATGAGATCCCGTTATGGCTTTAGGACTTGGTATAGCCATAGACTTATAGTCAAGTATTGCTGGGTCAGAGTTCATGATTGGCGGCTGGAACGTTTTCCACTGAGGATTATTGGACATTGTCTTTTCAATTTGCGCAGTATTATGTGTAATATTTACGTATAATTTAGCTCTCTTCTCTTCTCTTGAAACAATTACTTAATTTCTTTTGTTTACACTTCTGTCTCACCCCACAATATATGTATATACTTATACTTAGAAATTTTTAGTCTTTTTCAATTATTTAAGTGTTTAACATATATATCACAGAACGGTTCTTGGTACCTTATATCTTTGTTCACTATTATAATGTTACAAGAACTTAATGAAGAGGAAGAGTGGCTCCTTGAAATGCTGCAGAAATGCAGGCTCCTTCGTGACCAGAAAGTGGAAGTGAGGTCTTTTCAAAATATTTTAAACGCGTTTATCATATGTATTATTTATCAGAGAGTACCACGGTGGCTCGACACAAACTTGGCACTCCTTAAACGCAGATAAAGGTGTTCTCTAGCAACCAAGCGGAGCAGCACAATCTCAGCCGCAATCACGGTCACTGTATTGCCTCACCTATCTCTTGCTCGCAAGGCTTGTTGTGTATATAATATACAAATGAACGATGCAGTTAATGCTGATTTATGACGTAATACAAATACAAAATCTTAGCACACCATACACTGTCAATACTTTCCATACGTATATGTTTGAATATTATAACAACTGTTTTGATAAATACTCAATTTAGCGTGCACTAGAATAACTGTGTTTTCCTTTTAAACATCAGTCATCCCTTAAAAGGAGTAAATCAAAAACATAGGAGATTTTTAAGGATAAATGTTGACTTGAAAATCCTCAGATGTCTTCAATGCGTGCTGAGTCTGATTGTGTTCTTCCGATATTTCTATAGTAACGTTTCCTTCTTCAACTTTTAAATGTGGAATTTACAGTGAGCCTTGGTTTCAGAAGTGTCCTAAACTAACAATGACACAAGCTGTAAAAGAAAAAAAAGACAATTACAAAAAATTTTTAAAACCACTTTGCAAGTGCAATAAGATACATGCAAAGATATATACTGTTTATCATTTAAGAATTGCGAGCTCTGTATCCAAATATAAAATATATAAAATATACAAATATACATTAATCTCTCTACAATATATCGTGACACAAATTATATTAAAAATCCATACAAGATATAGAAATATTTTATAAAAATCACAAAATTTTAACATACAAATCTCGTAAATAATGTCGTTCGAAATGAGACAAAGAGTACAAAGAGAGATTAATCACAGTGTATTACATGTGTTATAAAAAATATACATCAACGGCAGAAGATATCGACGGCACAGACTAGGGGTTTTATATTCTGCCGGAGTACGATCGCAACAATACCGCAATGAGCCAAGACAGCTTCTCGTGGACGTTTAGATAAAAGTCAATTTAAAAATCGTCAAAAAATGCGTGAATTTCCATACGCATTACAAGCGCACGTGATCGAGCCCAACGTATTTTACGTGGAAGGTCCCCTGCAGGGGACATGAAAAAATTTTCCGGAGTTCGAAAGAACGACCGTGGCGAAATAACAACGCGTTTATTTATAGCGCACCGCGGCGAGACAAACACAGCTTCTGCTCGGATTATCGGAGACAGTTTGACATTGACACGAAAGGATAGCCGAAATCCGAAATCGTTCGTTCACGCGACCGCATGCGAGTAACGTCTGACACGGAGAGGGCCGAGAGCGTCGCACGGCGCCGCGACATGTGTTTCGTGGCTACGTGAGTCATGACCCTCGGACCCTCGCGCTACCATCTCCACCACGATCCTCGTCCCGCTCGCGCTATCAGCCGACAACATTAGCGGACACGATTACGCGTGAAAACACGTTCGTGGAAATTCGAAAGGGGGGTGTCGATCGAGCGGCGACGAGCGCCTCGTGGGGATCGCGGACGTGGCGACGTCGATCCCACCCAAGCGTGCTCGAACAACCGGTTTCGCGGATCGCATCCTCGTTCTGGGTCGACCGAGGCGTTATCATGTGCGATCGCCGCAATTTTACGAGGTTGATTTTTTTATGAGGTCGCGGGGCGCCTCGTCTCGCCGCGAGGCCGCGGCGCGATCCCGTCGGCCCGTCCCGGGCGCCGAATCGACCGGCGATCGTCGCCGCGGATCGCGCCGATCCGGATGGCACGCGTCCCCGCACAAAGCTCGCAATCGTGGGGCGCCGAGAGGATTTACGAGACTCACCACGACACAGCACAGCACTGACGACATGCCGCCATGTTGAATGTCAACATTCGGCGTTCGCATACATCCAGCGGGAGCGACCACGAGTTTCCTGTGTGTGTGTGTGTGTGTGTGCGCGCGCGCGCGCGGACTCCGGATCTCGGTTGGCCGTGGCGTCGCGATGGAAACGGGCCTTTACCGGAAGGCGGTACTTCCGATTTTTCTCGAACGGTACCACGTGCCTTCCGACAGAGGCGTTTTTTTTTTTTCGGGCGCTGGCGAAATCGACAGATGCGGCAAACGCGAAGGTCGCTTCGGATCTTCTCATTTTGATCGTTCGATTTTATATTGGGCTACAGAGTTCGCAATTCTTAAATGATAAACAGTATGTCTTTACATATATCTTATTGCGCAAAGTGGTCCTTTAACTTTTTGTCTTTTTTTTCTTACAGCTTGTGTCATTATTAGTTTAGGGCACTTCTGAAACAAACTGTAAATTCCACATTAAAAAATTGAAATTTTCGTCGATGTCGTTCCTAGTTGACCCTAGAGAACGAATTTTTCTCATATCGAACGTTTCTCTTGGGTGAGATTTTCGATAACACTCCGATCAATTTAATCGGTTAACAGAATTAAATTAAATTAAAAGCAAGATTTGTGGCTTACAATCCATCAAATTTAATCTATATATATATATATATATATATATATATATATATATATATATATATATGATTGATAATTTTTTATAATAAAATAGTACAGACATTATTCGATAATTACCGATTAAATTAATTGGAGCCTGGTCGTTCAAAACTGACTGATTCAAAAAGTATTTCAATCTTTTGATCAAGTCTATATATTTTATAAGAAATATTATATATTTTTATATTAAATCGATCGTTTTTCACAAATATATTTTACATCTTAAACATATTATATGTATAAATTGTCACACGTACACATTCAGATCAGAATTGGTTAGCAACGGCAGATTTCTTGTTCAAACGTGTTTATTCCGAGAACGATTAGTATAACAAAGTTGAAAGGGAGAACGTCAACAAGAGCTCCGCTCAACCTCGAGAAACCGGAAATGTATCTCAATCTCATTTGACATGTGTCTCTCTTATCTCATTAGTATACAAAGTGACAGTACCTTCTCGAGTTCAATTACTCGATCGTATAATTTACATTGCAACAGTCAGTTTAGTAATAGAAATTTGTGCAAAGTTCATCGTTTATTGTTAAGTGTTCAGCTTTGCAGGAGCTTCACTGTTGGACGTTCTCGTGTAGATACCGAAGTGATTCAACCGACGCCAGCGTAAATCTTCAGGATCGGGTGTTGGTGGAGCGGTGACACACTCGAGACTTAATTGCAGAGCTCGTCTCAGCTCATCATCTTCATCATCGTTTGCAGTCTCCGTTAAATGCGTCGTCTTGTCGTCTGTGTGAAGATCTAGTCTCAATTTTAGCGTCTTGTCCACATCGTCCTCGTCATTCTGCAAACTCATTTGCAGAGCTCTAGCTAATTGCACATTTTCGTCCTCTTCCTCGTCACTCTTCTCCTCCCTACCCTCGATTCTTATTGGGATTATCCTTTCCCGAGGTTCGTCTGTGGATAGTCCAGGTTTGTGTGAGAGCGAGGGCACGTTCCTTATTGCACTTGAGGATTGTGGGACTTTTACTTCTCCCATCGCGAGCGCAGTTTTCAAAATTTCGTCTTCCAGCTTGGTACCTAAACGATTGCCTTTGGACGTGGTTTTCGATTCCGAGTTTGAATTGCTTTTTGTCGCAACTATCGGATTTTTCAGAAGAACATCTTCGGCGGGACATTGAGGAAGGGTGCCAATAACGATAAAAATAGAATAACCTGTAAGAAGGATTAATGATTGACATGTCTTATTATTATAGTATATCATTCATTATTATCTTGTTATGCGCTTACCTTCTTGTAACAATTGAGCTAGATACATTGTGAGGTAAGTGTCTGATATAAGCTGAGGTCCGCTAAGCATTGAATTTAAATTAAACCACTGGCTTCCAAGTTTTCTTATTGTAAACCAATGTCCCTTATAATTACAAATATACGCTTTCATCCGTCTGAAAATTACGCCACTTCACGCATCATCTTATAAAATTATTGTAAATAAAATTACTCGTTTTACGTTTCTTTGAAGGGTGTTTGATATAAAACATATATAAATAAATATGTAAGTATATAAATTTTACTTGATTTGTGTCAAGTCATGTGTATGATCTGTTACTGCAATTGTTCTAAGAACAATGAGATCTTTGAAAAGAATATTCTTCTATGAGAGTGCGATAGAACAAAATGTCTCAAGAAATAACGTAAAAATGGGCTTAAACAAAATATCAATAACCTACGAAGGATCATTTTGTGCCAGTAAAGCTGTCGGTTCCGTGCTGTTATATGGAATCAGTTCCAAACCCCAAACTTTCAAAGCACTGCTAATAACTTGAACTGAAAAGTATCCACTGTCGTCCATGTTTCCCGATGGTTGCTAAACATAAGAAGCAATTTGCCGTTGCTACAAACAGTATTTTGTCCAGCCTTCAGCAGGAAATAATAGCAAGGTCAAGCATCTACGTCTATCATAAGGAAATCAAGACTTTCGAAGGCTGATAGTTCATTTTCTGTAAATTTAAATTGGCGTGACGCTTCTATAGCGAGTGGCCCACTTAACATTATAAATTCTTGCAAGCATTTCTTTTTTTTAATGAAGAGAAAAAGAATTTTATTTGTAACATCAAGTGAACTGCAGCCTATATCGTCCGTTGTGAATTAATTATGCAGAGAGAGGCAGTGACGTCGCGTTTACCTCGAGGAACAGCTTGTAATCCTCGCTGTCAACGCCCGACTCGGCCATCCGTATCCTCTCCTCCTCGTCCATCTGGTGGCCAAAGTTCGCCAGGTCGACGGCGTTAAAGTACGGGCCTTGCAGAAGCGCGTTCAGGCAGTGCTGGGCGCACAGGTATCCCTCTTGCTGCGAGGAAAAAATAACATTGAACATCGAAAAGGAACGTGAACGATTCCGTCGACGTCAAATTGATTCGTCGCCGTACGGCGCCATTATTTACCTTCTCGTGAAATATACTCTCCATTGCACAGTCCCGCCCGGCGATAACACCACGGATAATGGTGAACCCCGCGCTCGTCAGACGCGTAATAATAACCGTAAACGCAATATCCTTCTGTCGATCTTGACAGCGCGAGAAAACGTCATCCGCAAAAATATTTTCAGGCTATAGTCACGAACGTACGATGATCATCGTGTCGCGCTCGCCGCGGCGCGGCGCATCGTTCAATTCTCCCCCAACCCCTCTCGCCGTCCGCTGCCGAGCAGCTGCACGATCTTGCGAGAACTCGCCTTTATTCGACATCGGCCTACGGTGCTTTCCATTTAGCGACACAAGTTGACACAAGTATCATTCTATCTTTGTTATTTATGAATGTTAAAAAAAGATAGAATGATGCTTGTGTCGATTTGTGTCACTAAGGCCGGTATTCATAATCAGTTCTTATATTTAAGACCGTCTTAAGTACGATCTTAAGATGTCATAAGCCAATCACAGAACCGTATTAGCGTTTTAAGACATTACTTAAGATGATCTCAAAATAAGATCCGACTATGAATACCGGCCTAAATGGGAAGCATCACCACTAGTTTGCATCGAACACTTGATACGTGTATCAAGTAGTATTTGAGCTTGATCAGCCAATAGCTAAATCAATATATGTACTAGTTATTTACTATTTGATACGCGTGTCAAGTGCACGATCAAGTAGGTAATTATACTTGCTTGTATGTAAAACCGACGGCACACGGTACGATTTTTCGTAGTAGATCGCATACGAGTTAGCCACTACGCATGAGAGCGAGAGAAAGCGAGCGTCTTTCGCTCTCTCTCACTCTCGTGCTTAGTGGCTAACTCGTATGCGATCTACTACGAAAAATCGTACCGTGTGCCGTCGGCTTTACATATTGGGTGTTTACGATAATTCGATTAGGAGTTATTTCCACAGAATCGAAATATATGATAAGTACAACCATCTAGAACTATCATGATTCGTGACAACTCAGGTCCGAATTTATAGGCCGGTATTCATAGTCGGGTCTTAAATTTAAGATCGTCTTAAGTTTATCTTTAGATGCTGTACGAATCAGTTCATTGGCTACAGAGTATCTGAAGATAAACTTAAGACGGTCTTAATTATAAGACCCGACTATGAATACCGGTCATAGTCGTTTCTCAAATCTTGAGACGTAAGGCGGGGAGCACAGACTTTTGCACAGTGTTGCCAGACGGGCCGGGTTGCCCCTCCACAAGCTAGGCCGTGTACAGTAACGTGTTATAAGCGTGCGGATCCCTCAATCCCAGTAAATATAAAAAATCTAAATTTTTATTTTTTTTTAAATTAATGGTTAACAGATTAATAATATAGATTTAAAAAGAATATAAATTACAGAATTTATTTTGCTATTTCTTCCTTTCATCTCACACGTCACGCCACACGCCACAGCATTGCGCGCGTAACACGTTACTGCGGTTACCATGGTTACCGCGCGCGAGATTTAAAAGATGGAGAGGCAACCCGGCCCGTCTGGCAGCACTGCTTTTGCATAATACATATGCATAAGAAATTCGATTGGTCGAATTCCTTATGCACATGCTAACGGACCAATCAAATTTCTTATGCATATGCGTTATGCGTTATGCAATGGTCTGTGCTCGGGCCCTAAGAATTTCTCAAATCTCAAGTTGTTTCTTTACATTGTAAGGCCGGTATTCATAGTCGGATCTTATTTTGAGATCATCTTAAGTAATGTCTTAAAACGCTAATACGGTTCTGTGATTGGCTTATGACATCTTAAGACCGTACTTAAGACGGTCTTAAATATAAGAACTGATTATGAATACCGGCCTAAGAGCTGATCTTGTCTACTTTATAATCTATGGTTCAAGAGAGAAAAGGAAGAGTACATACATACGGTGTAGACCACAGATGTCTATACTAAACTAGATTGCTAACTAGGGCTCCGGACTTGCGTCGCATACAGTTTCCGGTTGTATGCGAGAAAATGGCGGCGGTCCTATGTATGTAACGTGTCATTAGTGTGAGTTGCTGTCATATCTACCTAAAGCAGCCTAAAGAATAATCAAAAATGCCAGCATCTTGTTCCATCAAAAAGTGTCGCAACAAAAAAAAAGATGGTGTTAGTCTATTTAAGTAAGTTACATATTTGTAATAAATATATAAATATTTTATGAATAATAAATAGCGCTATAATACAATTGTATAGGTTATAGTAACAATAAAATTTTTAATTTTTTAGATTTCCACTTAAAAGAGAAGACCATTTGAAAAAATGACTTCAAAATATTGGAGATCCGAATTTTAAACCAGGAAAATTGGACGTTGTCTGCCCATTTTCAACAAAAAGATTTTATGAGTAAACGTGGTGCAAATGGTTTGCTCTTAAATTACAGTGCCGTTCCGTCAATATTTCTCAACATCTCAGGAAATGAATCTCTACAAATATCAACTGTAGAAAATGCAATTGCTAATCCTCCAACCACAAGCACAGTAGAAAATTCAATTGTCCATTTTCCGTCAACATCTGCAATAATACCAACAGATCAGCAGTTTCTTGCTGCTTTGATTCCTGATCTGTCATCTGTGGAAAACATCAATATAAATGCCTGCAATACTGTGCAGCATCCTAAGACAAAGAAAAAAATAATGCATAGTTGCACATTGCATTTTAAAAATCAAGAAATCTCGCCAAGAAAGAAAAAAATGCACAGAGAAATAAAAACGTTGAAGGAAAAGTTAAGAAGAAAAGATAAGAAACTTCGTTCACTCCAAGATTTATTAAAACAATTAAGGTAATTTGAATATATACATATACTATATCCCAATGTATGTATACACTTGAGCACATTCGAAGTGTAATCGTACACTGGGATTCATAGTATACACCAGTGATATTTTGTTGTAAAAGTTTCAGATAAAAATCTTTTCAAATATATCGAATATAGTGCATAAATATTCTGCATGAATTTTATGCAATATTTAATACATCTGATGTTTTTTATCTGGAATTTTTACAAGAATTTTTCATATATACTTCAAATACCTATATATAAATATATAAAATTTGTTTGCTAAAATGAAGAAATACTCAATTACTGAGTGATCAATTGTGTATGTATATATATATATAATATATATATATATATATATATACACATACACACACATAGTATAAAAAAATATATAGTATAAAAAAATGAATAATATACTCAATTGTATATAATGAATAGACAAAAGAATTTTCTTCAACATGATGGATGTGAATTGATTCTTAAAAACTTCAATGGAATGGCTGGAGAGTTATTCAAAAATGAATGGCAGAATCGAAATAAATCAACAAGAGGATGCAGATATACGGACGAAATAAAGAAATTTGCTTTAACGCTACATTTCTATTCGCCAAAAGCCTACAGCTACTGCAGGTACAAACAAATTAATTTCTTAAATACATTGTTAGCAATTTCTGTTCTAGTTTTACAACAAAAAGTATTGAAATCTTTTAAGATCATCACATAACTATTATTTTATATTACTTTTATTTTTCGAATTTATATAACAAAAGATTTTAAATATACATATATACTTTCACAAATCTAAGATAATAAAAAGTAATCGTAAAAAAACATAAAAATTAAATATAAAATTGCTGCTAGTTACTGCGTATTCTATCCATCAATGGCGATGCAAAATTTGAAACTGATTATTTTCAGATCAATTCTCCATTTACCACACACGAGCAGCATGAGAAATTGGTTGTCTTCAATAAACGCGGAACCCAATAATGACATGTTAGCAATCTAGTTTAGTATAGACATCTGTGGTGTAGACATATGGTATGGTGCTTTCCATTTAGCGACACAAGTGTCATTCTATCTTTGTTATTTATGAATGTTAAAAAAAGATAAAATGATGCTTGTGTCGACTTGTGTCGCTAAATGGAGAGCACCGACAGAAGTCTGTGTAGGGGCCGGTCTATGTATATAAGTCTATGGACGACACACTCAGCGAATGCTTGGTCTAGTAATATATGTATGTCACTAGACATGCGACGCTGCGCCTTGACATTCGACCAGCCGCTTCCGGCTGGAACGCGCGCACATTTTTAAAAACTGGATCATGCGTTTCGAACGTCTAAACATACGGCATCGATTCCTTACCTCGGTCTCGGCGAGCCGCCGTAAATTATTGAAGGAGTCGTCTTTACAGCGTGTCGATACATCGCGCTGACGTTTCGAGGGGAGCTCGAAAAATCCGTTCATTTTTCGGAGCACGATTTCTCGAGGCGGGTTCTCTGTTCTTTTTTTTATCCGCTCGCAACACATCGATTCCAACGTCGTTCGGACGGATTCCCTTCATCTCGCTCGCGCCTAGGCCAATCGCACGCAGGCAATCAACCGGCAGCGCTATTCGCCTCCTTATAGAAGTACCGTTGCGCGTACGTGTACTTCCGCGCGCGTTCCGCGTGTGTATGTGCGACGACGATCGTGCGCTCTGCGCCTCGCGACAGCATACGGCTGTATCGCGTGAATGCGGCCGCAGACGCCGCGAGATCCCTAACGGAACGGAATCAGCAGAACCGTCCGTTGTCTCCCCTGACAGCCTGTCACTTCTCCGCCACCGTTTCCGCGCGAGAATGCGAGAGGGTCGCGAGAGAACGTGAGACACGCTCCGCGAATAAGCCGTGGTTATGTTTTTCGATGGAGAGCGCTTTGACGACAATGGCAGCAACGTCCCCGTCGAAGGTACGTCCAAGGTTCCCATTTTTTTTTCCACGCGATCTTCCATGACGCGATCATCAGCTGAGGATCAGCGTGATCCTCGGGATAGAAGAAGATTGCCAGCCGTGTGATCGGGAAGAAAATTGAGCATCGAAAGTGGGAGAGAAAGGACATTTTCTCGACTTGTAGTTCTCGAGCGTAATTCTGACGGACTTTCGGACACGAGATGGGAAGTGCTCGAGCCTTGCCGACGACCTGTTCGTCGTGCTCGCTTATCGTTAATGAACTAAGGTCGTCAATGACGAATAATATGAGTTGTCGATTGCGCTGGTTATTGACGCAATCGTTTCTAATTTAGAGAGTCAGGAGTAACTAGTAGAGTTTTACATTGTCAATGCTTGTATTTATCTTCAGGCACGATACATACTAATTGACAATCGTAAAATTTTTGTTATTATTTATCGTAGTGCCTCGTGAATAAAATGGTTTTGGTTTTTTATTTTTTACAACAATCTCCTGTATAATCCATATTATTTAACATATGTTAAAGTAAAATTTTTTATGAGGATTTCTGAAGAGAAATTATCATTATGTAGGAATTAATGTGTAATTAACATATGTAATTAACAACAGTTTTTACAAAACTGATATTATATTTGTGAACAAGAACTTTTTTTTTCATAAGATTATTTGATAAAACAATAAAAGAATATTGTATAAAATGAATTTTTTTAATATCCTAGAGGAGACTACAGAAGGAATTGATGTCTTTGATACGTGAGCCTCCACCTGGTGTACATGTAGATGGAGAATTGGCTGAGCAAAATTTGACACAATGGATCGTTCACATGGAAGGTGCTAAAGGCACACTGTACGAGGGAGAGCAATTTCAGTTACAATTTAAGTTCAGTTCCAAATATCCGTTTGATTCGCCAGAAGTAACTTTTATCGGTGGAAATATCCCTGTACACCCACATGTCTATAGCAACGGACACATTTGTTTATCCATATTAACGGAGGATTGGTCTCCTGCTCTTAGTGTGCAAAGCATCTGTCTCAGTATCGTTTCCATGCTAAGCAGCTGTAAAGAGAAGGTAAATATGATTATCAAATAGAGGAACATGTGCCTTAATTTCCATAAATAATGTAAATATTTTTTTTTGTAGAAGAGACCACCTGACAATACATTTTATGTGAAAACTTGCAACAAAAATCCAAAAAAAACAAAATGGTGGTATCATGGTGAGAAGACTAGCTTTATATATTATTACACATTATTACACTTTCAGAATTCACATTGTTAAGTTATAATTTTGTTTTAATGTTGTTCTGTAATCTGCTGTACCCTAACTAATTTATATATATACATACAGGGTGTCTGGTACTTAACGTCGAAGCTTTCGTGTGTAGGTAGAACAGGTAAAATCAAGTAGAAAAATCCTTTACCATTTTGTTGTTTTCGCAATAATTAACGAGAAATTAATTTAAAAAGATCGGCCAATCCACGCGAGAGTAGAAGTTTTACCTGTTCTATCTGCATATGAAAACTTCAACGTTAGGTACCAGACACCCTGTATATGTAAGTCTGTGTTATGAAAAATGAATAATTATTGTTTCTTTTAGATGATAGTGTCTAACATTAAAGATCGTGGGAAGATCTTATCAACTTGTCAACATTGAATTGTTGGACCAAGTGGGATAACATTTAAAAGGAACCTGATGCATTAAATCAATAGAATTTTGCATAATATTAAAGTCAATATAACAAGAAATTAGACGCATACTTTTAACAAAAAACAAGGCTACAACTTACTTATTATAATTATAGAGTTAATGCAATCGTATGAGTTGTTCAATCTTAAATTATTGCAATGTTGCTGATAGTAAAGATTAATTACATAGAATTATTATCAGATCAGCAAATTAATGCTGAGAAGAAAAATAGAAGAAGGTATTATTTATTATTATAAGATATTAATATAAAATTTTCTCTCTTGTTATTCCGAATTTAAGGGGATTCCTGACGTACGTTAATGAAATTGAATAAATTTAGAAATGGTAATATATATAAAAAGATATAGTAAATATCTTTTATTACTATTAATATTACAATAGTTACATCTAGAGATTTATTTTCTGTTATTTTTAGTAAAAAACGGAAAAATTATGATGAATTAATCTATTCGATTACATAAAAGGATATCTTACTTGAAATTCAATACTACTCTGTTGTATCTTAATTTCTTTTTATAATAACAAAAAAATGTGATTATACAATATATATTTTTGCTTGTTTGAATAAGCAATTTTTTTTATTGAACTATGTATGATTTTAAATATATTTTCGCGTTGCATTTATTTATCTCTTTTAATATACTTTGAGGCTATCATGTAGATTATACTATGTATTTAAATACACATTTAAAGAAATAGTGAGAATTGATAATAACTCATGCATTGAACTTTTTAATATTAACACTACACACAGTTATGATTTTTAAATAATATATGAGATATTGTCATTATGCTACATTTTTTTTTATAAATTTGAAAGCTATAGAAGTTTAATATATATACGTATAAATAATTTATTAGGTGTTGTGTTACATAAAATATAGAATCACACATTATTCAAAGTACACAATATACGATATATATGAGATTAATTAATAACACTGTTAGTAATTGGCAATATGGTCTAATAATATTCCTAAATTTTCGTGTCATGTAATCTCACAATACATTACATTTAATAGGTAGTATAAAACTTCTTGTACATTTATTACAAGTGTAAATTATGACGTGATATTAAATTTCTTAATAATATTTGGTCATCTTAGTCATTAATTTATCACACCTTATTATAATTTGCTGCTTATATGTATATGTACGAAGCATAGCAGAAGATATCTCTAAAGTTTTGAGAAAAATAACTGGTATTAAATTGGAGCATACACATATAATGTAACTTCAATCAAATGCCAAAATCAATATAACTTTTCGAGATCTATTTTCTAAGAAACAACTTTACCTGTGTCCCAATTAGTTTCATGCTTAAATATTCTCAGAAATCATCACAGAAGATGAATCTCGATTGTATTTGTACACCCCCATATATGTATTGTAATCTTTAACAAAGTACATCAGTAAGCATGCACAAATGAGCTTTTAGCCACGGTGATATGTATATGTGTAACACAGTATCAAAATGTAAATAAGTTTTAAGTCACGGCTCAACAGCTCTCACACCGAAATCACTATAAATCTTGCATATATTCCGTACATAATATAAAATAACTATCTTGTAAACAAATAGAACGAGAGAGAGAGAGAACGTATTATTTATTTACATTTAAAAAATTTTTTCAGTTTTTAAAATTAATTTTCTTGAAAAAACTTATTCTACGCTTTCGATTTATTTTCTGATTTGATATATTTAATAGCATTTGAACTCGATGCTGATATCACTCGTTGCGATATTAAAGTTTCTATCTAACAAATGGAATAGCATAAAGGAAGACATTCTGATTGAGGAATTATCTATATATATATTCGCACATTATCATACATGCATATATCTTCATTAGCGTTACAAAACTATTGTCAGCAACTTTTTATATGCTTTTATTTATTGTCGTTTTATTATAATTATGTCGAATATTCGTATAAGATAAGTACTCTGTATTATTATTGTGAATATAATATTTTATTTTTATTCAATGATACTATTATTGAATAAAATATCGAAGTAATACATGTATTGATATCTCGGCATGTTAAATATGTTGATCATAATCTTATTATATTCAGATGAATCTGTTGTTTTATTTGATTCAGATAAAACCACAGTTACCAGATTTTTTCTAAGATATGAAAGTTTGTTTTCCAAACGTTATCTTTCTAAATTTAGTACGTATAACTAAATATAAATTTGTTTCTATATGGAAAATCTTCTCTACGACGACGTCTCTTAGTTCGAAATTTAAAAAAAAAATACACTGCTCTTTAATTCAAAACGAATAATTACGATATAATTAGCGCGAAATACTGATAATATCTAGTCTTTAATTGCAAAACATTATATAATACGATTAATATAGATGTTTTGTGTATATTACACTGGTTAGAAATTTCCGGCCATTGAAGATATAAGTCCATCCAGCTCTATGGAAAAGAATAAAAATTGTGTACAGCGTTATCGCACACACATACATGCAGCTATATCGTTAACAGTGTGGTCGAGAGAAAGAAGCAAAGAGTGGGGCCAACGATTTCCGAACACGTTCGACAAGCAACACGACAGCAGTCTGTTCTGTGTCGGATTGAATGGAGATAATGTCGCCATTACGCATACTTTGATTCCATCGACAGTTCATTTGTCAGTGAGTGCTCGACAAGCGGCCAAAATTCATTCTTTTCGATAAAAACGAACGCATTCTTTCGATATACATGTATTGTAATATCGATATATATATATTATAAATCTTAGAATCGCATTATATTTAAACGGTGACTTTGTTTTAATACGCAGCGCGATCCACAACAGTGACGTAGACTGTAGAGTGTGACATGATGAGCGCGGTGTCATCCACGTATCAGCACGGGAATCCGAGGCGTTACCATTCAAATTAAATACGGGAATACCTATTGCGCGAAAGGGAATATCGTGCTATACCAGTTCCCGTTCTTCGCTTTTTCATTCTTTTCCTCGTTTTGTTTCTCGCGAGAACGAGCGCTTTCCACGATTCCACTTCCAAGGCGCGTCGTCCTTCAGCAACCGCGTGGCGTCATCGCTGAAGCCAGTATCTGTCTGACAGTGTCGTAGGATCAACGAAGATAACACGTGATTTGAACCGAGTGCGCTCTTGTTCGGATTGTACTTTGTTCTCGCGGGACAGTGCATCTTCCAATAGCAGGTGTTAACGACGTTGAAAACCGTCAGGGCTAGATCGAATGAAGGTCTCCTTTCCGCTTTTTCACGGCGACGGCATCATGTCGTCAGATTGATGGTGACTTTAGTGTTGGCAAAGTGACCGCCAGCACGAATGATGATTTGTGCGAGGTAATTCCGAGTATGAGTCAGTCAATCCTTTATTTAGCGAATAATGCGGATTGTTGCCGACCAGTACACTGGACGATTTGGGATACTGATCACGAATGTTTTCTGACCGAGCTCGTCCTTTCATTTTATCTATGCAATATTTTAGAATACGTATCATCACAACGAACTTCGTTCCAGTTAATGGATTTATCAAAGTAAAAAAAGCATGAACTATCTGCTGTGATCGAAGATGTAAATAATTTAAAATATCTGAGCAAAAGTTACGCACCATGATTAATTAAAAATTTGCTCCGTGTAATATAGATAAGCGGGATACGGTTGATCAGATTGAACGCAACTTATACCGCAGTAAAATATTTTGAATGGTAAAGATATTGCGACGTTTAGTTCCTCTTGAGCATACTAATATAATTGGTGTCCATAATTTGTTTACGAAGAAATCAATTCGTTGTAGATGTTACATGCTTCTTATGAAAGACACTCATAGTTTTCTTTTTTCCTCCATTTTTTCTTCCATTAATTGATCAGTGTAATCTCCATAATCTGTAAAAACGGAATTCAAATAATATTAGTACAAAATTATAAAAAAATAATTGTACTGAAATATTCTTGGTCGCGATGGTATATTTTTAAAATAACAATGCATAAAAAATTCGATCACAAAGAGCACAGTACATAAAAGTGTCCAGTGTGTCCGCATTTCTGACATGATTTACCGAAACGGTATGATTCTTAAAAGAATTATTATAAAGAAAAGTTTATAAAAAAGAATCACTGAATTCAACAACACTGTGGGACACTTTATAAATATATGTCT